>WEIT01025403.1:11370-110561 GCA_013389985.1 Dryoscopus gambensis
CGGTCCTTGCTCGGGCGGTCGCTGCTCGGGCTCGGCCGCGGCGGCCATTTTGAACTTCCGAACTCCTTCGCTGCCGCCGCTGGGAGGGGGCGGGGAGGGACGCGGGGCCGGAAGTGAACCTCGCGCGCGTGGCCGGGAGCGCGCTGGAGGCTCCGCCCCTCCCCCCCCGTGGGTGGCCGAGGGGAGGCGGCGGCGGGAGTGGATCCGGCGGGGAGACAGCGGGTTTGGATGCGGTAGTGGGAGGGAGTTCTTCGCCGTGAGGCACTGGCACAGGTTGCCCAGAGAAGCTGTGGATGCCCCATCTTTGGGAGTGTTCAAGTCTGGCTTGGCTGGAGCTCTGAGCAGCCTGGTCCAGTGGAAAAGTGTCCGTGCACATGGCAGGGCGTTGGAACTGGGTGATCTTTAAGGTCCCTTCCAACCCAAGCCCTTCTGTGATTCTGTGATCCTGTGATCCTGTTGAAAGGCGTTGCTCCGCTTAATTTGCCTTTCCAGGCCCGGCCTGTCTGTGCCGAGCTGCCGGGAAAGGGACGGTGGGGTTTGGGCGCGGGGCGGTGTCTGGGTGCGCTATGGTGGCTCCTGGACGGGAGGGTGCAGGTTTCTCACCAGCATTCTCGTCTTCTAAAACTAGTATAAGATTTAAGATCACTGCTGCCTTGCAGGAGCTGTTATAAACTTAACACAGAAATGCCGTAATGTTGCTAACCTGTAGTTCATTTTTAATTTCAGCAGATGATTTGAGCAGTCATTTATGGCATCATTTTTCTCGTGGACATTTTCTCACTTCTTTCAGATAGTCGTAAAATCTGCAGACGTCCTTAGGACTGGAATCTGAATCTGGATGTCGTTGCTCCCCAGACTTTGGATAAGACACTTGAAATCATGAAGTGGATTTTAGCTCTTTTGTTTATTGCCTTTTCACAGATTCATAGAATAATCAGAGTTGGAAGGGATCCCCAAGGATCCTCGAGTCCTTAGGTAAATGGCCTCTACGGGAATTGCGCTCACCACCTTGGTGTTACCAGCACCGTGTTCTAACCAACTGCGACTACAGAAAATTAACAAATTTAACTACAAATACCAGTGTGCTCTGTCAATGAACCCACACATCACCATTAGGGCATCACAGCATCCCGGCTGTGTGCTGCTCTGCTTGAGGATTTTGAAGCCCAGATTGCCCAGTCTGGTGGAAAAATTTCTGGTGGAGATATATAGGTGCAAGCTCTGCCATCTTGCAAACAGGATCAGGATACACCTGACTCAAATGCATGGAACAGATATGGCATGTAAAATTTCAGGCTGTCCTAAAATGGACCAAGGTGAAAATGAGTTATATAGCATTGGAGATGAAGATAATGAAAACACAGAAAATCTTGCAAAAAATTACTGTCTTGTTGCCTGTGTATCAGATACCTCGAAGTAAAGAGTTCTTGCTGTTGTGACCTGAGCCCAAGCATAATCCTCATGCCTCTCACTCCTGCGAAGTGAACACCTTGTTTGGAGAAGTAGCAGCTTATTAGCAACTTGAGGAACCCTGCAGTGCTGACTTCTCTTCCCTATTCCAAGGGAAAGGACAGATAAGTCCAGTCTTTGCCTCTTAGCATCTGTCACGTTGCCAGTGTTATAACCCAGACATTCGCTGGGGAGATAAAAACCCCTAAAAGTCAATCAAGGCATAAACATCACAGGAAAATCAGTTGAAAACTGGATCTAAAGGCTCAGCTCACCCTGTGGAAGATACTTGTGCCTTAAAGCTGGGTTCTGAGAGAAGACAGCTTTTCTGCAATGTGTGCAATGTAGCACTAGAGTTGAAAGATGCTGAGAAAATCCATCTAAGGGGTCATGATGTGGATCGTGGCTTTAAGTGTGTTTATTGTCACATGACTGAGTAGATCTTAATGGAAAATCATTGAAAATCACACATGCGGATAAAAGGAGCCTACCAGTGCCTCGTCTGTGGAAGTGCTTTTATAAAGTGCATGGAAAGTGCACAGAAACAGCCATCAGAGGAAACCTCATCTCAGTGCACATCACTTGGAACTGAGCAGATAAGAAATCTTCATGTAGCTTGTTTGGCCTTATCAGGATATGGCTATGTGCCCCCACAGTGATTTTACCAGTAAGTCAGATTTTATTTTTCTCTCTCATCCAGTTCCCTCCTCAGCTTAAATTTATTGCTGCAAATAACTTTATTTGGTCAATGCAAAATTTATTGTAGCCTTTCAGTGTGGACTGTAAATGTTATCATCAGAAGCTACTGTAAAACATCTTCGTGCTGGTTTGAGGAAAGAAAATGTAAGAACTGTAAAAATTCCAAAAATGTGTTCTAAATGTCCACATTTTGATAATGTTCATTCTGCAAAGTCCTGTCTCATTTCATATTTTGGATCCTGAATATTTCTATAAGTAGTTGACCATCATATTGCAACAATTTCAATATTAGTAGGTTTTTAATGACTCTTAACATTACTGTGAAGGTACTTCTATCAAGGTGAATGCATTTTATTACTACATTTTGTGACACTTCTAATAGCTAAATATTATCTCCATTTATAAATGGAAGACCTTGACTAACATCGTCTGTCTCGTAAACCACAAAAGGACATTATTCCAGTATTCTAGTTCTGTTCTCCTTTGCATTAACTACAAATGTGGCTTTTGTAGCAATTATACCTTTTCCTCATTGCTTAAATAGTGTTTCTGTTAGTAATTTCAAGTGCTTTGCCCTCAATAAAGCTATGCATTTAGTGCTCACCTTCATGTCTGTAGGTAAAAATCTTGAAAGATTGTGTGCAAAGGTAGTCTGGGCATTCTTCTGTTTAACCATTCAGTTAACCATTTTCTGTTTAACCATTGCAGGTCGTTGCAGTGATTAATTGATTTTAGCAAGGTTTCTGTGGCTGCTGCTGGGATATAAACCAAATTCTTGCCTCATGGGTTGAACTACTGATTTGGTTCTGATTGCTCAGTATGGCCAAGTGAATGAACAGGTGGTTGTGAAATAAGGCGATGGATGGCTCCTGGGTGTGCTCTGGAGTTTGTGGCAGTGGCCAGGTAAGGAAACACACGAGGTTAGGAATATGAAGGAATGTGGAATGAGAGGGCATCCTGTGGTTGTAGCCAGGCATCTGTGTCGGGATGTAGGGTTTAGATTAGATTATGAAGGGTTTCAATTGCAAGGTTTAGATTGGATTACATGTTATGCTGTATGGTTTTGATGCCTTTGTTGTCTTTGGGGTACATGAACTTTTTCTGAGGCTTTTACTGCCTGACAGGGCTGGAGACAGAATTTTTTAAAAAGTTATAGCAGAACTTCTGGTGGAAAAGTAATTGAGAAGGTGGTAATTTTTGGAAATAAAAGCAAAACAAGTTTTTTATTTGCTTCACAATGACTTACAGTCCCTTAACTGTGTGTGTGTAAGCCAAGAGCAAGGCTGCAGTCCAGCATAACTTTTTCTCTAAGAGGGTAGGAAGGAGAGCACATGGAAAGAGAATTGAAATTCACAGTATTTCAAAATAGAGATGACTACAGCAGTGAAAAAACTTCTGAATGCTTATATAAACAATTGGTTTTTTAAGTGAAAGGAGAACTGCTTTTTATTAACAAATTATAAATTGTCTCTAGAATTTCATTCCTTTTGGATGGGAGGTGTGGGGATCAAAAATCCATCTTCCTTACAACTGTAGTGAGAAAACCTGGGACTGGGTTTTCCAAGATGCTCTTTTGACAATTTCCATTATGTCTGGGGGTGATGAATTTTGAAGATTTTAATTTACCATTAATTCTTATGTTAACCTGCAGAAAGTTTACTTAATTTTAGCTTCCTGGTGAAAAATTTAATAGGTTAAATACTTCATATTTTTTTAAGCTCTTGGTAGTGTTGTGGAATTGTAAATATTTTATATTTTTTCTGAATATTGCTGACATTTTTGTGATAAATGTGAGCAAAGGAAGTCTTTCTAAATATTTATTTAACACCATGCTAATTTCTATACATTTTTGAGATGCAGAAGAAACAATAAAGAATCTAAGAAAACTTTAACTTGATAATGTTTTTCAGATGTTTCATTCCATTAAAGGAAGCTTTACTGCAACATTGTAAGGAACTGTTGTCTGCTGATTTATTGTGCTTGTGGAGCTGATACAATGAGTACGAGAGCCTTCTTGCTGGCTGTGGGGATAGTTTTTGAAATAGTTTTAACCATAGCTTCTTAGCACTAAACTTGTGTTTAACTTAGTGGCGAGTTCTTGCTGTAACTGGTTATTTGGTACAATATGCTTGTTGTAGCTTTTAATCTACCTGAAAGCCTAACTGGCTAGTGGAAAACAATGTACAAATTGAGTCTTAAAAAAAAGAGTTCAAAAGTTGCTGGAAAGTTGAGTGATTTTATATTAAAACCTTTACAAGGAAAGGCTTAGTGGTTTCAATTGCATTTCCCTTTAGACAAATCCTCTGTGCAAAAGCTGCAACCTCCAACAAGTATTTTCTCCAGGCCAAATTTAGACTGTCAGCAGATGTGCTTAGAAGAAAATGGACATGTAAAGTGTATTATGTCTGCCACTAAAAGTAATCCTTTGAAGTTGGGGTATTCTAATGTATCTGTTCTTCAATATTTTTCATAAGCTCGGTAATTCACATCAAAATAACTCCACTGCAAGTACATATTTTGCTAGCTCATTTTTAATTGTGGTTTGAAATCTTTGAGAGCTCCTTGTTACCATGTTTTGGTTTGGTTTGCTTTTTGTTCTATTTTGACATTGGGAGTGCATTAAGCATTCTTAGACCTAAGCTAACCTTGGATTTGCTGCCAGAGTCCCCATGGTCAAATTATGTCTTCATAATCAATAATTGCTCTTTCTTCTGAAATACTGTGCATCTCAGCCAAATTTGGCCTCATATTGCTTAAATAACTACAATATACTTTTAAACTGCACAGGAGTTAAATTTGAAAATTTATGTTAATAACTATTTAACCTGGAGAAATGTCTTTCTTCTATTTCAAATAATTGCATTTACTCTGGTTTTAAGCTGTTGTAGCCAACTGTGGCTTTTAATACAACTACGGAATAGATCAAGGTCTGGATGTATCTGTGCAATCTGTTTCAAACTGTACTGAATGCAAGATGTGAGATGTTTTTTGCAGTTATTTTCCTTTTTTTTCTTTCAGTGCTAAATATTTGCTTAATACAAGTGTATGTACAAGTAAATTGGTTTTGATTGGTGGTAGAAGGCTTTAAAACTCATTAAGATCTATTAGAACTGTGTTTTGAAGGGCGGGCGGAAGGATTAGAGACTTCTTAGAGTTTGCTTGAAGCCACTAAACAAGGATCTCCATCTTTCCAAGACAGTAGGTGGGATGGGATGTGGCAGCTGCTTTGAGCTTGCAGCTGAGCAGCACTTGAGTAGGTAGAGGAGAAAAGGCAGCAACATTCAGTACAGGGAATCTGGATGGCAGGACATGGTGAGATGCTTGGGTTTTGAATACTTCTTAGGTTGATATGAGTTTCTGATGAGCTCATTTTGGCAATTGATAATTGCTTGGTTGGAGAACTAGTTGTTAGTTTAAAAGGAAATTCTGCCTTGTTAAGTTAGTAGCAGCAAGTCTATCTTCCTTTGTCAGTGTTGCTTCATCTTACTCAGTGAAGCTTTATTTCCATCTGCAAGAAGTAGAGATCCTTGCTTCGTACAAGGAAGACTTTATTACCTCACCATATTGTTGTTTGTTATATTATTAAACTCGGGGTGAGGATACTGTACTGCTTAGGATGTCAAAGCTGAAGGATGCTTCATGTCTGAAGCTTTCCTGGCTTTAGCTTTGTGTCAGTGTGACTGAAGTAACATCAGAATCGTAAGCCAGGTTCAGTATTCAATTTAGATTTATTTTGACCCAAGGGTTTAGTCTCTTTCTGATTTCTTTTCTGACATTTAATGATGTCAGAAGTGCAAATCAACCAAAATGATTCAGCCAATTTTCTAGAATGCATATGGGAAAACTTTCTGTTCTTAACGTTTTTGAGTGGAACTTGCAAGACTGTAGATACCTTTTATTTAAAAAGCCCTAATAGTCTGTGTCTTGAAGGAGATATACAAGCATTTTTCATGTGGTGTCTTCTGTTAGAACAGCTGAAATGCCACACTGCTGATGCAAATGCCTGTTGAGATTTGGCCTTTTCAAGTGTCTCTGAAAAATGCAGTGAACAATGACAATACCTTACTGCAGGAAGCTAATTGTCACTGACTGTTTTAGGGAGGCAGAGACAGGAAGTAAGAAAACTTGCCAGTTTCCTTTGGTACCTCACTTGCAAAGGTTTTTAATTCTTTTGTCGACAGTATATAAAAGAAGCTGNAAGAAGCTGGATACTGAAGACCAGTGGGGCTGGAAAATCTGTGAGATGTTGCTAGAGATAAAGACGAGATGAGGAGGTGAACTTAAGCAGAATTTGGCATGTTAGGAAAAGTGATTACTGGGTCAAGGCAAAGTGAGCAAACAGTAAAATAATGTGGAGTTTCAGAAAATGAGAATAACTTGGGCAACAGTTTGGTCTGAACTGGACAGAAAGGATATAGCCTCAGACATGTGAATCACCATTAAAATAAGAGAGTACATAATCACTTTTATTACTAGTGCTGCCATTACTCAAATGACAATTAGTTCAAGCATGAGAAGTTTCTGGTGTGTGTGTATGCATATTTTTTATATATTTATTAATCCCCCTTGTGAAATCTGGCCTTAATGCTTTAACTTCTTAGGTATTTTGATTCCAAAAATGAAACCTAAAACTTGTTGAATGTTTAAAAGAAAATAAAACCACCAAAAAAAAAAACCCAAAAAGGGTTAAGAGAACTCTCAATACAGGTCAAAATGCCAAGCACTCATCTGTGTGGGTGGATACACTTGCAAAATCTTCAGCTGCTTGATTTGCCTGTATACAAATTTCTGTTCCCAGTGATCCTTTTGAAATTCAATGTGTAGAATGGGTAGTGCTTCATTAGCCTCACTTTATGCTTTAGAGAGCAGAATAGATACTCAAAAAACAATGAGATTAAGGTTACCAAGGCAACTTTGATTTTGACAATTCAACTTTAATTTTGGCAATACCTGATTTTTACTTCTTGACTTAGCAACCTTAATGAGTTGAGGCTTTGTTTGAGTTTTTTAATGTAGCTTATGTTTTATGTGGGAAATACATTGGGAATCTACCTTAATATACTAAAATAAACCACCAGAAATGCTATCTCCTTTAGCAGTATGTTCTGAGTTACTAGGCTGTACGTAGCTCTGTATGTGCCATACAGTACATGGCTACGTAAAAGTTCACATATTTGTTCCTTAGATCCTGTGACGTGTAGACCCTATAGAGTTACTGACTTCAGCTGCATTGCAACATCCTTACATGTGTTGGTGGTGTCTTGACTACTGAACCACGCTGGTGTACACTGAATTGGAGGGTCAGGTAAGTGTTTATTTATGCTTGAATACGGCAAATGAAAAAAGCAGTAAAATTTTTTTTTTTTTTAATCTTTTAAATCTTTTAAACTGGCAATTTATCCTCCCTTTTCTCTTAGTAACTAGAGACTCCAGAATCAGCAGCATGTGTAACCTGATGCTTGCTGTGTCATCACATTAAAAGGAACGGGCAATTTAATAAATAAGGCTTGGTGACAGTGGGTGAGGAAAAAAAGTCTTTAATTTTTCCTTTCTGTAAACAGCAGTCTGCTGAAATGTCTCACATTACCAAGTTCTGTTTTTTACAAATTATCTTCAGAGTTGGTACAACTGTTCTGAGATTTATTTATTTACATAACAATTAATATCAGCTTTTATATCTTGTTTGTAAGCTTTTGGGAGGGTGGTGAAAGGAGAATTTTTGGTATCTTGGCTAGTACAAAAGCAGTAGTATACAAACTATTTCAGGACAAAAAAAATTGAGTCAAGTTAAGTTGTTCTGTACCAAATGATCCTTTCATGGATGAAAGTATTTCATTTACTCTGAAACAAACACTGGGTATCTTCTCAATCATGTAATGGGCTTATTTTTTTTACCTAATTTTTCGAAGTATGGTATATATTTAAAAGTATGTGCAGGACTGTATTTCTTAAGTTTATATCTTGGTTTGACATTTCACTGATCTTTGTATTAGTCTTAAAAATATAATTAGCATTATATGTTATTTTAACAATTTTTGGATATTCATAACATAAGGCAAGTAAGTCAATTCCTTGAAGTATAGTAGCTGTATTATGTAAAAAGGTTGTTCTTTATCTACATGTATTATGATCATTGGAAGTTTAACTGAGGAAACTTAGACAGAAATGTTAGAAATGTGCATTGTAGGATAAAGCTTTTATATGATGAATACATTGTAATCTGGTAAAATAAATGGATTCAGGTCAAATGAGAAACATGAAAATCATGTTTCTCCTTCCCGCATTGTCACTTTAAAAAAGAAAGAGATATTTATTGTCATCGTAAGTGTGTCAAATGCAGTAGTAACTTTTCAAATGCTGTCATTTTTATGATTATAATTTGTACTTACCTAATTTTGTTTTTATCTTTTGTTGTGCTGAGCAGCACTTTAGCAATTTTATCATGCAAGTGTGAATCCAATAATGAAAATCTGTACATCTAAGATGTGTGTGAATGGCAGTTAAACATTTCTCTAAATCACTTTCCTGTTCATTGTATTTGCAGTATACGCAAAAATAGAACAGAGCAGCTCTTTCCTCAAAATTACTTGCACCTAATTTTGCCCTACAGGTTTAAAAAACCCCAACCAACCAAACAACGCAGCAAATGAACAAACAAAAACCAACTCAGACAAATTACTTTTCTTGAGAAGCTCTGTTTTATGTGTGTTTCACAAACGTAGCACAGAATGACGGGGAAGGCTTATTTTCTCAACAACTTTTTCTTTCATCACCTGAAAGTTTCATATCTCTGATTTTAAAGTCTTTCCATCACTGGTATTATAAAATGTAGGTATAGTGTATTTTGGGTTTCTTTTTGAATTAGTTTACTTAACTTAATTCTCAATTGACAATCCAGAGAAGAGTTGAAGAAGCATATGGAAAATCACAGAACTTCTACAGGCCTTTTGTCTTCATTTTGGGATCAAGTATTCAAAACCAGACATCAACTGAGTGGACATCAACAAACAAATCCATCATGAAGAAACAACAAACCCACAAATGAAAGAGAGGAAGCGAAGAAGCCTGAAGATAATCCTGTGCATTTCAACACAAAAGCAACTCGAAAGAAGGATTCAAGCTAATTTAAATGCAGTACCTGCAGTAGGTATGATCTGCATTAGAGCAAAACTTGCTGTTTTGTTTCTTCATTGCAGAATATTTGGTAATCTGGCACATTTATTTATTTGCTGATTTACTTACATACTTGGTAAGAAAGTTGCCCTTAGCCTGAACAAAAATAAGATACTCTTTTCAAATAGCCTTCTACTTGGTTTGTGTGATAGTACCAGTCTTCGGAATAAATTAAGCAGGTACTGATCAAAAGATGCAGCTAAAGGTTTTCTGTTACAGTTTGTTACAAGCAATAACAAAGTAGAACCACTGAAATAGGCTCTTTGAGGAGCCAAGAGAGATGCTGTGAGACTTCTTGGAATTCAGCGAGTTATTTAAGTGGAAAAACAGCTTCCTGTGTAGTCATGGCTGCATTTCTAAGAGGAATATTACCTGAAGCACCAATTTTACCAGTTGGTGTAAAATTCAACTTATCTGCACTTGTAAGAGTTAACACCAAGACTTTGCGTGACCTCGAGCGCATCCTTTCTTCCAAAGAGAATTTGATAAGGCATTTGATGCTTTCCTGTTATTCAGAAAATATATCTTTTTAAAATAATAATCTCTAATAAAAATAGTATCTAATAATAGCTACCTGTCCATGAGTTGACATTACAAAATATTTTGATAACTTTTATAATATTTAGGTAGAGAAGCTTGTGGACATCTCTTCCTCTAAGTTTCTTCTAAGTATGTGCATTTGGTTTGGGGTATGTTCTCTTGTTGTTGCTGTTTATGGCCATACATATGTCTGTTACGTTGTCAGAAAACATTTTTACAATAGTTCAACTAGAGAAATCACTTTCTGACTTTCACAGTTCTGTATCATAAATTAATTTGCGTTGTCTAAGTTTTTTTTCCCCAAATGGCTTGTCTTTCCCACTGTTTTCTAGGACTTAAATAGTTGTCTGCACTGAATCTAGCTTTCCTCATTTGAAGTTGTTAGTGCTCACATGGAAAGAAATAAATACATGTTTTACTAGTTTGCTGAAATTGGTATAATAAAAAGAAAGCAAAAATGGAATTTGGGGTTGGTTAGTGAAAGGCCTAATTGCTGAAGTGAGCTAGAGCATTTTTGTTAATAAATAGGGAGCAGACCAATGTGCTGATGATGTACCTTGCACATAGGCATCTTTTGGGCTTTTTTAAAATGAAGTAGTCAGTTAACAAAAGTTGTCTCTGTTCGAAGTTGCAGTAGTGTAAGGTTAAGCACTTTACATCACTGCATCACTACAACAACTGCTTGTGAAACAGTGGAATATGATAATCCAAATTTTATCTTAGGTCACGTACGAAGTCTGTCATCTGATGTACACACTACATCTCTGTTTTGAAAGAAAAAGGAACATTTATGGACTGTCTGGATCTCTCCCTGGAACCACAACGATTAAAAACTCGAACTTTTCATACCTAGTTCTGACTTGAGCTTTGCTTGACTTTTATACTGCAAAACAAACTTCATGTCAACACTGTTCCTTTTTTACAGCCCCTCTGAGGTGCCAACTCATGAAACTGGCAGTAGCCGTAGTCCCAGCCTGCAGCTGTCTCTTAATTCTTTCCACTAAAGGCCCTGTCCCCACGGCAGAACAGGATCTGTTGGGAATCACGGCCAGCTCAGTGGTGTGTCCTGCAGCACAGATGGAATAGCTGATGGCAGAAGGGCATAAGGATAACCCTGCTGTGCTGACTGTGACTCTGAGAGTGTGAGCTGTGCCCTGCACAGAGCTCCAGAGTGCCAGAGCAAGTTGCCTCGTTTTCTCTTCGTCCCACGATTGTCTGTTGTTATGCCCAGATTAACAGATGCACATGGGCAGTATATTTTAGAGTCTATGGATACTGTAAAACTTCAAGGAATTCTTTAAAACTGAGAAAGATCTGCTATCAGGAGGTTAGCAGCGAAGTGTTGGTAGCGGGACCTGGAAATCCAGCTGTTTTCCTGTATGTCCTGTGGCGCTTTGTTTTCCACCAGGAGGGGGCAGCAGATGAACACTATCCCACGGGCTATTTTTAACTTTTCAAATGCTTTTCCGGTGTCCCTCTCTGCCTGTGAATCCCAGCAGGGGCTCCATACCGATGGGAGAGTTTAAAATTATGATTCCTACCTGGGATGTACAGGAATTACTCCTGTAGCTGGAATGTATGAATTGGAAGTCTTCATTCTTTTCAGTATTAAACAGTAGAATTTATTTAGTAAAATCTATCTCAAGTTTATGAAAAGGGCAGTTCTATATTGGGACTTAAGATTTTTATGACTGTGGCATTAGGTGTGTGTATATATCTTAAAGGATAAAATAATTGAACAACCCAACCCCATGAGATTATTAGTTAATGTCACCTAAGTCTTACTTGACATCTTTCAAATACTTATTTTCTTTATTTCAAGTTGCATATTACAATTCAATTCAATACAATTACAATAATGTTCTCACAGCCATTTTTGTCCCATCAGAAAATAAAACTGAGAATACACTAAATCTAGTGATGCTTTTCATTGGTGTGTAGTTAATGTGTTTGTGTACAAGGATGGCTTGTGCATTCTGCTGACAGAGCATGGGAGTTAAAGGCCTCAATTCACAGGCAGTGCTAGTGATGCTAAACAATATAACCAAATTTTATTGCCTCATTTCAGCCACAAAGTGCAGTTTTTTCATCTAAAACTTTATGGACATGTACCATATTACTGATTGGGAGTAGAGTGGGGTCCTTTTTAAGACTGTAGGGAAAATGGTGATTATGACCTACTATTGTGAATTTCTTGAAAGTGTGAGGCTGTAATTCTGTTTAAGTTACAGATCAAGTAGTTAACAAGGCACAGAGAGAGGGCAGTCAAAACTTTTCAGCTGCTGAGTTTTATCCAGTAGTTTATATAAAAGAAAGGAAAACCATAGTGGCATCTGTGAGTATCAGCTCCTATTATCAGTGTTCAGAGGCTGACTGGGAAGAATGAAACTGATTCCTAACGGAACTGATTTACTGATAGACTTGCCTGAATGATTTTCATTGAAATTGTGTTGTAATATATGTGGGACCTTTATGGAGCCTAAAACTTTATCAAGTGACTTGGCTTTTTTTTCTTTTGTGGTGATTTTTCCTCTTTAAAGATTACAAATGTTTAAGAGAAGAGCAGGAAGTAATTACTAAGATTTATTCTGAAATGGCACAACTTGCCTTTCAGAGTTGGCTTTCATCTTGAAGTCCACTGTTTAAATCACAGATTTTTCCATGTAGGCCTCATGGTTCTACTGAGGTCACTGATTTAGCACTTTCTATGCATCAAACACTTCAACAACTCCTCTGAGTATTTAAGTTCCCTCATGCAAGTTAAGGGCTTTTAATCTTTGAGCAATGTAAGCTTTATTTTTCTGATGCAAGAAAGATCCACACAAATAACTGAGGATTAAATTCCCTTTTGCCTCTTTCTTGTTTTGAATATTTTTGCATAAAATAACGACTGTATGATTCACTCTTGCTTTGTGCAGTGCAGGAATACTTTTACCAGTAGAAGTCTTGAGTATAGTGTAAACTAATTCCATAGTATTCTAAAATACTTGGTTTTCAAAATAGCTGGACTTGAATTGCCTTCACAAATATGTCATGAATATAGCTCTGTTTTCCTTATAGAGTGTTTAAAGAATGAGTAATCCTGTTTATTACATCTAGTATATGAATGTACTACATGTACTTGGGAATAGTATTTACACAGCTATTAATTATTTACAGTGTGTTTTGAAAGGACATAGTTTCCTTTTGCTGAGTGCTGGTCAATAATCTGAATAGATGTGTATGTACTTTTTAAACCTGCTATAGTTGGTTTTTACAGGACAAGGATTTTAAACTTCTATGCTTGTATTTCTCTCTTTGAAATTATTGTGTGTTAAAGACGTTACTTTACAGCATTAAAGACTTGTGTTTGAATTTGTGAACAGACAGTGCTTCCTCTGTTGTTGCTGAGGTATGCTAAGCATAGTGAGGGGGATAATGTAGAAAATCAAGGAATTTGGGATAATAGATCTGTAATCTGCATCAGCCTTTTCAAATGTTTTACCATTTTCCTTCCTAAGAATCATCTCTTTGTATATTAGCATATATATCATTTTCATATGGAGTTTTTTTCCACTTTTAAAATAAATTCCACTTGCAGGCCTGAAAGAGTAAGAGGTCATATAACAGAGACAAAAAATGTCTAGAAAGCTTTAGTGGACTATTAAAACATCAAAATAGAACAATCCAATATGATCATGTTGCGTGATGCAGTATTGTCTGCTAGGAAATTAATTCAACACAGCAAACGATGTTGTTTTGGGAATATAAATAAGTAATTGAAAGATAATAAACTAGTAACTGACATATTTCATTGTGTAGAGGCCTGATAGGAATCTTTGTGCGCTTATCTTTCCCTTAGTATTACCAGTCTTTCCTAACTAATAGCCTTAAATACGCATGATAAAAGGCATTAAAACCCTAAATTAACACAGTAACTGAGAAACATAATCCCTTCAGACCACTTACACAGGAAGAATAGATGATGATTTTCCAGCTGTGACAAGGTTCATTTCCTTTCTGACAGGAAGCATTCTTATAGTTAGCTCTGCAGAAGCAAAAGGGAATGCATGCTGGCATCGAAGCCTTTCATTGCCAGCACTGGGAGTAGGGAACAAGGTCTCCCTGACGCAGCAGGTGCAAACAGATACAGGTGGATTGCATGGATGTCCTCTTTATGTTACCACTTATGTAAATTGCTTAGGGAGGAAAAAAAAGTACTGCACAGTTCAGTAGTGAGTGCTGTGTAGGAATGATTCTTTTGTGACATGAAAAGATTTCTAAAGAAAAGGGCTATCTTTTCCCTACTGGTAGTTTACTCTCTTACGTTGAATATGCAAAAACCAAACACTGCAATCCTGATTTAACGAAACAGGCAAATTTTTAACTGAAAGGGGTTTTTTATGGCAGCTAGGGATATTGATCTTTAAGGATATGTTTGATCCTGGTTTCAAATTTATGGTCAGAAGACACCTATGTAAAGATATAAGTACTGCAAAGACAAGGACAGCTTATATTCCTGGCTTGTTAACTGAAGAGGGTGTCTTTGCTGGTTCTGAGGGATGTGACTTTAACCACACCTTTTTTTCTCGTCTGGTACTCCATGGCCAGATTAAAAATAGGAATGTCTTCCGAAAACTTTTAAGATAAACTTGTACATATAGGCTTATTTCAAGAATTTCAGTGTGATAAAGTTGAGTTTTCACCTTAACTACATTCCCTTTTATTTTCTGGAAAGCTCCCTACTTCAGTTTTTTGTTTTGAACTTCGTTGAACCTCTGTCAAAGGCCCAGTCTCTGTCACTGATGTTCTGGCATTCTTTCTGACTCAACCAAGTGATTTGTTTAAATAGACTTTGCCTTGCCATGGTTATACTAAACCCATCATTCTGGGGGGAAAAAAGGCCGTTACGTTAGAAATTCTGAATTACACAGAAGAAAGTCCCTTGTAACACTGTCTGCTTGGAACTGTTGGATCCACTCCATCTTGTTGGTATTTAAAAAGTGAAGCCTTCCTTCTTTCTTCTGAACTGAGCATTTTACAGGATTAGAAAATAAGGTTAAGTGAATGCATAGGATGGAAATAGGCTATGTTGTGTTAATGCCTTCCTGAAACCTCCTACTTGGTGTGTGCAGTGAGTGGGTGGAAAGGACAGTGGGAGCCAATTCGATGCTCATGATAATACTTAAATAAAACAGCTTGTGGAGAACTCGTCGTATAGGACCTGGCAGCCTAGTGGATAGGGAATATCCACCTTTGTCCGCAGTGACAAAATTAACTTTCCACTGAGTTGAAGAAAATAAATACTCTTGCAGTCACTTGACAGGAGCGCAGCGCTCCAACACTTGAGTGCTGTGGGTGGTGCTGCATCCCGCAGCGTTGGAGTCATGGCATCACACACGGTGGCACAGGAGAGTAGGCAGATGTCTGGCAGGAAACACGGGTGTGAAGGGGGCTGATAGACGTCTCTTGCTACTGGGACAGATGGCTCTCAATCTCTGCGGTAGCAAGTGTGCCGTGTATTCAGAGTCTATTAAATATTCTTAGCTTATATTCTTAGTAAAAGCCAACTGACAGGGCTTTGAAAGGTACAGGAGAAGGAGAGTGATGGGCAAAACAACTTCTGCTGGGAGGCTGAAAAGGTGGTGTGGCCAGGCACTGTTAATGGTGTTTAGGTACATAAGTAAACAAGTGTCCAAACCCCTGCAAAATAAATTAAACTCTTGCAAAAAAATGAAGACGATAAGTCACTGTCTAGAAGAACAATTGCAAATCCAGAACTGTGTCTATGCCTGTTCCATAGCTGCTGATCTGCTATGTGACCCACAGCAGACACATGTAACTAGTTTTAGGAAGCTATTTATTACCTATGAAAATATAATTTGCTACCTTGACAGCTGCTCCTGAAGATGATGTCAGCCTCTTCCTGTTCATTTCCCCATCAACAGCTGGAGGTAAACATCAAGAATTCTGGTTGTGCAGTAGTCATGCAATGCATTAATTATTGAAAGATAACAGTAGTAGAACTGGTATAGGAGCGATACTTGTAATAATGCTGGAGTGAAATGCTGCCTTGATGAGAATTGTTACTATACCAGGGTTGGTGTTAGGCTTAGATTCTTAAAATATGTTTGCTTGTTGTTATTTTTTTTTAACTCAAATGTTTTCATTGGTATGTTTTATTTTTGGATGTAATAATGAAAATAGGTTTGCCTGTGTGGGCCTTGTACCCTATTCAACCCTGACCATTCTGTGATTCTGTTTCATTTTTTCAGTCTGTGCTTCCTTCCTGATTAGGTTCATTTCAGGTTCTCCTCTGTAAGACTAGTATTTCAGAATTTTCATACAAATATGAAATTAAACATTGTAAATTACATTTTGTCAGTGAGAATGTAAATGAAAGGGGTGGCCTGTCCTTTAAGAATGTACCTCTCAATGTTTTTATTTTTGAAAGTAATTCTTTTCCATTGTATTTGTGACCTAGATATTGTCCTTGATGTCTTTACAGAAAATTCTTTGTGTGTTTTCTTCATTAAGTTAGAGTGATTTTACCTTAATGTAATTTCCTATTTTTGAAAATTTCCTGTTCTCCTACATTTCCACTTTCTGGAGAATTTGTTTGGTTTTAATTGATGACGTAAAATACACTTGAAGTTGTCCCCCTGAACTTTGAATTGGAAAAAAAGATCAAAACTAAATTTGGAAATGGTTCTCGCCAGTCTATCTTAGTTAGACTTATGATTGAAGCCAAATTTAGATACAGTAGGTCGGCTCCTGGGTAAAACAGACTGCAACCTTTAACTGCCCAGAGCAGTGTCTAAGATCATGCTTCATTAGCAACAGGATCATGTGAAAGATGAGCTGTGGCTTGGAGGATGTGCTGTAAATGCTGATCCCCTGACATTCTTCTGAATTTCCCACACACACTTGGTGTTTGCCTGGAAGACGCAACATCCTTCCTATTTGCTTTTCATTTCCTGATAGGCGGGAAGCTTTTCAAATGTGAGCTCTGCTCTTGCGTCGCTCTGGTGGTACTTGCAAACACATACAAGTGAGAGGCCCTCCAAATGTTGGCTCTGCTCATAGAGTTGGTAGGTGTAAATAATCCCTCTGTCAGACAAATTCTGTAAATCTGGTGGCTTTTAAAAAACAACAAAATCCCACACTTTGAGGTATGCACTCCTACCAAAATTAAGCATTTACATACATTCCTGTTGGGACCTTGGCTCTGTGAAGGCTTTCTTGCTTAATGGAATTGCTTTCTGGCTCTTCTTTACAGCTGTCTCTCTACATAACTACCACATAGACTCTACTGAAAGATGTGTGGAACGCTAATGGGATAAATACAAAAATATCCAGTAGGTGACAGTATCAGTGCATGTGTGTGGAGGGGTACTGGGACAAGTGGTAGTAAGTTATATATAAAAAAACAAAAACATGTTAATTCACTAATTGTATGTCTTAATTTGGTGGTTTAGGTTCACCACGCAGTTTTTTGCTGATTTTGTCTGCAGCTTTCCTTGTAGTGTTTTGATTCCAACCCCCCACCCTGCCCCCGTGGATTGAGGAAATGATCACATTCTTGACAGTGCTAAACACATCTCATTTTGCAGTGTTGGCAGGGCATGTCATGTGATGAGTGGGAGCATTAGCTGGTCTTAGTCAAGCTGAAGTTCCAAGTATGAACTTAGCAGCCTTTGCAGATGTTTAAATGTTAAATTCATGTGTGTTTAAGCTCTTTGCACTAAATAGTGTATTCTTTGCTTCTTTTATTTCTTTTCCTAAAGCTGAAAATTTGAAACTAAGATAAGGTAATGTCTGCGAGTCACTTCTTGAGGTATGAAGTGGTTGGTAGAGAGACGGTTTAATTATTCTGGGTTTGTTACTTACATAGCAAAAAAAATAAAAAGCTTAATCTATTCTGGTTCCTTAGGTGTCATAATAATGGTGATTCTGATTACAAAACTAGTGCTCTGTTTGGAGAGTCTTTTGATGTCTGAAATAAAATCCAGAAATGTATTTATCAAAAGTGGTAAAATACCTGGAGCTTAAAGTAAGTTCCTTCTTCATCGAAAGCTTTTCAGTATCTAGTAATGGAATAACAGGTTAAAAGGCTTTTTCCTAGGTTTTGTGGCAGGTGTGCAAAAATGCAGAGTTGTAAATATTATCCAAATGTTGTAACAAAAAATCAAGGAAATTCATGTAATGGAATGATCACTTACTAACCTTGTTACAACGATTTCCTTAGTTATTGGATACAACTTAGTGACAGGGAGCCATACTCTTTAAGTCCTATACTACTAAAAATACTTCTAAAAATAAATCATTCTGTCATATCTGTCGTATTTTGTCTCTTTTTGCAGTATTACTTTAGAAGCACATACTTTTTCATTTACTTGTAATGAATCAGCCCAACTGTTTTGTTGCTTGCAAATTACCAATGTGCCTCCTTCCACTAGCTCGCTTTGCCCTGTTAGATGCATGTTAGCCATCATGATACTGTAAACACTTGCATACTCAACTTTTGCTGTAAAATTGTTTCCATTTGAAATTAATAGCATTCTTCTTTAATAAGTCAAAAACTTATAATGACAGTCTTTGAGATCAGGAAGTGAATAATTTAACTAGTGTTCATTGAGTAAACAATTACACTGTCTGAAAGTACTCTTTTGTTGTATGGGAAGTCTGTACTTAAAAAATATTTAGTTCCTATCTGCATAATGTTCCTGACCTAAATAGTTCGGATGTTTGAAATTGTCACTTGTGAAAGAGTTTGCCTGAATTGGGTAAGTACAGTTAAGGTTCAGGTTTTGTTTGGTTTGGGGTTTTTTTCTTAAGTAGTTTCTCTCGGGTCTGTGTTGGTCTTAAGATTTTTAAGCACAATAGAATGTAGCAACCTCTGCTTCTGAAATTGTATCAAAAATACAATAAAATTTAAGAATACTAAAAAAAAAATTTAAAAGGAGAAAAATCTAGACAAACCCAACCCAGTCCCCAAGCATACGCTTTGCACCCACACATAAGCCATTGACTGATTCAGTGGGCTGTGTTCAAAAGTGAGCTGTAAAGGATAGAAATCACATGCAGATCTAAGTGTAAGCAACACTAAGGATGGCAGTGATGAAATACTGCAGAAAAGTGTAATCTCTAAACCTATATGGTGTTCTCATATAGTTCATGAATAAATATAAATTGTTTACTGATAATTAGAAAAGAGTGCATTTCTATGTGTATCGATGCATTTATATATGTGTATGAGATGTAACTGGGCTGTTCACAACAGTCTTTTACTTTAAGGCTTTTGTCTTATCAAGAGCTTAAAGCTGCGTTGAAGATAGGTTGTAAATTTGCTTGAGATATTTGCCATACTAACTGACTTGGAAGAGGCAGATGACTGCTTCTGATGGCACAGAATCCGACAGGTTCACATTTTTTGTAGCTTTGCTGTCAAAGACTGCAAGAAGATTTCCTGAAAATTGTGTGTTCCTGATGATAGTAGTGATGGTGAGGGTTCTGTGCTGCTTTAATAACAATGTATGGGAAAATGTTTCATCTTTTGTGTAAATCTTAGCTTGAAAATGGATTTTTTTTTTCTCTGTGAGGCCAACCAATTAAATTTTTTGTTAGGCGTGAAGGAAAAGGAGGATTAAGGTATGCTTTTCTATTAGGCATATTCATAAGGAAGTCTAGGGATTTTTTGCTGCTTGTATTCATGTAATAAC
This sequence comes from Dryoscopus gambensis, assembly GCA_013389985.1. Classification (NCBI taxonomy): domain Eukaryota; kingdom Metazoa; phylum Chordata; class Aves; order Passeriformes; family Malaconotidae; genus Dryoscopus; species Dryoscopus gambensis. The sequence continues at coordinate 30,933 of WEIT01025403.1, forward strand.
ACCACCACCCAAGTACCACTACCCTAAATAGACAAAACCCATAAATATTGGCATTACCAGCCATGAGGTTTATAAAATATTATGGTGTATACATCAGTCTAAAAATTAGGTTTAGCCAACTTAAATGGTTTAATCTGACGTCTCTGTGGGTCCCCTTCTATGCTCATTGGAGAATGATGGGCATTCCTGCAAGACATCTTAATTTCATATGAGACATCACTTAAATGTGTGGGCTAATTCACCTGTTAGGATTTCTTACTGCCTGCCTACAGTTAACTTTACAGGGGAAATGTACAACATAATATGTCTGTTGGCTAACACTATGTGGGATGAATCCTCCTGTAGGTGATTGTTTCAGTATCTAACCTTGTAGGTCTGCAAAGAGTGCTGCCCAAATAAATGGATCCTCAGTATTTGTTTAATGGAAACCTTAAATGCAGAGAAGCTCGTGTTACAAATTGGTAAGTTTTGGAGTCTCGTTTGATGTTAGGTCACAAGTGCTGAGACTAACCCATAAGTCACAGTTTGGGTTCTCTTGTAGCCTGTGTACAGCTGTATTCTTGGCTGGTCTTGCATGAGGAAAGTGCCAGAAACCAAAGGTTTAGATTCTAGATTTGGTATTTCCTGAATCTGAAAGAACTGAGATTTTGATAAGTATCAGATGACAATTCCACTGTCTCAGGGCAGGATTTTGACCCATAGTAAATGTGTGGCAAACCTCATGTTTTAATATAGAATGAATCCTTGACGGTATTTGTGTTATGGTTAAGTTCTTTATTTTGAGGTAGTCCCTCTGTCATAATGCAGAGTAGGTAGAATAAATGGCAAATGCAAGTTCAGAGCAGTTTGCAGCTTTCGCTACATTAAGCTGGAATTTTCTGCACATGCAATTGTGTGCATCTCTGGTGTAGTTGGTTACATGCTGGAGCAATTGTATCTGAAGGATCTAAATGCATACAGGTGCTATTAAGACTAAAAAGTAAATTGGGACACTTGTGTTTGTAGGATCTTATATTTTTTTATTGTCTCTATAGAGGTTTTATTTAAAAAGAATAGATATATCCACAGCTGCACAACTGAAATAGAAATACTGCTGAAAACATGGTGCAGACTCCACTAACTTACTCCAGTGGTAGGGAAAAAAGTGATGAAAGGCATCATCTTGCTTGTGTAAAAAGAGAGGCACTTTAGGTCTAGAATCCCTCACTTGGGAATACAGCTAAGCTGTAAGTAAAATCACTCGAGAGAGCTGCTCTGGGCTGGATCTGCTACTGGGCAGAACCGTGAGATCTTGCGAGGGATGACTCATCCCCTGACCTGCTATTTGGCTATTTTGGATTTGTGAGCACTACAGCTAGAGCCTGCGTTTGTGCAGTGCTCACTCACTGCTGCTGATGGTTGTAAGCATTGATACATTTCTGTTTTAGTACAGCATTCTGTTTTATTCAGCATTTGACCTTCACATAGGCTGACATCCCAGTGGTGATGAGGTGTTTGGCTGTACTTTTTGCTGTTCTTCTTCCCTGATAAACAACTTCTCTGAAAATACATTAAGAAATATCACTCAAGTTCAGGAATCTCATGAACCAGTTCCTAGGCCATCTTTACCCTCAAACCACTCCCTGTGGAACATTAGGTTCTTAAACTTCCACCTGAGCATTCCAGCAAATAAAGAAGTTGTTGACATTGTCAGGCTTTTGTGCTGAAAGCCAGGGATTATATGTAAGAAGAGAAAAAATGGTTCTTATGTGGCAGTTAAAAGCACTTAAGAGTGGTCTGTCGGAAGTGCTTTGTGTGGGGTATGGTACAGGTGGTAACTCCAATGTGCTGAGAGGATCATGGGGATTTTTCCTGTCCAAAGGGTGAACTTGTTGAGTTCTGTTCTGGTTACCTCTAGCTGATACATTCTGCTTACTTAAAAATGAAGAGTTTGACATTTCAAGGCAGAATTAGTTGAAATGTGCCAAAGCTGACAGTGAACCCCGCAACTGGTTTCTTCTTTGCATCTTTCATTTTTAATACAGTCTCTATATAAGACAGTAAATGACTCAAGAAAAGCTACTGATGCTGTAGCATTCAGTGGAGGAAACAAAATTCAATAAATCTCTTCATGGTTACTTTTTATAATGAGTATATTATCATAAGCTTATCCAATGTTGAAATAAAAATATAAATTATTGAAATATTATATCAAATATACTTAAAAATTCAGTGATTAAGTATACCTGAATCTTATTTAGACAAATAGGAATTGCTCTTTAAAATGGTTTTACTCTAAGACTCCACATTTATTATTTGACTATGGTTTAAAAAATCTGTGGGAATAAAAAACCTAGTATCACAACTTTCTACCAAACAGAAGCACTGTTCTCTGAAACACAGTTGTGAAGAATATACTACTGCAACAGGATAAAAGTTTCCCTTCAGGTAAGTTATAGATTTCTTGATTTACTGCAAAATATTAGTTAGAGAGTTATGTGGAGAGAGGTTACTGGCAATTTGTAAATAGAATCTCTACGAAAGAATTAAAGAAAAAAATTTTTAAGAGAAAAAATTCTCCTAGTGTAAGAAACTGATGAGCATCCCAAGTCTCATCTTCCTGTTGTACATTTGGCACAGAAAAGGTTGGAAATGCATACCAAACATAAACACTTGGTCCCTCTTCATCTGGAAGAGTAGTAGTTGGACATTTGCAACTGAGTACATAAAATGTTACTATAATGGGAAGTGTTTTCTTTATTAAAAATGCTGCAAGGGGAATTATATTAACTTGTTTGCACAACAGTCAGATGGTTCTTTAACTTGAAATTGCTTGAATGATAAGTACTCATTTATGACAACAGCAGTACTTTATTCGGAGGGATTCTGGCGGCTTTTTCCTGACTTTGCTTTGGGGAAATGTTTTGATCCTTGTTGATGTTGGACCCAGAGGACACTGATGTAACATGTTGGTTGTTTAATAGCATTTAGCAGTAGCAAAGGGATGCGAAGGAGATGTAGGTATGTGGAATTTAATTAAACAAATTGGAATTCAGCCAGAACTCAGATCAACAGTCCCAATCTTGCAAAAAGCATGAGGAGACTTGTAATAGTTGGTAAGTGAACTGAGCTTTCATTTTTGTGTCACCTTGACAATTGTGTTGTAGGCAATCTGCTTTTCTAAGGAATTTATTCAGTAATATTGTGAAGGATGGTCTGTACCACTTACTAAATTACTAGTAATTACTAGAGATTACTTCTGGCAGCATTTTGCCCTGTTTTTACATCTTTCACATAAGCACCAAGCTCAATCTTAGCATTTGAGAACGGGCAAGAGTAGCTTGGAGTAGCAGAGCTGCAGGTGTAGTATAGTGCAGTTGCATGCCCACTAGATTTTTAATATGCTGTGGGGACTTTTTTTCCATTTTTTCCCCCCACTGTTGTTCGAGCAGGTTGTATAATAAGCTTGATAAGTTAATTAGAAAGGGGACCTTGAATACAAAATATGTTCTTCATTTCCTTTTTTTTTTTTTTTGTATGAGAATTACCCTATTGTAAGTGGGCAGAAATATTCAGCATTAATTAGTTTACAGAAAAGACTGACTGCTGATAACAGGTTTTGTACGTACAAGGTATGATTTATAGAGCCAAATTCTAATCTGTTTTTTATCCCAGCCCCAGGCAGTACAGTTATTCTGAAGCAAAGCGAAGAATTTCAGTATGTCCTTGTAAGTGATCTTTCAATATGAATATGACAGGTTCTACCAGAATTATTTCTTTGCACTCTAAAAAGGAAGGAAAAGTTAGATTCAGAAATTAATAATCTTGACATATTTCTGGTTTGCTTTGTAAGACATCTTGGAACACCAGTCTACTAGTTCACACACTAGTAATTTGGGAGCAGGTAGTAGTGGAAGTCTAATGTGGCTTTTATGTGTAACTATCATTGAATAACATAAAATATTTTAAATGTACTTAGACCAGTAAGCAATTATTTTCTACTCCAACTGCCAGGTATAGTAGAAATCTTCCAAGTCTACTTCTGACTCCAAGCCCAGTTTTTCAAGGAGTATCTGAATTTGTATGCTTTGTTTTCTCTGTAATCCAGCAAACAGGGATGTGTGTAGTTTTTTGAATGTCCATTTCCATGAGTCTGAGAGGAATCTGAGCTAGGTCTTAAGGTGTTAACTGTGCTTCCTCTTGAACAAACTGATCCTTGCATTCCCTGTCCTTCCTACTTTCTTGTCATGAAAGACCTTTCATAGAGCAGTAGCTCCACAAAGTGCTGGCTCAGCATAGGTTAAGGGCTGTAGCAGAGTTGACAAAAGACTCTTGTGTTATATTCAGGCAAAGGTTCTACTGTTATAAATAATGCATGTTTTAATTGGAAAATTCGAATGGAAATATCCATCTCTAAAGGCTCATTGATTTCATTATAATCTCTAGGGGCAGATTCTGCTTATGTGCTGAATGTGCAACACATTCCCCAAATTTGTGCTTGGTTTTCTGCATTAGCACTACCTGCAGAAGTGAGCTCCTTCCTATAAATTAAGACAAGTGTCATATCTACATAATCATCTGGGAATTTCTATCGCTGTATATTACATAAGTTGCATCAAACACTATTACGAGACTGGGTACCCACTGGTGTTAGGAATTCTAGTTTCCTTTTCCCTAGGTCAGTATTAATTGGACGGAGCACCATACCTATTAAATTTGGTTATTAGTAGGGAATGAGTTTAAAAGCAGATAATAAATATTCATTTCTTGCCAGATTTTCCTGGGTTTAATCACACTGTGCTGTAGTGCTGTATTTCCCCACTCCCGTTCTTACTAAATGCCTGCCCTTCCCACATGGTTCTCCCTTCCTTGCCTCTAGTCCTAGCCATTCCCTCAGGTTCTCCCCATTTGTTCTGTACCCCAACTCTGCCCATGTACTGCCTCTGCGCCCTGAGACCATTAGTCCATGTGCTCTCTCCACCCCCCTTATCCCCATATAAAACCCCAAGCTCCATTCCAGTTGCCATCTCTGCCTTTGGGACCATGTAGACAAAGATCCTCTGAGGTCTGCATGTGGGGAGCCTTCTCACCTCCGTTATCGCCACTGTATTGTGGAGCTGACAGCTAGCTGGAGCATGAATGCGGGGCAGATCAGAAGGGCTACGGGAAGTGGAACAGCGGCTCTCCCTGAACAAGCCTCGCTGCACTCTCCTGGAAGGTTTGCGGCTTGCCACACCATCGCAGGAACCTACAAACTGCAACACTGTGCCTGATGTTAACCACAGGCTTAGGCCTCCATGTACAGCTGCACTGTCTAGGCTGATACCTGGCGAATTCATGAATCTGGAACTCTAATCCCACGCATTAGGATGGGCACAACTTTTCTTACTATTTTAATTAAATTGATTTAAAACCACACCTTAAGGCCTCTTCTAAATGTAAGATCCTACTGACTTCACCAAGGGTGTGTGACAGTTACCAGAGTGGTGTCTAAGTGTGTGAATACAAATCTGCGTGAAGGCTAGTAGTTTGCTTTGGGCTACGTTGATTTTTGCATTAATTTGGATCCTTTCTGTTTAGCATGCATTCATCAGTCTTGTTTTAAACTCATTTAAGAGTGTCAAGATGAATTTTGCAAATTCTATTAGTAGTTTACAGGTATTAAAATAATAAATGAGCCCCTGATACACAGCTTGCAGAACTGTACAAAAAAAGGAAACAAGGAAAAAAGGAAAAATTAGGATGGCCGATGTAATTTTATTGCTGTCCACTTTGAGCCCCCTAATCTCCTGTTGTTTGTGGGCGAGCCTGAGCACCTTACACCTAGAATGCATCTAAGATGTAGAATTTAGGAATACAACAGAATTTAAATGTAGAGGTCCTGAGTGATGTGGAATCCTTCCAGAAGTGCCTGAAGGCTGACTTCAGAAAAGGCTGTACCACCAGACCTCAAGCTTTGAGTGCCTATAGGCACCCCATGTTTCAGCATGGGTATGTACTGAGTTACAGGTGAGCCAGGTGCCTCCAAGTGCCACCCAGATGCTGACATTGAGTAGGGAGCTTTCAAGAGGCAAGGCTGAAGATAGGATTGGATTTTTACCCCCAGTCTTCAGACTGAAGTACCACCAGCTGGTCATGATTAACTCATGAACTCTTGCCTCTTGATGGATGGCTGGAGTTTGCTTTGATAAACACAATCCAGGAAAGTCCTGCCCCTACCTTAATTTATTTGTCTCTGTGAAGATAGTGGGTAGAGGTTCAGAAGACTTCTTTGCACAGTAAGACAGTGTTTTGTGTTCTGGGTTTCCTAAGAGGGAGCAGAAGGGTTAAAACTTTTTTGAAATGGGATTTATCAAGTGCCCCTATGAAAATGTTATGCATGAGGAGACCAGGCTTCTAATTTCTATTTCAGAGAATATTCAAATATTCTGTATTAAATGGAACAGGGTTTAGGTCACATCATTCCATGTAACACATCTTAAATGTTATGTTGTGTAGACCTTATCTTATTTTTCTAATGGCTAATAGTGACTGAATTAGTATGTTAGCAGTGGTTTCAGATGATCTTCTACCTTTCTGATCAGAGCCATTTCTTTAGGGCTGGTGGAGGTAACATAAGGCAGAAGAGGGTTTCTTAGTTTCTTTACTGAGGCTTCAAAGCAAGTCTGGGGCAGAAGTCGGGCAAGGAAAATCAGTTCTGTCTCATGCATGAGTCTTTTCAAATATACCTGTCCTCTTTAGGACAGTACTAGAAAGAGAGAAGAAAGGTAACTTCCTCCCCTTCATTCCATAGAAGATTCTTCTTGAAAACAAAATCAGGATAGCTACTAAAACTAAAAAGATAGGAAGGAGAAGTCAGAACCAGATAGAACTGCTCAAATCTGATTTTTATTGAAGAACTAATAGTTAATGCTATAATATGTAGTTACCTCTAAATTCTGCAAGGCAGTGCATTGTAAAAGTACATTATTCTTTTCTGGATCATAAATATACAGGAATTAGTGGTATACATGATGTATGTTCTTGGACTGCATTGCACCTAAATCAGTGTTTTTAACTTCACATTCCTGTTACAAGGTAATTCTACATATAATGGGAAATCTGAAAGGCCAACAGAAATAAATCAGCTACAAACAGAGCAGCAGTGTTGGCAGAAAATATCTTGAAAACATTTATGGATTATGTTTTCTCCTTTACACTGTATTTTCAAAGTAAGCAGCTCCCTGTGGACTCCTAGACGCAGAAAACATGTTCCAAGAGATGGCAAGTGAAGATGAACCAACAGAGGTAGGGTAGGTGAAAGTCCCATGCTATAAACTGATATTCAGCATTCTTTTGGGTCATTGCCCTGATAACTCCACATCCTCTGAGTAATATGGTCATACAGCAGTGACAAGCCACCATAGCTCGGGGAGAAGGAAGCTCTTTTTGTGTTTCCAGCCAGGCATATGCAAAGGTATGCCCATAAGCTGTTGCTGAAAGTGCTGATTGCATCTAATTGGTGTTAATTTATTCTGGTCTGCATTGCACTGAGTAATAGCTGTTAGCAGGAGCAGAAGAATTTTCCTCTTTATAGGTGTCAATTCAAGTCTTGCTGAAGGACAGTGTGCTGCTATGCTTATTAGTAATTCTTATCCTCGAGGAAAGGGGTCTGTAGCACTCCTCTTTCATGTAATGAAGAATACTTTGGCCAGAATTTTAGTATTCTTGCCAGTATGGGTTGGCAAGAAAGCGTGGGTCCCTGTCCTCCTTATCTCTCTAGTGGCCCTGCCACTGAGGTTGCATGTACTAGCAGCTCTTGTCAAGAACGAGATTGCTTAGGGAGTTGTTCTCACAGTTTTGCTGCTGACGCACTTGCTGTGAAACAATGTCTCTCTCTGGCTCCCAGTTTATAGGAGTGGGTGTGTCCAGTGTTAGAAAAGGCCATGCACTGTAAATAGCTGCGTTACTGTTTCATTGTCGTTGTTCTTTCTTCCTACGCAAGTACAAGGAAGCAACAACCTAGTACAATGTTATAACCTAGTACTAAAGAAAGCTTCACTTCTTCCACGATAGTCGGTGCAACTGGCTCAAGGCATTTGATTGTTGTCTGAATTTCGGAAATGATAACTTGGTGATTGGAATGCCCTTTCTTCACTTGCCAGCTGCTGTGTGGAGGTGTCTTGGTTCCATTTTCATGTGGCAGCTTTAATTTCTGTTTCCTTAACAGAAAGTGAGCAATGCAGCACACCTTTCCTAGCATGCAATTAATCCTGCCTTAGTCACTGCTGGCGGAACAGGCAGAAACAAATCATTTGATAGAAACTGTCTCTAATTAAACTGAGGCAAACATGTCCTGTTAAAGATTTGAGGAAATCTCTTCAGGCAAAAAAATCTGCTTCCTAAGGATGGACTTAGCGTGGCCTTCCTTGTATTGTACTTTCCTTCCTGTAGATGACAGATATGGTTAAATGCTGGTACCACTTCTGCAAGCAATGGCTTTACTCTACACCGTGCTACAAGGGGTCACACTGGCTGTGGCTGATTCTTCCCCGCCTGGTCTTGTACTAATTTCGAACTTTCCTGGAGCCAGATGTGTGATTGAGCTTTGCAAACTTTAATAGCCTAAGAAATAATGCATTCTATCTACAGTTTGGTACTTGGATGGTTTCTAGAGGCAGCGGAGATAGTATTTGTTTCTTGGAAGTAATCAATCCCATTCTGATTGGGGTGGTGGGGTAGCAAGGTATTTGCTTCCTAGGTGTAGCCACAGCAGGAAGTGTTCTAACAGCCAGCATCTCTGCTCTCTGCAAACCCAGCCTTGCAAGAGGATCTGCCGTGGGATCCTTTTCAGTTATATTTTCAGAAAAATTAAATGCTGTCAATAGTCAAATTGGTTACTAAAACTCCTTTTTACAATCATCTGAAAATTGTAATGGTATTTAAAAGAGACCACTCCCTGCAGTCTTGTGCTCATTGTGGAATTTGGGTAAGTAAAGGCAGTATTGTCTATCCTGTTTTTCTCTACTATGTTTGAGAGAGCTACTCAGACTAAGATTGATGGAGTCCTACTATATGGCAGATTTGAAGAAAAAGTAACACTGTGGTATGGATTTTAAGGCCAAAAGAGATCATAAGATCAACATCTCCTGGATAACTTATCTTCTGCCATAAACATGGCCTGTATGTTATCTGTAGCCATAGCACAAAATTGCTTTTGTAATATTCTCATGCAAGCAATTTCATGAAGAGCAAAGCTACTGAAGCCTTGTTCCCAAAGTGTGTATATGCATGTTTCATGTCATCCCGTGTGGATTCTCTGGTGTCTAATTCTGTGGCCTGTTCCTCTGTGGGGAAATAAGAGATCCATGGATTAAGAAGCGATCTGCGGTGTTAAGGACTGGCTGGGCTGTTTAATATCTTTATTGATGATCTGGATGAGGGGATTGAGTCTACCCTTAGTAAACTCACCGACAACACCAAGCTGGGCAGGAGTGTTGATCTGCTGGAGGGTAGGAAGGCTCTGCAGAGGGACCTGGACAGGCTGGATCAATGGGCTGAGACCAACAGTATAAGGTTCAACAGGGCCAGTTGCCAGGTCCTTCACTTTGGCCACATCCCATGTGGGGCTACATCTGGCACTGGTGAGGCCACACTTTGAATACTCTGTCCAGTTTAGAATTTCTCACTACAAGAAAGACATTGAGGTGCTGGAGAAAGTCCAGAGAAGGACAACAAAGCTAGTGAAGGGTCTGGATCACAAGTCTGATGAGAAGTGGCTGAGAGAGCAGGGGTTGTTTAGCTTGGAGAAAAGGAAACTCAGGGATGACCTTATCATAGACTTAAGCCATGCCAGGGGAGGTTTAGGTTGGACATTAGGAAAAATTTCTTCACCAAAGAGTGATTAGACACTGGAATGGACTGCCATTCCCATGCACAGCAAGGTGGTGGAGTCACCATCCCTGGAGGTATTTAAGGGAAGACTGGATATGGCACTTTGTGCCATGGTCTATTTGACATGGTGGTGTTCACTCATAGGTTAGACTAAATGATCTCAGAGGCCTTATTCAGCCTAACTGATTATCTGTGTGATTCTGTGATCCTCTCTCTTTTGTCTCTTTTCACAAATTATTTAAGCGTTTCATACTTAGCAACCCCCTACTGTTTAATTTCATTAAACTTGGCCACTGGGTTCCAGAATTACTAAGAGGCAGTGGACAAACCCATGTTTATGTTGAGCACAAAGCCAAGTTTTATTTTCATAGGAAACCTGGCAATAAATTTAGAGTGAGGGGTGTGGTGATGTGGTAAGAATATTGAGAAAAAACTGATTGCATAGTGCGGTTGGCCCCAAAAAGCACAGAAAGGTGCCTGTATCCGATCTCCCACCTTGCCTGTTCTCTGTAGTCCATTTCACAGAACTCCTGCTAGACAAGAGGTGGCTTGTTTTTTAATGAAAATACTGTATCATTTAAACCTAAAAAAAAAGAAATTTACTGCTTCAGTTCATGATCAGTCTTGGCAATGGGTCGCAGTTACAATGTTACTTATTTTATTTCTAAATTGGTGTTATTTTTTGCTTTAACTTTTTGCTATTGATTCTTACAATGCATTTCTTTGCAAAGTGAGACAGCCCTCAGAGACTAGCTATTTTTTACAATGAGGGGTGTGTGTGCTGTAATTGGATCATTCATGATTTCATTTTTTGATAAATGAAGCACATTGAATTCCTTGGGCCCCTATGATAGGGCATTTTCTCTGGCCCTAATATTCTGGCTCCCCTCTGTAATTGCAATCAGTGTGGTCAAAAACAATTTCTAAATTAATTGTCAGATTCTGGCTATAGCATGCTTTCTAACTGGCACAGATCCTGCAGAAAGAGAGCAATATCCAGTTTCCTGTCTACTTTGCATGATAAAAATGCACCATAAAGTAAAGATGGCAGCATCAACTAATTTGTTGGGGTGTTTTTTGGGTTTTTTTTGGTTTTTGTTTTTTTTTTTTTCCCAATGTGGCTGAGAAGATGCTACTTCAGTACAAGCTGTAGAACCAGCTAATTTGATGTTGCATTTTTATATTAATATTTAGTTTTCCTTTTACAACTCTTGCATTCATTAGCAAGCATTTGTTGAACCATGCTGTTCCTTTGAGATCCTCAAATGCCCTGCTCAAAGCCAAGCACTGTGTGCATTCAGGAAGATGTTGGTCTATCACTACATGTTTCCATTTTTCTCTCTATGAAGAACAATTTAAATTTATTATTGCCAGCTGTTTCTTTCTACAGTGTTGTGGTGTGTTTTTTCTCATATGATTAGTGATCCTGATTGATTCAACTCCTTGCCCTGCACAGGGAGAACATCAAGGCTGCTCTCTTATGTTAAATTGCCTGGCAAGCTAGCATCACAAAAGATTTAAAACCGTAAGCAGAAAGAGCATGGTTTTGACCAGGTTTTGCTTTTTTTATAAATCCCCTCTGAAGGAGTAATTTATTTATTTATTTATTACAATAATAAACAAAGGTTATTAAGTTTACAGCCTGTCTCAGTTTTATCTCACATGGTCATCCTCTTGTGATTTTCTTGGGTAAATACTTGCACCAATTTTGTTTGCTTGCCCCTGTCTGATGCATGAGAGCATCATCTCACTGATGGCTGAAAACCTCTTGCTCCCAGTGACTTTCATGCAGGCACAGCAAAATGCTTAATCCTCAATCTCTGAGGGTGATCAGAAGAGTCAAGTTAACCATTTCACCTTATGGCTAAACATTAATTACACAGAGCATACTAGTATCCTTTTTTTGGAAACATTTTAACCTAAAGCATTCAGTGATTAGTGCTGGCAGGTCATTTTTTTCCTGGGCTGCTGCAGAGTGAAGTTAAATTTCGTTGGCTGCATCTGTGCCTGTAGCTGGGTGATGAGTTGTGTAGGTTTAAGATAACACTACTGACAAAATGGATGGGTTGAAAATCAGATTCTTCTGTTGTTACAGAACGGCTAGGCTAGAATGAAATGGCAGTGGTTCAAGCTCATGCTAGACAGACCATATGGTCCTTACAGTGAAACGTAGCGGTGTTGCATATGTGTATTGCAGGAATAAGGGCAACTGCTTCCACTTTCAGAACCGCTGGCAGGAGTCCTACATAGAAGAAATGTTCCCTTCCTCTATCCCTTAAAAGTCATTTAGGAGTGAAGCCAGTGTCCCTGCCTGTCTCATGCTAGAGCAAGATGTGCTAGAAAAACACGCCTCTTGTAAAGAAGTGGACATCATTAATATATTTCAACTATATATGCAACTTAGTTCTGAAATAATCAGCTAAAATCACCACAAAACTATGACTTCTAAAATGCAGGACTGCAAAGGATCTCTTGGGTAACGGTGTCTTACCCCTCTTCTCCCAGTAATTAAATGAATGCTGATTAATTTATCAAATTAAATTTTGAGAGTTGTCATTTTCCTGACCTATTGTTCCAGAGCTCTGATTCTCTCCTACCTTAATTTTCTAATTCTCACCACAAATTCTAGACTTGCTTGGTGATGCCATTAACGACATTTGAGATTTTTGAGAGAAATACCCAATCGTTTTGTGTCTGGGAGAGGAGATGTGGACATCACAAGTGCGTTTTGAGTAAAAAGTGCTGCTTGAAGACCTAGCTGTTGGTGACTTAGAGCTGCATAGTAGAAACAGTAGTTTTTCCAGCTTGCAAGTGGTGAGTGAGCCAAGTCATCCTTGTCTTCCAGTCAATCCACAGACTTCCAGGAAATCATCTTCTAAAGGCTTTTTCCCAGCTTTACAATTTGCATGGCCTTAATGAGTGACTGTACACACCTGAATTGGTAGATCTCCATAGGAGATTTTCACAAATCCCATTGTCTTTTATGTGGTGCTCTAACTAAATCAGAACAGGGATAAAAACGAATAAGCCCTTCTGTGACTCAGGCACAGATAAGTCAATGGCAATGCAGTCATATGCTAAAGCAAATTGCTCAGACTGTGGAAAGTGTATCTTTATACCCTTAAACACCCACTCTCCCTATGCTATCCTTACACCCTCTCGTTCATCCTCTGGATCTTTCTCTGCTCTTTTCAGGTCATGGTGCTATTAGTTCTGGTGCTGTGCCCTGCATACTGGGCAGCTGAATGAAGCGTGTGTGCATGTCGGAAGGCAAATCTCACAGGTTTTCTTTGGCTTTTCTTTCTGACTTCTGACTCCCGGATTTAGCTATTGATGTCATTTGCTAAAAAGCAGAAGGGATTGAGCCATTAGCAATAAGCCATTTCCCTCTGTTTTTTATTTTCCTGTCATGAAATGTTTTCACGCTCTTAAGTAGAGCATTGTTTGTGCATTGACCCTGCCTGAAATTATGTATTATGCTGACTGCCATCCAGGAAAGGAGAGAACAATTTAAATACCTCTCCATGCAGTGACAAGTGAAAAAAATGGGAATTACTACACAAGTCTGGAAAGTGTGAGGGGCATGTGGCCTAGTGGTTTTGTCAGTGCTGCCAACGAATTTAAGGGCCTGGTTTTCCTACTAGCACTGTGTGTATGAAGCAGAAGTAGTAGGAAGCCCACAGAACCAGAAGAAACTAATATCTACCCCAAACTCTGTCACTGATGAGTCTCCCAAGAGAGTAAGAGAAATACAGTGCTGCTAGAAGGGGGTTTGGGACTGCAAGAAATGGCATTGTGTTGTGCAGTTTGACTTGTACAGTGTCCGTTTTTGAAGTCAGGTCTGCAGCTGGTATAAATCATGACAGTGAAAACAAATGTTGATGCAAATTTTCCTTGTAATCTTTAACTGATTTTTTGTAAATCGTATGGCAACTGCAAAACAATTTGTCTTCATTAGTATGAGGCAAAAATCCTAAACACTGGGGTAATTTAAGCAAAAAACCCTACCACATGTTCAGATGAAGATATAACTTAGATCCATCTGTAAACCACTCAACCTTAGTGGAAAGTAGTTCAGAATTCTGTATCACAAGTACCAAACAGTGCAGTGGCATTGGGTTTAGAACTTAAGTGTCTTCTGCTTTTGCACAAGTGTAGATTTGGATCATATCCAAAGGCATTAGTGGGCTTGCACTGTTTCTGCACTGGTGTAAGGAAAGAGAATGGTCTACACTGAAGTGTCTGGGCCTCTCCTACGGAATCACAATTCCCTCTCTAGGAAGTGATCTATGTTTCAGACTTCTGTTGACACAGCAGTATTAGCCAGAGATAGGAAAAGGTGTCATCTCTGGCTAGTGGAGGCAAGCCAGGAAAATCTCCTAATACGAATGCATTTACCCAATGTAACTATTATACAGTTACAGGGTGACTTTCAGAGGGGTTGCCAAATGCAGTGGTTCTGCTGCTCCTGAATTACATCTACACAAGGGATGCTCTGCTGGATGCTTTGGCTGGAATGATTACTCCAGCAAAAGGTCATGTTAGTACAGATCAGATACACATCTTTTAAAGCCTGCCTTCTTTAGCAGTTAATAATTAGTAGGCTTTAGGCAAATGGGGGATCTGGGGTTTTAGGCAAACTGTGGAAGACAGACTAAAGCTGCCCAAACAAGCCTGTATTACATGACACCTGCGAAGCAGTAATTTCAGTACCTCCGTGCAAACACAACATATAATAAAAATTTGTTACTCATAAGCTATGAGATTTGTTGTTTTGGGTTTGGGTTTTGTTGTTGTTATTTTGTTTGGGTTTGTGGTAGGGTTGTTGTTGTTTTGTTTGGGTTTGTATGTGGTGATCATTGTGAAGAGATACCAGAAGACATGATATTCCCTTGGTCTAATACCAAGGGAAGTAGAAATGTTTTGCAGGGACTTTTAATCATAACATGATGTTTGGGTTTGAGTGATGAGGGAGAAGCAAGACTGCATCTGATTTGTATATATATGTTTATCCTGCAGCCTAACTCACAGGGCTTTTGGAGCGCATCCATGAACCCGATCCCAAACCCACATACCTCCCTGGGAACAGCAGATGCTTCACATCTAAAAGGGCTCTTTTCTCTCCCATTCTTCTTATTTATGGGGCCTTTCTCCTAGTCTGGTGATCTTTTGCCTAGTTAAAAATAAATAGGGTCCAAGAAATGATTGATAAACAGGGCTAATAATAATAATATTAAATAAGCAAGCTTCTCTCTTAGAGAAAAAAAAATAGAGAAAGAAAATCTAACTTTTTCTAGCTAGTTTCTTTATTTTAGCAACATGATTTGCAGTACTGCTTCCAGCACAGAGATTCTTAGAGAGTCGTAATTCTTCTGCTTTGTAATTTGTTGTGGTTTTAGATAATCTAGGCATTGTTGCCAGTGGCAGAATGGGGAAAGTGGGACAAATTTGTTCATATGTGCACACTAGCACTTGCATTCATCTCTGGCTTTTATGCACCTGGAAGGGTTTACATCCCTCCCCTGCAAGTATATGGCCTCCGTGTGTTTAGGATTTGTTACATTCCAGTCAGTGCAGCATAAATCCTTATTACGTAGGTCATAATGACTCTTACTACTCAACTGGGCATGCATTTGAAAACTTTAGCCATTTGCTAGTAGAATTTGGAGCTGACTTCTACTGAAATATGTAATAAAGCAGCCTTTGAATTTTTAATACCTCTTATTGCATAAGTTAGTTTAATTAGTTCTGCCCCTTCACACTGACTTGTTAAGACATCTCCCTTAATACATTGCCAAATTAAGTTATTGCAGAGAGAAATATTGGAAGACAGGGAAAAAATCTCTACAGCCGAAGAGCAAGCGAAAGAAGTTTCTGTGTGTGTGATCTGAAATGAAGCTGAGAACTAGTGAAGTACCACCAGGAAAACTGCTGCCATCAACGCTGCTGGGAAGAGCTATGGTGGAACATCTGGTTCTGGTAGGCAAAAGCAGAAACCTTGAAGCTCTGTTGCTCTGCAACACATCTGGAACACGTAAACATGTTTTTAATGAAATGAATGCAAAATGATGGAAAATGAGGCTCAGCGGTTTGTTTTAGTGTAACACAGTAAAGGATCCTGGGGCCCAAACCAGCGATGTGATGAGCCTTCTCCAAAATCATCCAGTAAAAGCAGACAAGAAAAGTGACTTTTTCTGGATGGACTCCCACAGATCATCCAATGTATGTCCAAATATTTCATAGGCAAGCACACCAGCTAATGATATATAGGGTAAGCAGTAGCAAGATAATAAGCTCCTCTCACTGGTCCAAAACTATCATCCTTGCTATGTTTTAAAAAAAAGTCTTCTCTAGAATTTCTATCAAGCATCTCTAAAGGAAGTAGCCTTTTGTGGGGATGAATTCTGATTTTAGCCTGCAGGTTTTCTTTTTGTTGTTACAGTGTCTCTCGTGAGAGCAAACTGAAAGTAATTTTGAAATCATTTAGTATGGAACATCCACTGTTGTTTGGCATCTCTTCTGTTTCTGATCGGGTTAGCACTGCTGAAATAGGTTTTGCATGCCTATCACATGAGATAAATAAGCAGATTTCCAAAGAGCAAGGGAGATCTTTAAACTTTAAAAAGACAAATTCTGGTTATGTCAGATTGGGCTTTGTAGAAAATGTTACAACTCCACACAATTATTAAGAAAAGGGATTTTTGATTTGAAAACTCAAGACTTTCATCTGAATCTTACCAGTTGGTCAATGTGGTTGTCACACTACATTAGGAACACCCTGCAGAAAAGATTTTAGTTTTGACAGCTATTATGTGATTCTGCCTGCATCACAAATATGCCTTTAATTCAGAGTTTACTCCTAAAAAACTGAAAATGCCTAAATGTACATGATTGAATTTGCTTCTTTCCTGGCATAGAAAACCAACCAGTCAGCCCTTTGCTTCCAGGTACCACTGATTAGGAAGATGCTGTTTACTCAAGAGTATGATGAGGCACTGGAACAGGTTGCCTAGAGAATCTGTGGGTGCCCCATCCCTGGAAGTGTTCCAGGCCAGGCTAAAGGGACCCTGAGCAGCCTGTTCTGGTGGCTGGCATCCCTGCCTGTGCCAGGAGAGTTGGGACTAGGTAAGGTCCCTTCCAACTCAAACCATTCTATGGTTTGTGGCAGTGGGCTTGGGAGTTTAACCCTCTGAGAAGGATGGTTTGATATCCAGGTGAGTTTTATGAATTCAAATAACTGTACAAGTTGGAGATATCTTTATTTGCTGTTGAAGTCTCTAAAATCTGATTTACTCCAGCCTAGAAAGTCCTCTTATTACCAAACTTACTCTCTCCCTTGCTGTTGATGGAGAGATTTGAAAGCAGGTTCAGTCTGAAAATGTAGAGTACAGAGCATAGCTTAATAAGCAGCTACCTGTGGCTGTTACCAAATCTCTGAAAAATGAAAGAAGACCCCTTAACACCAATTTTTCTGTGTTAAAGAGGGCATCATTTATTTAGGTGCCTGGAAGGCATGGGCAATCACTCCTCCTAACATGCCCCCTGATTTCTACAAGCATGTTGTTAATATACAGTCACTACATGCATATTATACTTTGTTCATTACCATAAAAACCTCCCCTATGTTCCCCAAGTTCCTAAACTCAATCCTTGTTTTGGCTGTAGCTACATTCCTGAGCCACATGTCTCCTCTTTCTCTTCTAACATCCTTACTTGGAGAACAGTTTCTGCATGCCTTGCTTCTCTGCTAAAAGTCTGCAGACACAGTGTCTTCTCTGCTGAAAGTTCACAGTTAGGGTATCTTTCTACTAAAAGCTCACAATTACAGTAGAAATTGAATTAACCTTTTTGGTATCCAGGGAGTTCTATGTGAGGATGAGAAGATGAGACATTTTACTGCATCCAGCAAAAGAAGATACAGGTTTTAAAACTAGTAGCAGGAAAAGCTTTTTAAAAAGAACTGCCAAAGCTTGTGCTGACCTAATATGATGAAAAAACCTGACCTGCTCACCTGCAAGTGGAAAGCACCCCTAAATAAAGTTCAGGAGGTCACTCCAGTTTACTGACTTTGAAGGTACAAGATCTGTCCAGATGTCTGAGCTATGTTTGCAGCATTTGGGAAAGTGTATTTTCTTAAAAGGTATAGTGTTGTCCTGAATTACTCTGCCTGGAGGAACTCTGTCATTCTCATTAGCTTGAAAAATGGATAATGCAAGCCAGAGGCAGACATGACACATCCACCTCTCTGAAAGGCCCCAATGGTTCATTCATAACATTCAGTAACCCTGTTATAAATGCTCTTCTGGGTTTCTCCTTTGGGGGCTATTCCTGCTGCATCCTAACTCGCTTAATGAGCTGCAGTAATTTGAGAGCATCCACTGTGGCTCTACAGGCCGAATGGAAGACCTATATTGGAGATTCCTGTTTGCTTTTGTAAGTTTGCATTAACAAAATTACCTAGTCGTTCATGGTCACTCTAGCAGCCCTGCTTCCAAACCCTGCCCTCAAAGTCAGTGAGGTGGGATGACAAGCTTCGGCCCCACCAGGTCATGGCAGTGGGATAGGCTGTGTCAGAGTAGACCAATTTTCACACTACATGTTTGTGACGTATTTACTTTGGTGCTGCTGCCCTGGGTGAGAATGGGGGTGGACAAAGGGTAGGGGCATCTCTGAGACGTTGCTGGCCTGCATCTGTCCCTGTGTTAGCAGGTAATGTTCTACCAAGGCAAAACAGGGCAGGAGAAGATTCTGCAGCATAAAGCAACAGCAACCTAGTCTTAACTGCCTTTTGATTTCCCAATTTTCTCACATTTGGTAAAGCAGACTAGACAGTTGTATGAATAGCCCTTCACTGCATCTTTTTCTGATCTTAAAATTTCTTTTTAAGTACTATGCAGCAACCAACATACTTCCTGATGTGAAATGCATTATGAATTATCATCCTGGAATAGTGGGATTTAAAGTAATTGAGTTTCAAGCTCAGGCTTTCTGATCCAAAGCTCTTTGAGTAATACATGTCTGCCTTTACAGACAGCAAAATCCAGAGATTAGAAGGTGATGCAGTTTCACTCCTGTTCTCTCTCAAATTAGTTTCCTCCTCATGTTGATTTGGAAGTACAGTTGCAAGGAGGTGCAACATAAAGTAGTAGGTAGTTTTGAGCGTGTTTGGTTCCACCTCCAATCAATCCCTTTTCGTTTGTTTGTGCTGAACTTGTTACAACATATCTGGATACGAAACAATTCCAGAGTAAAAGGTGAGCAGCTTTCAAGTGAGTTACATGTGTAAATACATTGTCAGTGGGAGCAGAACGTTGATGATGCCTCCACTGTCAGACTGTGTGCCACTTTGAAGGGGCCTGTCTCCCTTTAGTACTACATGTAACACATTCTGGGAGCCCCACTGCAAGTAAAACATTTTCTATAAAGAAAGTTGGTTTGCAACTTGCAGTGGTCAGAACTGAGGCACACAGTATTAAATCTCAAGCCCTGAAGCAATGAGGATGTCCTCAAAATATACCAGTCCTCTCCAGAGCTCTTCCTGTCTTGCAGATGTTTGGCCAGTGTTAATTACTGCTGAGCAGAATGCTAGACCTATGCTAAAAGATCAAATTACTCAAGATTCTTATTGTTATGCAGTGTATATTAAATTATATTTTTTTGTTTAAAGCAATTTTTTGGTAATATTTTTCCTCTTTGCTGTTATTCCTTTTTTAAAAACTTGCAGTGGAAGGGAATGCAGAGTTTGAAAATCAGGAATGGTAAAAGTGTTATTTGCTGAAAGGTGGGAAATGAATTTTCTGTTCTGGGCCAGTTTGTTTTGACATCTGGGAGGATGCAAGATCTCAGCTGGTTGCTAAGCATTATTTCATGGTCTTCAGATAGTCTAATCCTGCCTTTCCTTCTTTGAATCATACTTCTCACACTTGTTCTTAGTTCATCAACATCTTTTCTCTTTCTGTCTTGAAGTTCAGCAATTTTTCAAGAATAAAAGCATTTGATTTTCTTCACTAGGAAAACAACCAACCAACAAAACCAAACCCAAGCATCTTTTGTAGCCATTTTGTACTGATATTTGACCTCAGCAAGAGACAGTGGAAACATATTTGACAGAAACAAAGATCATCATTAAGAGAAACTCAAAGTATCATCTGAAATTTTGGGTTCTGGTTGTAACTGGACCAGCAACACGTTAGCATAAACACAAAATTAAGCATAAGCTTGAATTTTTTACTGAATTGGTATATTTTTTTGGTGCCAGGAAGGAACAAGTTGTCGGAAGACTGAATTAACAGTCTCTTAAAAATCTGTTTCTTTTGCATATACTGTTACTGGTCATACAATTAGGCACGTTCTCTCTGCATGTCATTAGCTTTGCCCATGCATGCGTACATAAAGAGTATGGCAATGCCCATTGAGCAGACAGTCTCTCAGTGCTCCATTGTGTTTGCACATGCATGCATAAGAACGTTGCTTTTTAATATAGAAAGGCTGCTGTTATGTGGTCTGTGGTGATGTTTGTGTAAGCAAGCAAGGCTTCCTGGCTCGTCCTGTCTCCTGCTGCCAACAGCCCTGTCTCACCATTTGTCTGCATTGGGTGAAGGGATTTGGCTTCCCAGATCCAAAACTCATGTTTCTCATCATGGGATTTCTATCTTAAAAATTATCTGCCAAGATTGTTCAAAAATAAATTGTTTTTCTACCCTTGTGCTGTATGTTATGATTCAGTCTTTTTCACTTAGACCCATTTTAATTTCATAGAAAAAAGTGCTCAGGTGGGACAAAATGACACACATCTGTGCAGCGAATGGTGTCTACAAATAGGTATCAATGTGACACCCAAGCAAAGAAATTAAATTATTTTAAAATATTACTGAATTTACAGACATCTCTGTACAAGGTCCTTGTGTATTAAACAGCACATGATCAAATCATTAGGAAGTCTTTTGGGGTGTACAGTGTTGAGGATACATGATTAAAAACCCTTTTGGGACTCCTTATGTGGATTTTTGTGTAGGAAAAGACACAGGTGGTGTTTAGGAGTGTGAACCAGTAATTAAAAGCTACATAATGTATACACGCACACCTATTAAAAACCTGTGTGGTGGAGAACATAAGTGATGGAGATAACCCTCAGAGAAAGATCATGCTGAGTAAAAAGTGTACAACTTTCCATGGATTGAATGTGCTTTGCCTGTGAGCTGAATGATACATCCCTCCTGTTCTAGTCTAGAGACAGCTGTGGAGTGGTGGTGACCTTCCTTGTTTGTGTGATAGTGTGAGGTGTTATCAGTGGAAAATTACATCAGTACTGCCTTCTTCAAGGCAGGCTTTATTTGAATTCCAATTTAAATACCTGTCACAAGAGAAACAAGCATTTTATTGAACTGTTCAACGTGAAATCTCTTCTAGACATCCTTGCAAGACCAGCAATGCTGTTCTCCCCCAGCTTTCCTCAGTATCTCACTTCCCTGTGGGGTATTTCTGTTTCTCCCCTGGGGAAGCTGGTCATGCTGACTCCCCTGCAGAAGCATGTGCTGATGCCTTCTGAAGTCAGTGGGCATCTGCTTATTTAATCAAATTATTATCAAAGCAAACCCTCATCTCAGGCAATTGCAGTGCTTCCTATAGCCAGTGGGGAAACATTAACTTCTGATCTGGCAGGTTTTGGGTACCATCTGCCCTGCCAGGCTGTCAAAAATTACAGCTCTGTAACCCAGCTGGAATTGTTTGAGAATAATCATGGATAAGTAAGAGCAGAACGTGATGGTTGTGTCTCCATCCTCAATTATTGTTCTAAAGCAAGCTTCCAGGAGGTTTCCAGCTGACATGGAAAAATCTTAGAGCTGAAGTAAATACAGTGGGAAGTGGTGATTCTCCACATTTCCTCTCATGGGCTCCATTGTTATGAAGACACTGATCTTGGAGGGGAACGACCAGGTATAATCCTGGCCTCTGCCAAACAGAGTCCCAGGTAGTGCCACAGACAGATAAATGAGCTGACAGATAGTGCTTGACTGACCAGACTAGAACTGATACTCTAAAAGTCAAAGTTGCCATGACCATACTGCAGTTCCCTCTATGTGAAATAGAATTCTTGAAACCATTTGAGTTTGAAGTGCTCAGAAAATAAGAGTTTATCTGCCTGTAGAGAGCTGGCAGCAGGCAGGGGGAGATCAACGGGTTTGATTATTTCTCTGCTTTTAGCTCAACTATTCATTGAGTTATGCATTATTCATGGCATCAGTGCATGGTACTGCTGACATTTGTCATTGCAGGTTTCATTATATGCAAATGTGCAAGCCCCTTTTGCAGACACTACACGAGACTTTTTTTCATTTTATGAAAGAGTGGATGTATAATTAACAGTATACCAGTGAAACCAGCACTTACTTGGCCTATCATAACAGGAATCTGTTCTTCTCTAATAATGTTTTCAGTTCATCACACACACTGTATCTCCTTGCAGTATGAGTAATAACCTTCCCTTTCTTGAGTCAGATTCAAATGGTGCTTTTTTCCCCCCTTATTGCTCTAAAAGAAGTCTGAACACTGTAGAACGTGGTAATTTAAGCTATCCCTGTTCAGATATTGCTGGCCTCTGCTGGTACACAAACATCGGGCTTTTATTAGCCATAAGCATGAGAATTTAGCTCTGAATATGGTTATCCTGATATATCTCTGGAATATGTCCATTGAGAGCCACAGCCTGACTGCAGATGTTGGATTGTACCTGGAGTGGTGGAAAGAGCATGCTTTGGGAAATGAGTCAAGGCAACTGGTACTCTGTGAATAAGGGCCTAGATTTATGGGTAAATAAGAGAGGATTTTGGTTCCAGAGTACAAAATTATACTCGGGGGATGGTGTTTTCATTGCATTTATTTTAAGAAAAATCTGCTGTTGGAGCAGGAGCAATTTAACTCTTATTATACTCATTTCTGTGAGACTCACTGAAATACTCCCTGCTGGAATATTATTCAGTGGGGGCTTGTTCTGTATAAGGCTCTCATCTATTTTAAGTTTCTTAGGTTAAAACCTCATCTGCTAAAGAAATCATTTTAACAAGCACTTCCTATATGTCAAATTTCACCCAAACTTTCAAGCTAACAAAAGAATATTGCCCTATTCCCTGCCCCTTTTTTTAGGTCCATGTTCACCCTTTCAACACAGTGCTCAGATAAATAGGTTCTGTTTGCAATTCTTTGCTGGAACAGCGGGGGAATAGAGAAGAAATGATTTATTTAAGTTGTCATTACTTCTGCGTGGGGAAAAGAACACCACAGTGCTGTGCCTGAGAATCTTTCTGGGGCTGCTCAGCCTGTGTCAGGGACTGAGATGAGGAACAAGCCAGCCCATGAGGAGCACAGACACACTTCATAGGAGTTTTGCTCCCCTCAGTCTGTTGTTTCTGCAAGCTCAGCAGTAAGGGGAGTCAGAATTGGGAAATTTAAATGTATGTTTTTTAAAACATTCTATGTATACTGTCTTAAAGTGTGCCATGGCTGTGCCAGAAGACAAGACTTCTCAGAGTATTTGAAGAAGTTTTGCAAAACCGTTTTTCCTCCCTTTCTGAGTCGGAGTTTTTGATTTTTGCCAAAAAAGAATTTTTTCAATAAAAAGGAAAGTGTTTTATTCAAAAGCCCTTACAGCAGAAAATCTTTTTGTTTGTTAAATTAAAAACAGGCTATTTTACTTCAGAAACTCCATTCTTGACTTGTTTAAAGTCTCTGTGGAAATAATTTGGGGGTTTTTTGGTTGGGTTTATTTTCAACAGCTAAACTAATAAAATGCAGTAGACTCTTAGGAATATTCTATTGTTGTTAAAATATCTTAGCAAATGAAGCCTTCCCTGATCTGTGATTTCATCTCATTACCTTTGCACGCAGTACCCTCAGCAGTGCTCAAAAGCCATTTACTGTACCGAAACCAGATTGAACCCTGCTGTAACTCCTGCAGCTCAGCGGGTGAATTTACCCTCTGAAATCTCTGAGGCAATTTAGCAAATCTTATTTGCAGAAAGGATCAGATGAGAAATTGTTGCTGTTTTGTTTAATCTCATTCAGTTTTCCAGTTGAGATGGGACTGTTTATCCCCTGTTCTGCAGCAGAATTTTCAGTGCATTGTGGAGTTCAGGCATGTGAAGGTCGCACACGCCCTGCCTCAGCTGTGTTTTTTACCTCTGGAAAGAAGGACTTCTCAAAAAAAGCATGATTGTTATTGCTACTTATATTTATGCCTTGAAAGAGCTGCCATTACGTAGTAAATTATGGTGTTTATATACGGGTTTGGGACCTTGAACAAAAATAGAGAGTTTTCTTAATCCTGTTTGTCAGAGGCAAAGACTAAGTGTAGATGATCCACTTAAAGAAAAATAGAAAGAGTGTCTGGATTTGATCCTAGCCTGACAGAAGTGCTAAGCTAAGGATGGAGCTGTTCATTCTTAAAGCCAAGCCAGGGATTCTCCTGGAAAACATTATGGCTATTGATAAATTCTGTAGAAATCCTCAACATATGAAAATATAGCACACACAACATTCAGAGTGATATAAATGAAGCCAAGCAGAATTCCTAGACATTTCTGGCACTGTTGCACAGAGAAGTCTTTGTGGTGCTGTGAATAAAAAGTATTTAAGCTCTGGCAAAAGCAGTTTGCAAGTACCATACATTTCAGAGTAGACAAAGGCTCTACAACATGGCAAAGGGAAAAAGTGTGACATTCCACCCACCATAACCTCAGATAGTCTCCAACCCCAGATGTTCTCCAGGGACTGGGCAGTGCATCTGAGACTTGTGCAGCATGTTTTGCATTCTAGCTAGAAATTTAAAACCCAGCACTGTTTAGATGTCTCTGAGCTATTGCAACCTGCTCAGGCTGATGTGAAAGAAGCTTCCTAAGATTAGTCCTAGTACACAGTGGGTTTTGCCATATCTGGCTGTAGTGGAAATTATCTACAAAAATTTATAGCGTCTGTCTCAGGGTTCAAATTTTTTTGAAATGTAGAAAGAGCCTGCATGGTTAAATCAATCTTCAAAGGTAAGAAGTGTGTTTTGAGTTTTAAAGCCAGTTGGATCAGCTGTACAAAGACAGAAGTAAGTCTTCTACTCAAAGCATTTGAGAAACGTAACAGAAAAAGGTACATGATTAAGTGTTTATTAAGATATTACAACTTAAATTCACATACCTATGACAGAAAAGAAAATATGTTGCTTGCTTATAGCTGAAACTGTTAAAGCCTTAAAGTCAACAAATGCTGAAACACAGCTTATTTTATTGCCTCTGGAAGTGATCGCTGTGAGAAGTCATGGTGATCAGCAATATGTAGCCTTGCTCCCAGCAAGAAAGGGAAATGCTTTTTCTGCTTTGAAAAATCGAAGAGTTGACTTCAAAACAACTTGTTGTACATCTATTGCTGTGCAGGAGTCAGAATTTGTCTACCACATGCTCTGTAAAAAGCCCCAGATGAATTTGCTGAGATGCTCTAAAAACTTCTTTCTTTCCAAGAAAAATCTAGTAGTAAACAAAAGTGGAACAATACAGACAGACTGTACAGTGCTGCCAAAATTGTTCCCTCTTCCACCCTGGGAGAGGAGCAAAAGGGCAAAAGAGAGTTAAAATCCATGCCAACCTATCAGCCAGTACTGGAGTACTGCTGCTCCATACAGCATAGTACTCTCACCACCATTTCTGCTCTGCCCTTGCTGCCTTTTTCTGCCATGCATAGAAACAAACCTTTACTCACTCTTAGGCATGGGGGAATAGATGTATGAAGCAAATCATAGTGGTAATGTGCTGCTTTGATACCTATAACCTTTGAAAAGGGACTTTCTTCCAGAAAATAATTTTATTTTCTTCCCTGTGCCCCAGATTTCCCTACCCCAAAAGTCAAGCTAAAACCCTCCAAACAAAATCAAGTTCATAAATAAACCTTCTCTTTCTTGAAATGCCAGACCAAGCACAGCTCCTATTCCACAAAGACCACTGCTGACATTCTTTACTGGGCAGTGACATGATTTGAATGTCTTAGAATGTATTTTTCTATTTAATTCTCTTTTTTCCTTCTGCTGAGCTCTCTCATTATCTGTGGCTCTGGTGTTGCCCATCTGCATTCAATTTATTTTGTGGTTTTGAGAACTGCAGTAGTTATGCTGAAAGCTGTGAAGGCCAATAATTAATTACAAATCTTTTCAGAGAATTCTTCTGGAAAGAGCTCAGAGCTTGAGAAAGGTCGTGAGCAAACAGGATCAGGACTCAAAATCTCTTCCTGCCATACTCATGTAGGAAACTCTACCAAGGCAGTATTCCCCTTATTTTAGTGAGGTGTTCCCTTACTTGTGGCTGGCTTGATAAAACACAGAGCTTGATGCACCTGCCTGCTGTTCTTGGCTCCACCAGTGAGCTGCTGGCCAGCTGCTGTACCTGTCCATGCCTTGTCCTCCTCTGAAGAATGAGGATGGTGCTGCCAGCCATCCAAAGGCTGCCATGCCTTTGGAAAGTGCTCTGAAGAGAAAGAGAGAGTGGATGAATGGAAAATCAAGAAATGTATGGTGAAATATCCTTTAAATGATGGGATAATGTTAACATTTTTCTAGTGTACTTCAGTGTAAAGCTCGATTAGCTAGTAGCCAGAGCCCTGCAGGGCAGGACTGCTTCTTAGTACTGCTATTAATTATGTATTATTACTTATTACTAATTGATACTGCTTTTTTAGACAGGCAGAAGGGCTTGGAGCTAGTTAAATGTGCCTAAGAAAACGATCCTTCCACTGAGGAGTTGAAATTGGCAGGAATTGCACTTGGGGATCAGCATGAATGCAGTCCTGCAGTTTGTTGTTGTTTCTGACAGTGAAGCTATTGTGGGGCAGGAAGGGAGGGAAGGGGAAACAGCCACAGCTGGAATTTT
The DNA here is from genome assembly GCA_013389985.1 of Dryoscopus gambensis. Classification (NCBI taxonomy): domain Eukaryota; kingdom Metazoa; phylum Chordata; class Aves; order Passeriformes; family Malaconotidae; genus Dryoscopus; species Dryoscopus gambensis. The sequence goes on from WEIT01025403.1 coordinate 57,683, forward strand.
CCCTTCTGCACATTGCTTGTTCCCTCTCTGTGCCTCACAGCCAAACTGCAAAGCTCTCTAGAGCTGGCAGTCACTGCAGAGGGAAGTCCTGGGTGCAGTACTATCCCCAAGGTCGCTCTGTGAGAGTGAATTTCAACATCTGCTACAGCAGCAGCTGAGCTGGGATCTCAGCTTTTTCACTTGTGTTCATGTGAGCATTGATTTCTTTTTGACTGACCCACTTGGGCTGGAGGAGAACCCAGGCTAAAATCCCATTTGCGAGCACTGTCCACTCTTAGTCTCCTTTATCTCCAGGGTCTGGATGGAGAGAGCCTGTGTCTCAGACCTTGTGGAAGTGATGTCTCTAGAGCTCATTGGGGTTTGGCTCCTTGTCTACATTAGTTTTAGCAGCCAGCAGAATTGCTGAGGGGCTGAGGAATAGATGAACCTAGATTATTGTAGTAATTTTAAATTTTAAGGCTGAGAATGGGAGGTAAATCCAGAGATATTCCTGTTGTCTCTTTCTAACAAACATTCAATAGTATCCAGGGAATCCCACTCAGGCACAGAATTCAAGCCCCTTAAGTGGTTTCTTGTGACCTTTTGTTTTGGATGGTGACTTTTAGCTATGTTTTGGTTAAACTTCCTTTTAAGTTTAAATTACCTGTTGCCTTTCAAGAAACTTAATGGCTTTGTGAAACTCTCAAATGCATGACAACTCTTAAAGCCTCTGTTCCTCTTCCTCTGTAAGATTCAATGTTTGTTAACAATACAGAGTACTGGAAGATGTCACTGAAGACTTCATTAATCACATATATCAAATATTCAACATCCTTTCTTCCAGGAAGGAACTGACAAGAGTGTCCTTCAAGTTAGATTGGATAAATAATGAGAACATTACTTCTATTTTTCATGAGTCAGTATAATAATGTGTCAAAAGATAAATATGTTTGCTATAAAAAATGTATTGCTTGTGCTACAGGGAATTTTTTACTTCACTAATAATAATATTTAACAGATGTATATGCTATTTTATAATTGCATAAAGTGAGATAAAACGGCAGTGCAGTGAAAACAGTGTTTTTCAGGGCTAAAAGAGAACTATGCCATAGAAGATCCAAAGTAACAGTATTGAGACATCAATTAATGCGTGTGCCACTAGCAGAGGGGGGATTGGAGGCAGAAAACATGTCTTACAAAAGCCAGTTAAAGGCTTACAGAGTCTGAGTTTCAAGCAGAACCTGAAGAAACTAGCCTAGATGACCGGTGATATTTCTGGTTATATCCTTTCATGGAGGTATGGAGGTGGTTTCATGAGTTATCACAGGGCTCTGTTACTCAGGTGAAAACTCCCATGCTATAAAAAAAGTATTTTATACTGCCAAAAAGGTGGTCCTGCAGCCCTTGTGGTTTATGCTGTAATAACTTCAGCATGTCTGCAAACCCTTTCCCTCTGAGAACCACTCTGGCATCTCTTGAGGAAAGGCATCATGATGCATGGTTGTTCACAGCCCTAAAAATGGCAATTGCTGCTATAGGTGAAGATGCATTTCTTGTGTTTATCCATCCTAGCTAATGATTTTGGAGGGAGATAGTTGGGACAGAGAACAAAAAAACAACCAAACAAAAAAGACAAGGTGTATTTTTAAATGTTTGTAGCTTTCCAAATTTGGATTTAGCACTGAAATCAAGATTTTTATTTCTTTTCTGTTTTTTTTTTAAATTTTTTTAAATTAATAAAAGCCCTGTAGACATTTTGCTTAAAGTGGCAGCTGCAAATAACTGAGCAAGAAAAGAACTTAAACAGAATAGAGAGCTGCAATAGGCAGCCAAAACTGTGGGTGGGCCTTCCACACAGCTAAAGAAATGAAGAAAAAAATGGGAAAGTCAGCTCCCTCTGAGGGATTTTTCTCCGAAAAGCTTTTATGAGATGGGAATTGAGCTACCAGCAATTGAGGAGGCAATAATCTGAATGACAAACGTGCTGCAAAATATCTGTGTCTCTACTAGCACAGCATTGCTTGCTTTGTGCTGGATGCTTGAGCAGATTGAATTCTCTAGTGCTATTTTTTGGTGGCAGTGGTCTTTGTTCACCTAATATGCCAGAATTTGCAACTAATTTTGGATTAGTAAGGTTCACGTTTGTGTGGTGCCAGTCAGTGCCTGCCTGTGATGGCTTCAGCTCTCACGGCTGTTGGTTCACTGGTGTTGCTGATAAAATCAAAAATAAAAGGGATCAGGAGAACCCATCCAAAACAGGAAGCTCTTCAGAGAGGCTTTTGATTAGTAGTTCGTTGGATTATGGTTGCTTCAATTACTGCGTTTTTACTCTATTAGTTTCCTGTCTAAGACAGCTATGCTTTAAAAAAACAGTTATGAAGAGTCTTTTAGATGCCGTATTACATGTCAGAGATTTTAAGACTTGAGAAGTGATAAGGACCAGTAAAACTGCAGCTTTATTGCTTAAGCGCTGAGTTTGAGGTTTGATCAGATTAGCATTATATGGGCTGTTCTTTTAAAACACTGACAGGTATGACTGCAGTGGCATATATCTCAACTGGGTTGTATCCCAGAGATCAGGACACATCCTCCAATATTTTTGCAGCATACTTTGGACCATTCTTAGCAGTGACCAAATGCTGGAATAGCTTCTTTAAGTGTAATGGTTTATGTATGAGTCTCCAACAGATACATAGCTTAAAGCTAGGCTTTTCCTGCTCCAGCTGTGCTTCTAAATAAACATTTTGAAGGTGCTGAGTTGCTTGGGGGACCTCCTGCACTTCATGTGAACTGGTGGCATTCAGCTGAACTGACAGCATTAGAGGAATTCTGAAAGCATGTTTGTGTGAGTTTCCCTAGGGCTGATATTTTCTAACACATACAGGTTTTAAAATCTTGACTCGTGTTATTTTTTTTCCAAGAATTAATTGCTTTGTTGTGAAAATCTCAGAACATTATCCCTGGAGAAAAGCAAAATACACATTTTCTTGATGTACCTTTCTTTTTCTCTTTATTACTGATGGTGTCATTCTGTTCATTTTCTTCACTTCTCACTGATACAGGTGAATGAGAAAGGAGTAATGACCCCCCCTCTAAGTTGCCTTAGAAAACTTGGGCACTTAATAAACCCTTGAACTGACAATCAGAAGGCACATTTGTGGAGTGGCCTCTATGGCTGTTGGCACAAAAAACCCAAGCAGGTGGCCACCTATGCAGGACAGCTCACCTCCCGAACAGGCTTGTCACAGGCAAACCCTCTTCCCCTCTTGGGAAGGGTCCGTTGGACTATTCTAACTGCAGGATGCTCTCTGGTGAGGATTTAGAGAGAGTGCAGCTGAAACTGGTAAATTTATGACAAAGAGGATGTTCACCTAGTTCACTGGTTAGGAGAAGCATGTTGGAGCATGTGGAAATACTTTTGGATCTGGTTGGTCAAGGAGGCCTAATTGGTTAATGTGTGCTGATGCTCTCTTCCACAAGGTAACCACAACATATATGGCAAGAGAAGTCCAAAAAGCTCATTTCTAACTCTGCCTCAAAAACAGATCTATTGCTTGATCCTAATCAAGGTAGCTGTTACTGTACTTCTGGCTGAAAACGTGGGGAAAATGACATTTCTTAAATGACTTATGATCATATTGATGCTACTGCTATTAGTATGATTAGAGCAGCTTGTGGGTCTGCACAATCTGGCTGTAGCCACTACTGCTGCTCCAGACGAAGACTATTGCAATTTCAATGTCACCTTATGGGCAGGAAGCCAGTCTGACAATGTTAATTCTCAGAAGTTTGAGTACTCTTTCCATTATATCAACACCCGCGAATGTTAGTAGCGGTTGTAAAATTATGCAGCCTTAAAAAAAAAAATCTACACACATGCCAGTTCTATTATAGACCCCATCTGTGCATCTACTGGTTCAAAACAGAAAAAAAATCCCTTGCCTAGCATGTTGATCAACTAATTATTATAAACTACATCTCACAGTAACATTCTGTTTCAATGGTGTACAGCTGTTTCTGTGTTTCTTTTGCCTTTTTCTATATTTTCCCAGTCATCTTTCTCAGTGCTTTGTAGCCAGTGGAAGAATTGATGAAGTCTTTAAAATATTTGATCTGTAGTCTTGATAAGGACAGTGCACTCAGTCTTTCAAATGAACTCAGTGGACTTCAGATCAGTATCTAATCATAAAAGCCGAAGAGCACTGAAACATAACCTCTGCTTTTACCCCAACAAAGCTATGGACTTTTTGCCCAATTTAAATCTGCTCCTCGGGCTGTCCTGTGGCATGGCAGGATCAGACAGGTGCTTCAGTAGCATAAGAGCTGGCTTATGGAGCTCAGTCCCTGTTGGGCCGGGTCAGGGTTTCATGATGTGTTGTGCTCGGCAGCCAGACTTGTTCCATCTCTGCCTACTTTCTTGTTCTCCTCCCCAGGCTCCCCGCTCAGTTGTGCTAACACAGTGACTGGTGGAATCCCACCCTAAATAGGCGTGGGGAGCCAATATAGTTATAAGGTTATAACTCCTTATTTCCCTCCTCCTCCCCAAATTTCCATGCTCCTTTTTTAAGATGAACTCTTCCCCTCACTGATTTTACAGTTTATCCATGCAAAGGGAGATATTGGCAGAGCTGACGACAAACAGCATGGGGTGAGGAGCAGGGCAGACAGGGGGACTATTTGCAGGGTGTTTTCTCCGAACCAGTCAACGCAGAAGCCAAGGAAGTGAAGTTAAGCCAAAAGACTCAGCGTTCGGCATTTACTCTGTTAGTATTTCCATTGAAGTTGCTGCTGCTGCTCCCAGGAAGGAAGTGTGAGCACAGACTAACTCCATCAGCCCCCGGCTCCAAGGCAGGCCCATCTGGTGATGGATCTCTTTCAAACATGAAATAAATTTGGATGGATTTATGCTTTACCTAAAAATCATGCAGTGCTTCCAGACCTGAATGTTCAGTTGACTCTGAACCAGGCAGCATTAGAGCTATGTTTAATCTAGTTGTTTGTCTTTGCAAATCAGCTCAGACTGAAGGCAGAGAAAGATCTGCATGAATGATTGCAAGCAAAAAACTGCTGATTCCTCCAAACTCTAGTTAATTGACCATCCACCAACTCTAGGAAAAACAGATGGAAACTGTGGCCAGAAAAAATATTTTTAAAATAAAATCCTTGCAACACCAACAAAGAACCTGCAACACAAATCTGTAGCAACAGCTGTCTTTTGGGGAGCTTTAGTATTCGGCCAGAATAGTCAGCAGAGCAGGGCATATATGACCCTTGGACCTCACTTCATGTTGGCTGAGAGCCACCCAATTGTAGCACGTTATAAGCGTTGCCTCCTCTTGCCTGGCACTGACAGGTTTTCCCATGGTGGGAAACACCAGCAGCACCAAATGTTTTCTGAGGGTTTCCCAAAGAAAGAAATTGTATCTGAAAACTGGAGTCCAAGTGGCAAGCCAAGGAAAGGCCTCTACAACAGGTCATCTAGAAGAGACACAAACGCCTCTGTTGGAGGAGGAAGCCCTTTGCCGTGAGTGTCAAAGAGTATCTCTGAGGAAATGCCTGTGGAGTCTATGAATATACCCATGGAATCTTTCTCCTGTCATATTATTACAATTTGGACTGCAATTTTATTGCAGTGTACAAACTAAATCCAAGATCTAATACTCTGTTTGTTCTCTGTTGGTCTGTCGGCTGTTCGCATAAGAGGGATGAGGAGAGAACATAGAAATGTCCCCATTTGCACTTCTTGTTTGAAGGCTGTATTGTGCAGTCTAGACAATGGGGAAGATTAGTATGCTTGAAAGACATTGTATATTAAAGATAATCTTTGAGCAATGGCTGGTCTTGAGGGAAGGATATGAAGCTTCTGTGAGTAACTGAAGAAGAGAGAGATGCTTAGTATTTCACTGGAGACTAACCCTCACGTTCATCTGCTGGCCCTGATCTCCAGGCTGATGATGCAATACACGTTCCTCTTCAACCGCTGGAAGAAAAAAGCAGTTTTGTGCAGTGACTGTGCTGGGGCTGTAACTACTTCTGAATTTAGTGACAAAAAAAATTGTTAAATTGGTGAGATACTATTTTTCAAACTCCTGCTTTCACTGTTTCGGGTAAGTTTGCCCTGTAAAGTGAAGTCTCTGAGTAAAGCTATGCACTTCAGCCTAATGAATCTTTTTTTCCAAGACAAAAGAGATTTCAGATGCCCTGAGGGCCAGAGAACATTGTCTTTGCTTGTCCTTACATGTCACAGTTTAGAGAAAACTTCTCTACAAATTACAAGATGTGAGAGCAAACATCAAAAGCCATGACTACCATATGTGCCTCAGGAAGAGAACATGAGACATCAGGGGACATCTCTTTGATTATTTTTTCCCAACAGTTTTAAATCACTCCACAGTTTACAACTGCAGGGATATTCATGCAATGACTGAAAATACATTAAGATACTTCCTCTATGAAAATAGTGATATTTTCTCCCCACCCTTTCAAAGTAGACCCAGATCTTCTCCCCTCCAGTTCCATGGGCATTGTAGCTGGCTTAGGTTTCACAGGGAGCTTTTCCTCCTCCAAATGTCTTAAGGTATTTCTCTTTTTGGGCTTCATAGATGTGAGCTTCATAGCTTCACCATCCAGAAAGTGTGTGGAGCAAGTGCTTGCCACAGCAGGCAGTGATTAGAAATTAGATAGCTTAATCCTCAGCCACAAACCAAATGGTGTGTATGAAAAGGAGAGGCATTACACACTCCACTAAGATGCCAATCACTCAGGAAGTACACCACCTCACTTCATGCACCATTTTTTTCTTCCTCAGACTTCCCTGTTATCACTCACTACATCTTTTTTAAAGCTTACAGGTCATTGCATGAGTCATGCCTTAGTTGAGGCCTCCCTTCTTGAAGGAGGATGGTGTTTCATCATGGCTGAAGCCAATCCAAATCCAGCTGGCTGTCAGTCAATGCTTGTTCTCGCCGCAGCTGGTTCTGTTGTCAGGCAGTGGAGCGGTTCAAGGAATTGATCTGGCTAAAAATTAGTTTGGCAAAAGGTAAAAAATTAATCTCCTTGAAGTGGCTTGTTTTCTAGTTGCTATGCTACTTACTGCTGGCACAAATTTAAAGGTGGGGAAACAGTCTACAAAGACAGAAAATCTGGGTGATTCAGCAACCTGCAGTGTGCTTAAGGTCAGTTAGACAAAGAGTGATTCCATGCTTGCTGTTGGAGAGGGATTTTTCAAGAGGTTTGGATAGAGAGTTTCTTTCTGAATGATGGTGAAGAAGCAGAATTGTGTGAGGAAGCAGAATTAAATGTCTTTATCTTTTCCTCCATCAGTGAGATCCATAGGAATGTTGTGAAGATCTTCTGAAGAATGAAAGCCCAGAATCATAAAATTATAGAATGGTTTGAGTTGGAAGAGACCTCCCCATCGGGAGGGAGTGCCATGTTCCACTAGACCAGGTTGCTCAAAGCCCCATCCAGCCTGGCTTTGAACACTTTCAGGGATGGTGGCATCCACAAGTCCTCTGGGCAACCTGTTCCAGTGTATCACCACCCTTAAAGTAAAGATTTTCTTCCTAATATCTAGTCTAAACCCACCCTCTGTCAATGTAAAGCCATCACCCCTTGTCCTATCACTTCATGCCCTGGCAAAAAGTTCCCCTCCAGCTCTCTTGCGGGCCCCCTTTGGTACTGGAAGGCGGCTCTGTTGCTTCCCCAGAGCCTTTTCTTCTGCAGGTTGAAAAACCCCAACTCTCAGCCTGTCTCCACTGTCCTGTCTTTAATGTGAACAATGTTCCGTTTGCAAAGTTCAGAGCAGAAATAGCCAGCCTAGGGATGTAAGTTCCAATATTTTGGTCTACTCTGGGAGAGCTGAGACCATTCTACTCACTTTTCTGACTTCTTGAGCAAGCGTGGCATACTGGGAAGCTTGCAGCACAGACAGCAGCTTGCTGTGAGACAAATAGGCAGGAGAGCAGCTGGGGCTTGCTGACTCAGCTGTAGCAGCTCCAGTGCTTCCTCACATCCTGCTGCTTTGCATCCTCAGCGCTGGTGTCACAGCTTTCAGTCACGGGCATGTCGTCTCCTGCAGTCATGAAAGGTGGAAAGGGAGGTGAACACACACACACACACACACACACACACGTACGCTGTACTGCGCACATGTAGGGCCACGGCTGCCACAGCAGCAAGTGAATCCTGGCGCTTGCACAGCAGCAGTGCCCTTATGGCTCACGCAGCTGCTCTGCATCCAAGTAGGGATGTCCCCTGTGCTGCCATGGCAGATGTCAGACACAGCAATTTAGGGAACGGGGTGTCACCTCAGCCCCAGCCAGAAGGTCGTGAAAGAAAAGGCACAAAGCAAGGCTGCATCTGTTCTGGAACAAAGGACATCTGTCCCTGGCCCGAGCAGCTTTCTGGCATGATTTCACATGGACAAAGGCTCAGGTTGACTGATACAAGGCTGGTACTCGATAAAACAAGGCATAAGGTCTTAGGCTGTCCAAATGTGTGCTCACGGCACTCTGGCAGGAGTGAGGTTTTATTCTTCCATCTAAGGAAGTGGGTAGCACAAGATAGGGATCATCCTGTGTACTGCCTTTAACACATCTGCCCATGTGTTAGGATCTCTTTGCGCTGTTTAAAACCTACATTACTATGAGATTATAGACAACAGATGTTCTATTCAAGTAGTTTTGTGTGTGACATACTCATAGCAGGAAAAGTTCTTTTGCTTCTTTAGAATCTGGGTTCATCCACTCCTTTCTCCAGGTTGTTAAATTTTACTTTTTATAACAACTTATTTATTGAAAGGCTGCAAACTGCAGATGTGCATCTGCCTTCTGTGTGAATGTGAGTCTTACATGAGAAAATCGTTTCAAAAGGACAAACTTAATAAAGTGTTTGGGAAAGAAGCTGACCATAGAAAATTCTAATTATTAACTTGCTTAGCATCATTGTTAAACTATATTCTGTACCTCCTTCCCTTCTCTGCTGGTGCCAGTAGTGTCTGTAATGCTTTTTCACTGGGGAGAATCACGGTAGAAAATTTTGTAGCACTGTGTGTGTATGTATGCACACCAGTATAATGCAGTGGAGATTTAGTAAAACAATATCACAAAACCAGAGCTACCTCTCATTAACAAGATGAGTCTATTTAGTTGTTATATACTGAAAAACAGAAGCAAGTGACCATTAACACTTTATGAGCTTGTAACTTTTCCCTATGCATTCCTTTTCATGTTCAGCCCAAGCTACTGCATGCCTGTCTGTGAGGGTGTGGGGAACAGCCAGCAAAATCCTCACAGCCGGGCTACTGTACAAGTACACAAATGCATGAGAACTCTGTAATACATTTAGACATTTAAGAAAACCCCAAATGTATGGAAACTTTTTACATGGTACTTCTTAATCACATGCTGGCTCCACTGTGCTTGCCCATACTTGATAGTGTTAAGGCAGAAAACATTGAAACATTTTGGCCTGGTTTATAAAGCTCTGGTGGGGATGGTGTACTCACTGTCCTGCAGTTAAAAGCCTCTGACTTTGCATCTCATAGTGATAATTGTTGAACCTGTTGGCTTAGCTTGGCTGTTAAGAAGCTGATTTGCTTACTGCATCGTTGAAGAAAAAAGAGTGTATTCCAGGGAATGAGGACCAGAGGTTTGTATCCTTACTCTGCTCATTGAGTGGGAGACGTGACTGAGAAAAAAGGAAAGAATTTCAGAACTGTAACATTCTGCTACGTGATTTGAAACTTTACACCTGCTGTGGCATCTGCTATGTCTGCAGTTTTAACAGGGAAGTGTGAGGCCTAAAATTCACACTGAGATTGAGATGAAATCTGTATATCACAAAATACAGAAGTAAAATAAAGAAGGTAGAAATCATTCTTGTGTATACAAGGGTATCCAGATAAAATTTCAAATGTCCAGCCATAGTATGAGAAGCTGCAATGAGAGAATAGTTAAAAAAAGATCTAATTTTCAACTGCCAGCTGAAGATTTTCTTCTACAGAACAATTTGTTACATACTGCTGTTGGATGGCTTTTGAAAACACAGAAGTTTGCCCAGTTCCTGGCCTCCTCTGGCTAGAGGCATGCCCCCCCAGCTAGCACATGCTGAGCGTAGGAGAAGGCAGAGGCCTGCTCTGATCATCAGGTTTTCATCTGAGCCCACTATCACCAGCAAAGGATGAACTCCTTGAATGCTTTTACTGGCTCCTGCTTGGGAAGCTGCTCTTGAATTTAATTCAAGGCCTCCACAGATGTCAATATGCTCCATCAGCAGATGAGATAAAGACATCAATTTGGGCATAAAGCCATCAATTTTGTCCTAAAGCAGCTTTTTACAAGTTTGGGGGCCTGGGAAGAAAGTTTAAAACATCTATGGATACTCTTGATGCTAGGGTCACCTTCATCACCATCAATCTGAATTTTGTTTTGTTATTCAGTAGTTATAATGAATCAGATCTGGGAATTTATTTGTGTTAAAAATACCCCGATTTACAACCTGGAGCAAAGTTATGCCACCTGAGGTTTGTTCAAACACAAGTTTCTAATCAGTGTCCTGGCACCACTGAAGGAGTGGTAAAGAAGTGGAATTGAATGGCTGTGGAGGGTACAGGAGCTGATGGAGGTTCCCATGAGCACTGCCACTAAAGGAGACATGCAGGAGCCCTGGTCTGGGTGAATTGCAGATGTAATGTACGATGCAGAGGCAAGCAAAAAAAGATATTCTTGAATTGCCATTAATTAGGAAATGCAGTGATAAATCCCAAGATCTGCTACAGACCTGAGCAAATTAATCTGCTGGAGATTTTTCATTCCCCAAATTCCTCAAACACTCCAGTAGTTATACATAGCCAAAGGTTTTGGAAGGCTGCCATTTATGAGGAAAAGGACAGTATTTGGCACATACTGCTACTATGACTGGCACTCAGAGAAACTGTAATAATACACAAAGTTGAAGAGATGTTGTATTTATAGGTAACAAATTCTTCAAGGAATTATCAAGTGTTCACTCAAAAGATTGAATATATGTTTATTTTGTTAGCAAAATAAGAAAAGCTGGGTGTGATTTTTTTCTGGTTTTGAACTGTGACTTGGCTACCCTCTCCAGCTCTCTGAAACAAAATTTTAAAAAGAGGCATTGTTTGTTTACTGGGTTAAAGCCAGTTTCTTGCACTGAACTTTCCTAAATCTTGTATTATAAGGATCAGCACTTTGCAATGTCTATTTTAGCCTTTTGACATGTATTTTAGATTGTTGTTTCAAAAATAAGTGCCTTAAGTATTCACAGTAATGACTGAGAAAAATTAAGAAGGTTCATCCCTTGCAAAATTTCGTTCCCACTCTTCTTAGTTAGCCTTAGCCCTCAGCCAAAATTTGTATCCAAGTTATATACCACACCCTAAAGAAATACTAAAGTTTTCATAAGAGAAAGAGAATGCTTTGGGATTGCCAGAATAAAAGCTTCCAAAAATATCTTGGCAACTGAGTCATAAACAAAGACATTCTGTAATGGAGGGATAAGAGTCATGGGGATTAATACCAGATCTTGCATGTTTGTAACTGTTAGGACTTCTCCAGTCCTGCTGTGGAGGTGAACAAATACTCCAGATGTGAACCATGAGCATGCTGAGTCCAGAGATGTCTCGGCCTTGGCTCTGGTCCTTGTTGCTCTCTTCTGTCTCTCCAAGCTCTGGAGCCAAATATGTCAGTTCCCTGAATTGACAGAGACTTGAAAGACCCTGCTGGCTCCTGAAAATCCTGTGCCCTAAAATAGCATCAGGATAAAGCTGTATGGAAAAGTGATTGTTTATTAATGCTACAAGTAGCAAATAGAGCCCACTTTCTCCACAGGATTTATCATCTGAGTTATTTAAACACCCTCTGAGTTGTCTGCTGTCACCAGAAAGCTCTCCTTAGCATTGGATGAAGAAATTTGCAGTTCTCTTGCTCGTTTCTTGACAGTTTCTTGATAATACATTGAGCCATTTATTTTCTGGTAGAAAGTCTAAAAATGAATGCTGGAAATTCTTAAATAAAACCAGGCAATTTTAGAAATTTGAGTGCACTGTCCCCCTGGCCTAAATCCTTCATCACTTACAGTTGCAGATGGATGGTAGTCAAAAAGACTCTATTGTTTTCATGTTTTGTCTTTAATAGATCTTTCTCTCTGCCTTTTATTCTTTGGAAACTTTCCTGATGGATGTTACAGAAATGTCACAGGTTTTATTGTAGGTTTTATTTATTTATTTACCTACTTACTTTGCCACTGAGCTCCAGGAATGATCATTTGCTTTCCTCTGAGAAGTTGTTCATTGTGTAACATTAATTATCCATGCTTGTAGAGACTGCAAACCCTCAGGGGCCCCTGTGGTAAATGATGGAGAAGCCTCATCATAGTACACATTAGCAATATTTTAGTTAAGAACTTGTCAGCCTCCATTAACCCCCCCCCATTATTCAGGACTTCTGAGCAATCTATAAATATTTGCTCTGGTACAAAAGAGCTCAGCTGAAGAGCTCCTATTTTTAGCTGGAGGTTAGGTTTGGTTGTTTGTTGTTTCAGTTTTCATCTCCTTTTAAAGAGATGCTGTCAAGGTTAATGGAACCATAATTTGACCTCCCTTTTTAATACTGTTCCTGTTTGCCCTGTGCGTGTATTTCCGTATATGTGACCATTCCCCTGACAAATGCATCACAACGAGTCGCTGCAAAAGGTGGAGACAGGACAATAAAATTAATTGGCAGCTTGTACAAGACTGAATTCAGTAGTAGTCAGGCACAGTCTATCTTCTGTCACAAGGTTTTGAACCTTTGTTAAAAAAAAAAAAAAGATCCTGTAATTAATCCTCAATGCCTCTCTTAGGGCTTAATCATGCGATGGGATGTGCCTACACTGCCCTAAATGCTCAGTGAATGGTGTCACCATCTCCTGCCCTGACCCAGCAAGGCACTTTAGCATGGTGGATAGCTCTCGTGACACATAGGTCTGGTGGGCTTGTCTTTTATGAAATGGTGTGGAAGTTCTCCTAATGAACACAGTGATGAGGTTTTTTTCCTGACTGTTTATAGGACAGCGAGCCTCCTAATGGAAGCAATCAGAATTGTCATCAATATTGGTGAACCTAACTGAACTCCACTGGCCTTAAGAGAGAATCAGAGCAATTACTTTGAAGGCTAAATCATGTCTCATAAAACTCCTCTTTTTTTTTTTTTTGCAAAAAATTACATGTTTTGATTGATGTTTATTGGTGTTCATCTGCATAGCTGGCATCATGTAAATACATAAAAGCACAAGGAGGGGAATGCCTGTTTGGGCCCTGCTCATCTGTCTCTAAATTGGGAAACAGAGTAAGGGGCAGGTTTTTAGCTGTCGAGCTTTGCATTTTCAATGTTCCATTCTACAATATTTTACAAATACATGTTAAATCTTGTGTCAAAAAAAATTGTTTAAGTTTTGCCCTTGGGATCTGAGAATACTGCAAATTAAGGTCACAGCTCAATCTAAGTTTGGCTTATTTGGACATAAAGAGTAGAATAAAATTTTTGTTGACTCTTATGATTTCAGTGCACATGACACACCAGATGCATGTCTGGGGTTCTGGGTTGCCCTCAGTGGGTTCCAGTTATCTCTGGCTGCGTCAGCATAGTTCTGGGTTGTCCTCAGGGGTTCACAGTTACTTCCAGTTTCTCCTAGGTGTTCCTAGAGGTTCTCCAGGAGTTCCCAGTTACCTACAGTTTCCCCCGCAAAAGGGTTTATGGTTGCCCTTAGGGGTTCTCAGTTGTCCCCAGCAGAGTTCCGGGTTGTTACCATGCTCCAACATGGAAAATTCTGACCTTGTATAAGGAAATTTTTCTGCTGTGGAGATTGTCAAACACTGGAATGCATTCTTAAAGAAGCTGTTCACTCTCTTCCCTTGGGGATTCTCAAAACAGAGCTGGACAAGGCCCTGAGCACCTTGCTTTAACTACATCTGCTTTGAACAGGAGGTCTGACTGGAGACCTCTAGAAGTTCTTTTCCAACTGGAATCACTGCATGCTGATTTGGAAGGAAAGAAGGTATGATGTTTATTTCAGTAATTTAATGAGACACCCTAGATCTTGTGATTGAAGTTAAGAATAGAGTTTGGAGTTTGCCCAACCCTCAATTGATCACATCTGTGCTTCCAACTTTGCTTGCACAATAGGAGAGCAGTTGCTTTCTTGGTATCATTTTAGATGGTGCCTGGCTGTGGGAGGTAATTGCAGTGACACAGCAGAAAATTATAATGATATTGTCACATGGAGAAAATGTTCAGTGATTACGACTTAGGTCATGACCAAACTTGACCTTAGAAAAACTTTTTTAGGTTCCTCAATCCTTATTATTCCAAAGGAGCCAGTTCATCACAGCCTTGCTGGAGTTCAGCAACTTCACTGTTAACGATGAAATTGTATCAGTGTATTTAACTGGAGCACAGGATAAGTGTAGCGAGCCCAGAAAATGCCAGACACTTGCAAAATAGCACACTATTAAAACCATATGTATAACAGCTTTTCAGTGACAATTTGATTTGACTTTGTAATTTTGTTAAAAGGACGCAGGCTGGGTTTGTACCACTTTATTAAACACGCCTGGGAAGGGTCCCAGCCGGTGAGGCCAACTGGCGTGGAACAGCCTGCATCTACACTGGTGGACTGCGTTGGCCTGTGCTAGGTGGCTGCAAGCAAACTGCTGCTTGGGTGTGGTTCCTGGCAGACTCCCGCTACCAAGACAGGTCCAGAAGCTTGGGAAAGTTGGAGCAGGCTACATTCTTGCCAAGGAACTCTGTCACAGTTTATTAGCATAGGTAACAGTGTTGGAGCACATAGGCACATGGTGAGCATGCTGGAATTTACTTTATACTCAAAGGCAGATGAGGTTTTGTGCTGCAAGCAATTTGTACACGTCAGATACCTCCACAGGAAAAGACCTAGAAACAAACATTTATTGTTCCCATTGTCGTATAAACCCAAGTAAGCATGAACCACAGACCTTAGAAAGGCTGAAAAGTACAAAAGTTAAAACTCATGGATGTTGTTCCTCGTTGCAGTTTGTGAGTAGGGCAGTAACATATGTGCGCATAAATCTAATCTACAGATGATGTACAATGAGAATTAAACTGGTCCGGTGAGGACAGTAACTATTCTTAAGGACTGCAGAACAGGAAGTGCTCAAGTGAAGCAAATGCTTGAGCTAGCTATGAGGCATTTTTCTTTTCTGAACTTTATTTCTGTTAAAAATAGGGAAGAATTCCCTCTATTTCTGATGGCTTCAACAAACAACTTACAGAGAAGGTCTGGCCAATACCCAGAGGATGTTGCTGACACTGCGGTGTAAAGGACAAAAATCAGATAACAGTGGAAATCTCTTGGCTTTCCTCTCTTCTAGCTTGGAGAATACAACCTTGCAAAACAGATTGTTATCAGGAGGTGATAAGCTGTTTTCCTGGAAGGACTCCTAATATGGCAAATTGATAGTATCTGCTGTGGTTGGATTGCACTACCTTCAGAACTGAAGGAATCCTTCCTGAGGCTGTGGAAACAAAGTCACTCAAATGATTGCTGAGTAGAGCCATTTTGCTTTTCATTATGAGGGTTCTCCTACGTTCAGATTGAGAATATATGTCCATGATCTTTCATAAACTGTCTTTGAGAGCTTCTGCGCATGTCCGAGTATGCGCCTAGGGAAGAACTGCACAAACATTGCTCCAGGGAAACACTCAGTGCTCAGAAGGCTATAAAAAATAGTTTTGGTTACTTGCAGAGGTTGCATCAGGGCTAATGTAGGCTGCATCCTGGTGAGTGGCAAACACTGGGGCTGCAAGGATGTACGGCCTGATGTTCAGCACTCTGCTCCTGCCTAAAGAAGGGGAATTCTGTGGACTTGCAAAGGTCCTTTGGTTCTGAAATATGAAAATAGCTCCTCTGGAGCTGTTTTTCTGCCTGCTGAAATCAGTGCATAGGCTTTCACTTGAGATCTCCACCTTCGCTTCAAGCCCTTAATCCCAGGTTCAGGAATAGAAGCAATGTTACCATAACACAATTGATATCCCATGAACCTTACAATTTATTTTCTATCAACCCTTTTTTGAGACTGGTATCAAATTATGACACTGTTATACAAGATATAACTTGGACAGAAGAGCCTCATAGTGCTGTTCGGAAAGTCTTTTTCCATGGACATAAAGAGTGAGTTCATTTAAAATGTATGCTCTAAATCTTGTGGGTATGTTGTGGTTTTCTTTACAAGTTTCAAGCTGGTCCTCAAAAGTGGTCCTTTTTTTCTGTTTTGAGGTAGGTCATTTTAATTCCAAAACCACATATGGTTGTGACCACTGTCTTTGCAGAAAGGTGAATTGAAGCTGGCAGACATAGAAAAGGGCGGTGAGAAAGATCAGCAGAACAGGGATTCTGCTTTACAGTAGGAAATTGAAGGGAATGATTTGTTTAACCTTGCAAAACAAAAGCAGAAATGGGATATGTTTGCTGTCTGCAAACGTATCAGGCGGGCAAATATCAGAGAGGAGAAAAGGAGCCATGGATGCCTTAGAATACAAATGACCAGGAATAAATTTAAGCTTGAAATTAGTAAATGGGTTTTAGGCATTCGAACAATAGCTCTACAAGTGGGATTCATGACTGCTTTGAAGATGGATCTCACTGAGGTGATGAATGGGAAAGGGTTGTGTGGCATGTGTATTAGCAGTGGCCTAGGCTGAATATCCTGGTAGGTGCATGCTCGTTCTGTCTTCCTGCCATTACTGTGCTGAAAAGTTGTCTTGGAGATAATACTGTGATGACAGTGAGATACACATCCAGCAGGTTTCTCCCTTCTTCATCTGGAGTTTCTCTTCCTAATTTTAAATTCTCTTCTGATATGGGTTGCAACATTTCCTGGTTTGAATGTTTGCCTTAGGGAAAATATCCTAATACTTCTAGAGATGGGCCTGATATGTTTTGAGGACAGCACATACCTGCTCCAGGGCAGGAAAAGCAGCAAGAACAAGCTGGGAAGGATTTTTTTTGGCCCTGGCCCAACTCAGTCATCCCAATGAAGTCAGATCCAGGACTTGCCTCCCATAAAGATTTCTGGGGGAGAGAAACCCAAAAAACTTTTCGGTTCATGTTGCTTGGGATAGATTTGCAGGAGCAGAGAATCTGCTCTTCCAAGCTAGCGGGTGCAATTGTAAAAGTGAACAGATTTCTTCAGAATGTGAAGAATTTATGGATATTTGAACAGATATTCCTACCTGCTCTAATGCTGATATTTTCCTGCCAGGGTTTCAGTCAGCAGAATTGCTAGAGGCAGTGGCATCTTCATGTGAGCAGCTCTTTTGTATACCTGAGGGTTTCTACACAAGGGAAGTTTGGGATGGCTTTTTCCCCTCAGACTGAGCCATACTGGTGAATTTCCAACCACATATGATGCCAAGGCAGATTATTTTGTGTTGTGGAAGTAAAACAGAGCTAAAAGAGTAGGTTGAGGCAGGCTGAAAGAAATGAAAATAAAAGAGATATAGTACACTGGAGACTTAGGCTGCCATAAAAGCCAGAAGAATGGGATCCAGTAAGTGACAGTCCAATTTCATTTGATTTTCCCAGAAGCTGTGGGAAGAAATGATCCTCTTAGAGCAGAGTCAAGGTTCATTGAAGTGGATGAGAAAATTGGCTCAATCACACCCAGAGGGTGTCAGTGCCACAGTTTGGCAGAAAAACTAACTAGAAAATGAAAAGAGTAGTGTCTTTCTGTAGAGAATGGAGCCGGTCTAACTCATGAGTAATGACCAATCCATGAGCAGTTGAGGCACTAGGGACCTGTGTGACAGATCCCCTGAGCTATGGGGGGAGGGAAGAGAAAGAAATGCCTTAAAACACTCAGGGGCAAAAATTACTGAAAAATAACCCTCAGTGGTAAATGAATCCAAAGTGTAGAGAATTTTTACTCTTTTTTTTCTTGCTCCATTATTATTTTGATATACTTTTGTTTTTGTTCTTGTGACCACTTTAAGGAGAGCTCTTTTCTAGCAGACATTTACGGGAGACACTGACATCGATTCCCATTTTGTTCCAGAAGCTGTAGCAATGGGCAACAGAGCTGCAATCATGGATGAGTTAACAATCTCCAGGGTGATTTGAAGGTGTTCAAAAGGAAATTTGCACCTCAGGCACAGCCCTCCACATGCAGAGCTGCTTTGCAGAGCATGCTCCCACCATGAAAATTCTGCTGTACAAATACAGGCCTGCCAATCTTGCAACCGTTTTGTTGGTTGCACATACCATAAATGTGCTGTGGGTCAGCTAATCCAATTCGGCAACATAGACACTGGTAAGACAACAGAGATTCAGAAGAGATTGTGTGAGACATCCAGAGGTGAATTGTCCAGAAGATACAATGACCAGAAGAATCTGCAGTGCCCCAAGAAGCCAGTACTGGCTCATTTGGGCTCTGCATGTAACATCATCAATAAAATCTTCATGTTTTAAATGAATCGGAGGTTGTTTGTGGCATAGGACAACTCAGAGCTCCCAGCTTGCCCCAAATATGTAGTAACTTCACATCTGTGCTCGTATCTGTTGTGTTGATAGAGTGAGTCACGTAGAGCGGGAAATAGGCAGGCTAAATCTCTCTCACAGGAATAAATGATTCTTGGTTTGGAGTGCAGCTTGTTAAGTGGTTGGTGAGAAATTTGGCCCTGAATTCCACTTATTTCCTTGCTTGTTTGCTTCCTTGCAATATTATTCCCACACTTTTTATACTATGTCAAAACTCCGTGATACCTCTTCCTGCCCCTGGTGCTTATGTAACACAGTTTTACATGTCGTTCATCCAATCCAACTAACCTTTTCAGTTGAATATACATCAACAGATAAGAAAATGCAGCC
The DNA here is from genome assembly GCA_013389985.1 of Dryoscopus gambensis. Taxonomy (NCBI): domain Eukaryota; kingdom Metazoa; phylum Chordata; class Aves; order Passeriformes; family Malaconotidae; genus Dryoscopus; species Dryoscopus gambensis. The sequence goes on from WEIT01025403.1 coordinate 76,565, forward strand.
CTGTCATTCTACTCATGTTTTTAGTGCAGACTTCTTGGCCATGTTGGCATTAATATCTATTCTTGCCCTTGTCTTTTTGTCTTCTTTTTAAAATAGAGATAAAATAGAGAAAGTTTCTGCTTCACAGGATTAAGGATTGTTTGAAGGTTAATTAATTAATATTTGTTAAGTATTAATGGGAAGATGCATGGACATTTTTCCGTTCCAAGTCAGATATTTGAATGAATACCTACAACAGCCCAACACAAAGCAATCAGAGGAACTTTATTCCTCTGGCTGGCATTCAGTCAAACCAGCTTAGAATCCTGTCATCCCAACTTCACTATAAGGCTTTGAGAATATAAGATGGTGGCATAACCTTGGCCCATTGCAGGAAGCAAAGCATGCATTGCTAACTCCTGCTCAATAAAGCAGATGACTTTTCTTTTTTCCTTTGTAAAGAGCAGGTTCCCTTATGGAAAATTTTTAAAAACCCAAGGAAACAATACCAAGGTAACCAATCTCATTCCAGCACTTTCAGGTTCTGTTTTTATTGCTCTTGGATCCTTCCTGCTTCCAATTATTTATGGAACAAGCTGTGAGTCGCATGGTGGAGCTGGAATGATTCAGGAGTTTGTTAAGCAAAGAGAAACGAGAAAAGAAGGGCCTGGCGGTTCTGGCAAATGACATCAGTGCCTCGGCATCTTGTCCCAGGCTGTGGAAAATGCCGTGTCTCTGCGAGAAGGATTGCAGAGTGATGCTGAGAGGCATGAGTGGCTTAGTTTCTTGGCTGGTACGCAAAATAACACTAGACATAGTCTCTTAAGGTTTATGGGTAACAAGTCAAGTGGGAGATACCGGTGTGTAAATTGTAGCAAGGAAAACAGCTTATAGTAGTGAAGAAAAATTTCATCCAAAAGGGTGATAATGCATCTGCAAAAAGTACAGAAACTGTATGGAGTGTCTAATCTTCTTTACATTTCTTAGTTGACTGCCAGTGCAGGTTTGCTTGGCTGGATTTTCTTTTTTTCCTTCTTAAGAATAGGAATTACACCTATGTGATAATTCCCGTGAACTCTGCAAGCACAAAGCTAGCAAAGAATTTATCTGTTTCCTGGGATAATGAAAGAGAAGCTGCCAGACGCTCATTGCAACCCAATATCTCTTATCCATGGGTTCTTGAGGCTGTGGTTCTGGTACCTCGTGAGAGATTAGCTGGAAAATCTTGAGATGCTAAGGCAGCATGTTTGCATTGACTTATTTCCGTTTCAAAGTGGGACTTTGGCTTAAGGACCACTCAGCACAGAGCTGATAAGAGTCTCCGATATCCAGCACATTGCTATAGCTCAGGAGACAGTGCCAAGGACAATGGTTATCTCTTCAGCTACTACAGTACAAGAATATAATAAAAACCAGCGGCATTGCCTAGCAAGAAGCATGTCCCAATGAAAAAGTGATGGAGGTACACCAGTGAGGAAAAAAATCACTTACGTATTGATTTCAAAATTGTTTTTTAAACTTGATTTGTACTGTTATCCCTGTCCATTGTGTCCTCTTTTAAGGAATGTATGTACTTACTGTTAGTAATTACATTTTACTGTCATAATATAGTAATCTGAAAAGGCACACCTTGTGGCAAGCTGGTGAAAAAAAAAATTCTACATAACTAGGCTTGAAATGTAGAAAATAATTGACAGAATCACATTGATGCTGTTTGCTGCGTTATGGCCTTCTCGCAGAAAGGACTGAAAAAGCTCAGCTGTAGCCTCTGCAGGGTGACCCAGATGTTCAGCTCCAGTCTACAGACAGGGAAGCCAAATCAGTGACATTGTGCCTGTGCCAGGCAGAGTGGGGTGTGTGCTCCCAGGGCTGCTGCCACCATGTCTGCTGTAATGCCTGTCCCTCTTCCAGCCTCTCTATAATGCACTGGAGGAAGGTGGTGTAGGAAAAGCTACAGAAAAAGGAGGTGCAGGCAGTTAGGCTGCTCCTCTGGCATGGGATTCCTCCCTAACTGTGCTCATTTGCAATAGGCACAAGCAGTGCTGAAGTAAAGCAGCAGCAGGGCCAGACAGGTCGGTGCGCAATGTCACTGGAAGAGCCCTGGGACTGAGCCAGGAGGAAGGTGAGAGGGTGGAAGCAAGCAGTGATAACCATAGCACAGGTGAAAAAAGCTCAGCAGCAGGAAGGTGCAAGAAGGGAGATGCGTGTTTTGGGGTAAGGCTGTGACAGCTCATGGATGGCATGCAGCAGCTGTGGTTTGCTAAAGTCAGCTTCACTGGCTGCTGTGGTGGGCAGCAGGGCTCTGGTCATTGCCTGCAAAAGGTGGTTTAGGAAGCTGGTTGGTGCTGAGCACCTTCTGCAGGTGCTCTCACAGAAGAAAACCCCAATGGGGAAGTTACTGTTTTTTCCTCTTTTCCTCCCACAGTTCCCTCACAAACCAGCGCTGGTTTGTGGAGGAGCTTTTTGCCAGAGAGCAGCTCCTGTGGTGTATTCAAAGCCACAGCTAAGGGACCCTCTCTGTTCAGTGCCAGCCAGCAGCATCAGGCACTGGATTTCCTTTGTTCACCTTCAAGATGTGGTTCAGCAAGAGAAAAAGGGTGGCACAAAGACAGTAATGAATGTAATCTCTTTTGGAGGAGAGGTGACCATCCCCATTAATCCCTTTCCTGCTAGCAGCTCCAGCGCCACTGCAGCAGGCATGGCTGGCAAGGGAATGGAAATAAACTCATGTAGCACTGGGAGGAGCTCTCAGGAACGAGAGTTTAAAGTGTTTAAAACCAGCTTAATTAAAGCCTTATCTTCTGTCACTGTAGGCACAATGTTCAGATTACAACAGTACTGTTAGTGCAAATATAAGGCTAAGGAGGGAAATGCTGCAACAGTGGAGGGCTTTATGTATGGGTGGAAAATTGTATTTTCCCTTGGGAGTTCAGGGAGTTAGCAGTGGGAATTAGTGAGCACTGTAATTGCAGCAGCAGCCAGTCAGAAACCACTAGACCTTATGAGGGTTAGTCATGTCAAGTCACAGGATGTGACATTGACTGGTGACTCTGGAACACACTGCAAATTGCTTATTTTCATATGCTGAAAGCACAAATAGAAGCAATTACTTTCTCTTTTTCTTGGTAAAATAAACTGAGAAAACAAAATTGTTTTGACTGGATAAAATATTTGGCAGCAAACAAGTTTTGTTAAGGCATTTACATTTATTCAAAACTCATTTAATTCCTTTTTAAAATTATACTTAGAAAAGTTTAAAAATATAAAAAAACACGGACATTTGAGGATGTAAACATAATTGTTTTGGCTGTCCTAGTTTTCCCCCCATTGGTTTTAACTTAAACTGTCCTATGACCTTGTTCCAAATTTGTAGGTCACTTCCCCCTTCCACAAAAGTTCATTTTCCAGTGAAGTTTTACATTATATTATATTACATTTATTTATCTTAATATACTTTGGCTATTTTAGCCCCGAAGCATGCCCAGATCCAGTGTGACCAGGCAGTATTGTTATTCCTCTGCTTTAGTCACTCTTTCTCAAATAAGAATTCCGACTGCTATCCATGCCTTTATGCATCATTTGTCTTTAACAAAATCATCCCTTCTGAAATTCTCAGGAACACCTGTCTTGCCTCTTAATTTTAAAACTTTGACACTTCGCCTACAAGTAAGTGTCCACAGTCCCAGGCCTTTTTTCTTCTCCATGAAGCATAGTAAATAAGGTTATTTCTAATGAAGTCTGTGAGCTGGCACTGATGCCAAATTTGAATCTGTCTGCAAAATCTGTTTCAAAGGAAGCCCTTCAAAAGCAGGGTGATGCCAATTATTGTTACTATAAAACTCATAGGAATACTTTGTTCTTACATGAATTTAAGGTCCAACCTGTATTTAAGACCATGGGATGATGCCAGTTCTGGACATTTTGAGTGGTATTACATGATACAGTTTTAAGGGATTTGTCTAACAGCACTTTGTAGGGAGAGCCATAACTACGGGGGGAAAAAAGAGAAGCAAATAGTTATTTTGCATTTGAACCCTGCCATCCAAAAGGAACTGGATTTTACCTTGAATGCATACATTATTGGAGGAAGTCTGCTCTGAGTTAAAAGAATAAAATGTCTTATGAAAACTGAAGAATATGTAGAAGTTTCTTGTATACCACAGTGTGAAAGAGAAGGATGGAAATTGAATAGTTCCTGTGTTTTTTTAGCCAGGGTCCTAATAGCTCAGAAAATAAATGGCTGATTTAGTGAAGGTGGAGTTGATTGCAATGGGAGAATAATTGTAATTACCAGTAGAATACAGAGCTTTCACACAAGGCCAATTAGAGATGTCTCATAGCACCACAGCTATTTTTAATTAACCATGTATGTAGGAGAGAGAAAAAATCTTCTATTTAGGTACATTGTCTGGCAGCAAAAATTCAAGAAGCATAAGCTACATGGCCTTTAAGTCAGATGAGTAAATTTGATCCTTTCCCTCAGACAGCAATAGGTGGCTGTAATGAATTTCCTCTGGTCTGGGTTTTTACTTTGTAAAGGCATTATTGATTTTTTTCTTGGTGTCAGCTATTGGTAGTTTCATTTCATCCCAATACATCCACATCCTTTAGATATCTTCTATGTTCCTAAAAAGCCCATATTTGCTTCTGATGGATGATGTGTCGAATGTGGAGGTTGGACAGCCAGCTCAGACACCATTAAAGATTCTTCTCTTTAATGAAAATGCCCACGCAAGAACCTGGGGAAATTTTGTATGGGCAATCACTCAGAGGTATTTTTCTTTGTCATTTCATTTGTTCAAGCTGCTTCTGCAACCTGTTCCCAGGAATATTCGGAGGGCAGTTCTACTGCCTTGTGTGCCCATGCTGTAGTGTTGTCAACAGACACAATCAAGGCCATGAATTAAAAACATAGAGTAATATGGATGCCTCAAGAGCTTTGCCTGAGACAGTGACCATTTAGTGGTTTAGGTGAAGGTCTGTCCACAATCTTTCATCTTTCTTGACCAGCTTGAATTAATGTATGACTTCATTTTGAACAGCTACATGAATATAGAGAAAGTGTTGGTAAGAGTGTTTGAAGTCTTGTGATAGGACAACAGTTCCCAAGAAGTGAAAAGATGAATGCAATAAAATAATATTCTAACCATTCTACTTTCAAAGTATTTCATAAACACTAGCTTGTTCTCCAAATACTTGGTCAATTAGAGAAACTTCATCCACAGTTTACAAAAGAGGGATCTGAAAAGCAATGAGCTGGAAATTTCAGTGAAGCTCCCACATACTTTCCTTGGCTCAATACAGCTTGCTTTCCTTCCAGGCACCAAAATGTTTGGTGCTTCTTATAAAAACTCCACTGTAGGCCTTTTGAGCCTGTAAAACTGGTGTCTCCAATGCAACCTTGCGTATTGTAACAATACTGACCTTTTATCAGATGCTTGGCAGCTGCTTAAGAAATTTTTCTTTACCAGGTGGTGATGCTTGATAGGCTATCTGCAAAGAGCCTTTCTTCTGCAAAGAAGAAATCTGTCATCTTTGCCATGTTGAAGATTCCCCCAGAATTTTTTGCCAGATGCAGAAATAACCTCCACATGGGCAGAGGCTTCCTAGGTTGACTGTCTCCATCCCCTCTTGACCAGCAGTGTGTTGCTCACGATTTCCACCACAGATCTGACTTTCCCTTGCATGCACTGGTATCCTTCAGGCTGTAACCATAAGTCTCTTGTTAAGAGAAAATGCATTTGATTCAAGTTACTGACATGTTTTGAGTTAGATCTATGTTGTGAGTCAGTCTAGAAATGCGTGGGGTTTGCAAATGGAACCAAGTGAATGTGGTAGGCTTATATGGAAGAGTAGACACCCAGATTAATTTTGCCAGGATTTGTTCAGGACCAGACCAAAGTTATGTGACTGCTTATTTCGGTCTGGCCCGTGTGCCATACAGAAAATAGCTGCTGTGGGGCTGGGAAAGTACCTGGAACTTTCTAAGCATTCATGAAAAGTTCATTTCCCAGGGAAATAAAATGTGTGTTGGCAGCTTCGGATTTTATGGGTATAGTTTGGTTTTTGTTATCAATTTCCTGACAAAATTACTCCTTCCCAAGGCATACAGTACCTTTCTTGTGTCACTGCCATTACCAGCGTATGTGTCATTGCCCTAAGTGGCCTTTATTCAGGGCTTCAGGCATGTGCTTAAAGCAGCAGAGTGCTTTGAAAAGGACCTGAGCCTTTATACCTGAAACCAAAGCCAAATCATATTGGCTGGCTCTTGTACTTCCCTGCAGTCCTGCACTGTGTGTGTCCCCACCTACGGCCCCATCCCTTTCCCGGTTGCACGCCCTTGTTTGGGGTGTTCCTCTTCAGCAACAGCCCACATCTCTCAGGGACTGACCTTTTGCAAAGGACCTCTGTTCTATCAGGGGCTTCATACAAAAGGCTTTCAGGGAGTCTGTACTTCCTTCCACTGGAAAACTGTGTGCAGTTCTCCAACATTTCATAGCATTGTTGGGAATCTTGAGGAACAATTTCATCTTACTTCTTGCTCCTCATACATGATCCACAGTAGAAAAGCTGTGAAACTTCAACTCTTGTGAAAGCAGTGCCTCTGAAAATCAGGACCAAATACTTCCATGAAGATAGTAAATTTTCTGTAGTCTGAGGTTTTCAATGAGATTCTTTCTCAAAACAGTTTTAAGATTCTTTTCATACAAATCTCATGCTATGGTCATATTTTGATGTTCCTATGACTATTTTTTTAATCTACAATTGCTTTTTTGAAAGATTCATGCTTTATGTTGCAGAGCTGTCCTAACATTACTGAGGAGTTCCTGTTCTATTGAATAAACTTTTTGCCTGGGTGATTGTGTTATTTCTCATGCACCGCATTTTTCCTTTGATCCAGACACGTAAAGGAATGGTCTCCAAGGGGGCTTTGGAGATGACAGGGATATTGAAGATACTTAAAAGATACACAAAAATAATTTGTATTTCCTTCCTGAATAGTTGCAGCACCAAGGTAAATACTTTGTATCATTACCAGTTGTTCATTATTTGAAAAGACCACTCTGCCTTTGTGTTTTGAAACAAACTGGATTTGATGGATCACTGGACAATTAGCAACAGTTTATCTGAAGTACTGTCTGTACCCTCCTGCACTTAATCAGCTATTTGGTCTCTCTGCTATGGAGGAGTAAAGGGGTGAATCCCTCAGAAAAAAAATAAAATGCAGATTGCTAAGTTTAATAGTGCTGTCATTGAATAGGAGCCCAGCCTCAGATTTTACAGGTTATTGTGTATCCTCTCACTATTTGCATGTCCTGCATGTTATGAAGGTCCGAAATTCACCTCAGGCTGTGACTCAACTGAAATCCCCTTGCACATCATTGAGACTTTGCTTCACAGACCTAAGTTACTTCTGGAAATTACTTTTGCTGCTCTCAGTGCCATGGAAATATCATGTAATTACCTTTAAAAATTCTGACTATGGTGCTTTTCTCTGCTTTATGCTCAGCCCTCCCTCCTGTAACTGGATCCAGTAGAAGTTAATTAGGTTCTCTGTGTAAGTTATGAAGCTACCTCTAAGTTTGTATCAGGCCCGCAAATGGCAGCTAGAGTAGGTAACATTTACTGATGACTCCTTTCTGCCAGAGGGGGAAATGTGTTTACTACACTCTAGGAAGGCAGCTGAACCCCTCCAGGAGGTACTGTCACTCAGCACTGCTCACCAAACTTGGCTCTCCCACCTCTCCTGAGCAATTCCTGTGGTTACCTGTGCAGGCTCTCTCACTGTGTGCTTGCTTTGATGCTAAGAGACAGTGATAATTGCAACATTGTGAAATACTCAGAAGATTGGCTTGGCTGAAGGGCATAAATCTAGGAGGGTAAATGCTGGGATGATGAATGAATTCACAGACCAAAGGATTCCCATGTTGACATGATAGCAGTAAAACTTCTTAACTCTGAGCACTGCAATCTCAAATGAAAGGAAACCCTGGCAGTCTTCCATGAATGACGTGTTCAGACCTTGCTGTTTTCCCTTTGCTTTGTGATCAGTGCGGAGGATGGAGACTGGGACTAACCTTCTTCCACATGAGTCAAAACAAGAGCTTGCATGGTGGCTAAACCCGTGAGATCACGGAAGGGCGCGGGAGCAGCTTGGGGTTATTATTTCACCCAGCTAGCAGATGCCATAAAGATCACACGATACAATTATCTCAGCCTCCAGGAAAGAAGCAGACACTTTGACTCTCCCCTCTTGGCTGTGTAGCAGAAACATTGGAGACAGTCTTCTCTAACTTCTTTTTTTTTATTCCTGAATTGTGGTGTGAGTTCTACATCCTGATGAAACTTCTGGACTAATTACTTGACACTGAGTTACTAAAGTCAATTGAAAACAGTGGGCAGAGAAACAGAGAACAGAAGATGTTCTTCTTATCTTGACAGCTGCTTCCCAAAGTAGAGTAGCATGGTCATGAAGTTTTCTGCTCACCTGCAAGCCTCAAGTGAGGCTTGAGGTTCTTTGAAACTTACATGAACTGCTGATGAGAAACAAAGTAAGCACCAAAAAAATCACAGAGAAGATTTAAAGTGATCAGGTTAAAAAAATTGACTGTGCATCACGTGGGTTTTCCAGCAGCTGTTAGCAGTGTAGCTGGCTTCATAGAATCATAGAATTGTTTGGAAGGGACCTCAAAGATCATCCAGTTCCATCCCCTCTGCCACAGGCAGGGACACCTTCCACTAGACCAGGTTGCTCAGGGCCCCACCCAACCTGGCCTTGAACACTTCCAGGGATGAGGCAGACATAGCTTCTCTGGGCGACCTGTGCCAGAGCCTCACCACCCTCAGAGTTAAGAATTTCTTCCTAATATAGAATCTAAACCCACCCTCTTTCAGGTTAAAAAACCATCACCTCTTGTCCTACCACTACACATCCTTGTAAAAAGTCCCTCCCCATCTCTCTTGTAGGCTCACTATAGGTACTTCTGGGCAATGTGCAGAGAAGTTAAACCCAAGTACACCTCAAAATTCTTCCTGGAGTGCATTCTGAAGTCCTTATAAGGTGAAAAAGTTCAGCCTAGCTAATCCAGGAGTCTGTGCTGCCAGTTTTTATTATAGTTGTCCCTAGTGACTCTTTCAATTACAGGATTGCTGTTGCTACTCTAGCATTTTATTTATCACCATCACAGGGTGATCCCTAGACATTGCACTAAACAATATAGGGGTAGCCAACAAACTCCTTTCTCAGAGGGTTAGTGGTTTTGAACAAACAAACGAATTAACCAAAGTGGGAAAAAACCCCAGCATATATAAAGATTTAGCCAAGGCAACAGTCCCAAACATAGACCTTTCTCTCCCTTCCTTTAGTGCAAACAAGCAATTCACAGGTCTTCTAAGAAGGGGCAGGGTACAGTTTATCATGTATTTTATGTATGAGATAACAATTCATATTAATGAACCATTCAAGTAAAGAAAGTGGCTGTGAAACTCTTTCTATGCTGGTGTGCCTGATTTAGGAAGCTGTGGATGGCAGAATGAGAGGCTTCTTTTAGATTTCATTTCATTTGAGAAAAATTTTGGATGATACTTGTTCTTGGTACCCTTGAGTAGTAGTCAAAGTATTAATATAGACCATTATTTTCCTCCCCTGTGGAAATACTGATCGATCTGTGTTGGAAAAGCAATGTTCAGACTCTTGCAAACCATTCAGGAGCAGGGAGTAGTTGTTAGTTTTCCTATGAAGAGAGCATGGTATTTTGCCCTTGAATCTAGAGCTGCGTGGGAAGGGTCCTCAGACGTTAAGGATGTTAAAAGTGGAGAAACAATAAAAATTGGGGGCTGCCACAGCTCCCTTTTTCTCTGTGCAGATCACTCATTATGGAGAGCACAGTTCAAAACCAGTGTGGCTGTACAGAGCTGTGACTACGTAAGACGTCACTGCCAGCCCTGCTCTGTAGGGTTCACTTTGGGCTGAGTCACTACTGAAATTACAGTGGCCTCTGGACTGGCAGAGGAAGCACCTGCCTCCCACAGCCCACGCTGGCTCTGCAAAACAAAAAAACCCATGAGGCTGGAGGGCAGGAGTCAAGAGTGAGAATATTTCCATGAAGTAAGAAAGAGTTTTGAAAGCACACTAATCAGGAGAGAAAGCAGAGAAGAATACAAGGGAAGAAAAAATAAAATCAAGGTTTTCCCAGAGTTTAGTTCTCAAGTATCTATTTCTTTTTTTTTTTTTTTAATGTCATGTGAACTTCTTTACACAAGTTTGTATTACCTGAATGTTAACTATTGATTTGAATGTGCGTTATTATTTATAAATAAATCATGAAGATGTCAGCAGGCTGGTGTCTGGCCCTCATGGAGGAGTCCACAAGAGCGGAACCACCTCAGCAGGCCCAGAGCAAACAATCTGAGAGGGGTATAATCCTGACTGCCTGATCAGAGGTTCGTAACAGAGGGCCTATGCCAAAGGCTGTTGGTTGCAAGACTGTGTGATGAATGTTTCTTTTGGCTTTCTCTGTGGAACTTGATGAAGGGACGTGTTGTAGCTCTTGATCCAAGAGCTGATAATAGTGAAATTATCCAAGTCAAATGGCTGCAAACCAGAGGAGGAGGTGAAGGGAAAGTATCATGTTGTGATGTAAAACTTTGTCCTGGTTTTGGCTGGGATAGAGTTAATTTCCTCTCTACTAGATGGTACAGTGCCATGGCTTGGATTTAGGATGAGAATAATGTTAATAACACACTGATTTTTTAGTTGTTGGTATGCGGAATTTACACTAAGTCGAGGACTCTTCAGCTTCTCAGCTGATTAACATTGGCCAAAGAGATATTCCACACCATACAGCGTTGTGCTTGGTGTATAAGAACAGAGAAAAATCAGTACAACGTAGACAACAAATGCTGTTTCAGAGGCTTCAAACTGAGATTTCAAATGAATGTGGAAGTTTATCTTTCCTTTTCTGCCTCAGTGCAGGAAAGTTCCAGGGGAACTATGCAAGAAATATTTTTCTGATGGAGGTTTATTCAAGAGATTACATTGCCTGGGGTGGGATGAAAAACCCATAAAATAAAGATATTTTAGATCATGGAGGACTAAAATGAAATTGACTCCAGAGACAAAGGGAAGGCTTCTCGTGGACTTTGCATGTTGTCATGAAAGACAGCCCTTTTGGGTTGGAGATATGAAGACATATGAGAGAAGTGTGGTACCTGCTGTGGATGAGAAGGCACGGCAGCAAAGAGTTTCAGAAGGGCAGTAGGACTATACCAGTGGATGCTACTTCCTTTTCTCTAAGATTCCTTCCTGCAGTATAATGCATTAGACTTAAGAGTTATTTGGAAATCAATCTTTAGGAGAGACCTGAGATTTCCAGGTAATACATTGCAGCAGAAACAAACTCTGTGAGGGACTGCCAACACAAGTGAGACATCCACTGAGGTTATCAAGCCAGTTTATCCTGGTGTGAACACTGTTCCAGCAGATGCAGGGGAAGTTACACAAAGGCTATAATTTACCCTGGCATATGCAAAGTCCTCATTGTCCCTTATTCAGTAAACTTAGAATGTCTCAAGGGAGAGGCAAGAGAGGAAATTCCACGCTTTCCTCTTCAGCTCAAGGAAATTACCATAGCTTGCCCTAAAGAAACCTGCAGCGAAGGCTTGGCTGCACTGAAATCAGTGGCAAAACTCACATGATTTTGTGCTGCTTCACATCTGGTGTTTTTTTCTTGGTAATTAACCTCTCTGAATTCTTCTGCCACACCTTGAATCTTGCTCATGACTGCATGTCTACTGCGTCCAAACTGAGAAGTGCTTTTCATGGGCCAATTCATTTATTGCAACCCCCTCCTTCCTATTTTGTACTTATTCTTCTTTCCTCTTGTTATTTCCTTTCCCCAGAGAGAAATTACAGTTGCACATTGTGCTTTTCCCCTGTTGTGTATATGCATGTATTTTACAGATGTCAATCCCCAGGTGCACATGGTAGTTCTAGGTGGGATCTGAAACTCTAAGAAGATGGGCCACCACTTCTTGGAGTTCAGGTCTGACCTAAAAGAAGCCTTGAGACGGCTCTGGGAGCCGTTGTACAGTGGCTGTTGCTGTCATCTAAGAATTTTCTGGAAGTTTTTGTAAAAGATGATTTAGAACTATATTCAGATTTACTCATTGGTTTCCAGCTCTACAGCTCTGTGGCCTTTGTGAGATGGGGTGGAGTGCAAAGGCTCACCCTAAAAGCCTGTTAATCTAAACCTCGTCTGAAACAAATGACATTATTTTGAAAAGGCTTGTCATTTTATATCCAATCACTGGTGCTGGCTCTTCCTTTGCACACAACTGTCTCATCTTGTTATGCATGCATATGTACATTTAAGAGATCACCTACTAAGAACTGGCATAATTTGGTTTTTCATTTGACCTACAAGGTTACACACTTTGTTGCTCCCATAGGCTGCATTTCCTGGGATTAGGGAGGAATTTTGCAATAAAGTACTTCTTGCAACTACAAACTTTCTGTGCATCTTACCATCCTCCTTTCCTTAGTGCCTGTCCCATAGCTGCCTGGCAGGTGCTGCCCTTTGCCCTACAGCAGTTTTCTTTCTGCTCTCACTCGAGGGGAGCCTGTGTCTCACTGCTCCTTTCCTCCCTTCCCTCTTCCATTTTGCCTGGGGGGAGTCTAATGTGCCCCAAACTGTCCGGTTCTCCCCTTTTCCATTTGGCCTTTCAGGGTACTTTTAAGGCATGCCAGGAGACAAGCAGAACTCAGGTAGGTATGTAGGGGAGGAGAGATGTGGCAGACTGGGGTACTAATGCCTGCCACTGTGTGATCTGCATAACTGCAGAGGTGGCCCAGGCTGCCGAAAAGGTACTGGCCATCCTTTGTCTCACTGTTTTGTTGGGACAGGACATCAAACCCACTCTGACTCAAATCAATAGATGTGTCCAGCTTTTCTTACTGTGTTTGAACCCATCACACTCAGCAGTGATGGAAGTTACAGAGTGCCCAAGAACATCATTGCCCATTGATCATGGGAAAATTGTTTCTGTGAGCCCTTCTGCCTCAGTAGCTCTCAGTCAGTATCCATTACTTAAGGTATCCAGGACCTTCCCAGAGACCCTCTTGGTTTTATAGCAGAGTAAGAACTTAATGCATACAGATGATAGGTCTCAAAAGGACACGCTGGATGTATTAGAATAAATGCTTTCCGTTAGCAAAGTTTTCAGAGAAGGCATTCCTATGGTCTTCCTCTTGTATTCTACAACTAGGCTGTCCTATTTATGTGTGCAACAAAAGTGTAGGGTGTTCATGCACTAAGAATGCCTGTTCATTGGCTTTGTTAACCTTCCATGTCTTATTCCTAGGAGTCATCTTTTTCTTATGTAAACTCTGATGCTCGCTTGCATTACTAAATTCACCAAGGCCAGGTTCGCAGTTGATGGGTTTGAAGTTTTGCAGCTTGCAGAACTCCCCAAAAGCAGTAGGGCCATATACAGCAGTTCAAAGATATCTTTCTTATCTTTCTTCCTTGTTCCAGTTCCCAAAAGTACACACCAGCAAGCCCAGTGCACATTGTCTGGTATTTCCTAATAAAAAACAGCTTAAGCTTATAGTTGCAAATGGTCTTTGCATGATGGTATAGATGTGTTGTCCCCTTACATGATGGTGTAGTGGTAATGTCTCCTACCATTAGACTTAGACTTTCAGAAGAGCTGACCTGGAAATAAATTCTTTTGGATGAAGGGTCCAGAGCTGAAAGCTAAGTCTGCCGCTGCTGCAAGCCCCAGAGCACCAACCATCTTTGGTGGCAGCAAGCTCAAGATGAAATACTAAAAGGTTGTTCTTAAAAACTCCAAACTTTCCACATTATTTTATTATTATGCTAGTTTAAATTGTATGTTATGTGATGGCTGGCTAGGAATTATCTGAGTTGTGAGTATGAGTTTGTCAAAACGCATCAATTCATCTTTTGCTAGACAAGAAGGAAGTGACATAGCAGCTATCAAAAAAACTCCCAAACCTGTCCTTGCAGAGTGTCCTCGAAAGAACCCTTTTGAAAATACAAAAATGTGGTTTGTATACATGTGAAGAATTTCCTTTTCCTTTCCTCCTCATAGAGGTGTCCATTATGTTTCAGCATGCCCAGGTTGGTTCTGTGCTGGGCTCATATTGTGCCCAAATACCTCTCTTGTCCCCAGTAACCAAGATTCAATTTGAGAATATTTTTATTGATGTACGGGGACCAAATCCCATCACCCAACGTGGGATGTTAATGCAATTTCAGGGATACATGGCTTTCCTCTGGATTTGCATTCATGCAGTAAAGGCTGAGCCTGACTTTGAAGATATTCCAGATTCATTTCTGATGGCAATCATCACACTCAGCAGGAGTGAAATTACCTCCTTGCTGGTGAAGGTAAAAGTGACCCACTAATCTTGACTGGACACATACCAACCCATGAAATGTGAGCCCTTCAGGTAATTTTATTGAGGAAAGAAGCAATGGGCAAAGTTGAATCTTTCTTTTCTTATGGATCTGCTTACAGAAGAGGGCTACACTGTGACTGAGAACGCTGTGTCTGTCTCCTGTGAGCAGGAGCAACTTCTCTTGCCAAGCAAACTCTTAAAATGCTTTCACTCTTATACAGTGGTGTCTGAAAATAGACTTAATTTTCTGCAAATATGAATAAAATCATGAAAAGAAATGAACAGGATAGTAAAATGATCTTGAATGTCCCAGATTTCTAATGGAGAAGATAAGAGAGTCAGTGTGTATATATATGTGTAAAGAGACCATAAAGAGACCATTATTTCCTCTTTATTCTTTTTTTAATATCTATTACTTTGTATGCTCCTTTTTCTGGAAAAATATTTTGGATATGAAATTGAGGAGAAAAAACCTTTGACTGGTTTCAGAACAACCAGCCAAACAGAGAAACTTGTTTTTCTGCTTATTTTGTAACACATGTCAAAATGAAAATGTAAGCAAATGAAGCTGAAAAGAGTTTAAACAAAAATTAATTTTTAAACATTTTTCTTTGGACTTACAAAGAGAGGGGAGGCTCCTTCTATGTGAGGAAAATGCTGCTTTTATCCTCCTTTCAGTTTTTGAAGGGGAATGTCTTTGCAGCATTTACCACACAGGAGGGATTTATTGCTCAGAGCTGAGCACAACTGAGAAAATAATTTTGACCTGATACACAGAAGTAATGTCTAGACAGAGAGCATTGAAGTGCTCAAGGGGAAACTCAGAGTAGGAACCAGTTATGACAAACTGAGCTTTTGAAGTGACAAATAGAAGCAAATGTAAAAACTGAAGATCTCATAAAGTAAATGTGAGATTTGCTGCTGACCTGAATGAAACTGGAAGACAGGAGAGTGTATTTGTTTCTGCTGCCCTCCTCTTCCAAACTGGAGCCAGAGCAATTGCTGGTGGGGCCATGCTATGCAACCAGAAAGGTGAAACCACCATTTTCATTTGGGATGAGTTTCTGAACAAAGCCAAAGCTTTCTTCTTTTACCTGGTCCAGTTGGAAATCTGGATTGATCTCACAAGAATTTTCAGTAGGATGACCTAGAGGTTAATGAACTGCTTTGTGTGGGCAAGTAATGTATTAAACTGGGCTAGGCTCTGTAGACAGATGAAGGGAGCTGCATTTGTGGGGTCCTGAACATGCCATTTTTTGGGGCGTTTTGCCTTAGCAAAGCTAAATGCTTCTTTGACGATATTATGGGTTGTAAAGACACCAAGATAAGTGTCATCTGGTTCTGCAGGAATTGAACTGAAGAGTGATTTCAGACTATCTGTGCTTCTGAAATGTTAGAAGTGAAATATCTGTTATTTGGATGAGAATTTTGATGATTACAGAATAGAGTTATCAAAGACAAAGACCTATAGCCAATTGTCATTTGCACCCCCACAAAACATCCTGAGTTCTTGATCTGTATCAATGCATTTAGCCTTTCTCTCTGCTAATCCTCTGAAGAGCCTGTGGCACTGAAGTTGACTCCAGAGTCACAAACTAAGGAAAGTTACTGAAATACTGGAGTTTCTTTAACTAGAGAAAATAAAAGATGAGGAAACAGCTGGGAGGTTGTTTATCTTTAAATAAGCACAGCTAATAGGAACTTTCTTTTCTATCTGTCCTTAGGCTCTGATGGGTTTGGGGTTTTTTTGGGTTTTTTACTAGAACATCTGAATGTCTACTAAGACAAATCCTCATGACCTTAATTAAGATGGCAACAAGAAGCATGCAATAGATGCTCTTCAAATTTCCTTCAGACCATGTTTTTCCTGCTGCTGCATGGTAAAACAACAATTTGATTTTGAACAGCAGTAAATTATTGAAGTTCTTGAGTTTTGATCCATTTTCAGATATCAGCTTTAAGACTATGTGGATGTATTCTACATGATGGAGTATCTTACACCTAAGCTTTTTGGTGCCTTTACTTCAGAGAGAACTGGAGTAGCAAAGGGAGAGCATGCATCTGGAAGTGTTAGGTGATCCAGTGCAACATCCTGTAAAAATATCCTATTATGCTTGTCTGAAATGATTTGATCTCTCTTATTTTTTGGAGGGGTGGGGGGAGATGGGGAGGAGGGGGCATGAAATAGATGTCAAGAAATGATCTTCCTTCATTTATTAGGCCAAATGACTCTGGAAGAGTTAACCTAGTCCAAAACCAGGATTGACTGACGCTTAAATGACTGCTTTGTTAGCCACAGTCAATGACTATAAGAGTTGCACATCACTTGAAGCATGGCAATAGTTTTAACAGAACATATTACTTGCTCATACTCTCCCATGCTGACTTTCAAGAGAATGACTCTATCATGTATCACATGACAGGAAATGACCCTAAACATGGTAGAAGAGAAGATGATGATATTGCAGACTTTTGCATTTCTGGTATGTTTAATTTTCTTTGTCTGCAAAAAGGACATTCTAGGTTTAATCCATGAAAGGTTTGTACAAAGTAGAAAATGGAGGTAACTTATGGGGCATGAGAACTGCACAAGGAGAATGTCTAAGAATAAATCTAAAATGGAAATGTTTGCAATGTCTTGCTTAGGGCACAATCAACACAGCAAGAACATAATATTGCCTGTTGCAAGAGTATGTAGGTTACTTGGCAAGTGCAATGCATTGTATTGCTGAATTGGTGCTCTTGGGTTGTAGCTAGAGTCCTGTATCAGCAGTGATAAGAAGGAATAACCTGAGATACTTCTAAAAAAGCTTTTCTAAGAGTGTGTTACTTTTGGACAGGTCTTGGTAACAATCCATGGCAGAGGATCTGATCCAACCAGAATTACAGGGTTACAGGCATGATAAAAACACAATTTCCAAGCAAGGTATGAATGCCTAACAAAATATATGTGATAAGACTTGATAGCAGTAGCGTTAAAGTATGCTTCCTTTTGAACCAAGTGGTAAATATTTATCACGTCTGATCAGTATCACTGATCTCTAGTGTATCACAGAGCATGCCCACACAGCCTGACACATGATGCTGCGTAGGCATGATAATACATTGTCAGGAGGCATTGCTCAGGAGAGTGTTCACTTCAAGTATGATGAAAGTGAAATTGCTCCTAAATGCAGTTGTGAGCTGCTATTACATCACTCTTTGGACTGTATGCAAGGGGTTGCCAGAAAATACACTGTAGGTTTTCTGCTTCCCACCATGACAAGAAAACCATCCCCTTCTTTTTTGATTTCCTTTGTCTTCCTTTACATGCAATGTGGGGGTTTTTTTGCAGAGAAACAAGGTTTCACTTTTTATTTTTTTTTTTAATATTGCTGATTGTTAGTAGGAACACCAAAAATTCACACTGGAAACATTACAAGAAATGGAAAAATTAAATCCTTCAAGTGCTAATAGTTCCTTCTTACATTTGTGAGGATGTATATACAATGTAAAAATACTGGTTTTAATTTTTGTCCTAGACAATTGTTTGTGATCATTTGCCTTCTTTCCCATTATAAACACCAGATTTGTTTCTGGCACATCTTTCCCTGTCTAGAAGGATATGCTGGAGACACACAGCACTCTCCTGAAAAGCATACAGTCCATACATGTAATAAGTTCTTCATTAGCCCCATTTATAACTTTGGTTCTAGTGAATAACATCACATTTGCTCTGAAGTAAAAAGTTAAATTATCCTTCTGTTTTACAAGGAAAAGCTTTGTAAACCTCTTGTAATTACAGGCTGCTAAATATTATCTAGCATTGAAATTTATTCTACCTGAACATACAAAAAATTATTTTCTCTTTATTGAAAATTCCTGAATTATTTATTTAGCTAAAGGCTTGAATGCTTCTTTAAGTATGAGTGATGCAAAGGAAAAGAAGACTTTTTCACCCAGAGATTTTCCTTTTAAATGTGGGAATTGTGTATAGCTGCACACCAACATTAAAACAAGGCCTACACTAGTATAAAGCCAGGTTCAAGCCTATGGAGTAGAATTCTATGTGTGAAACCTTACGGTAGAGCCCTTGACAAATTCAGCAAAACTGGAATTTTATCCTGAGGCTTCACCGTCTCCTTCATAGTCATGACCATTTCAACTTTAAAACTCACAGAAGCTTGAGCTTTTATTCCCCCTTATTTTGAATGATGGAGCATAATTACAGTCCCTGTGCTCCACATTCAATTTTTTCTATTTTGCAAAAGTGCTAAGACTTCAAAGCAGAGAAGACTCATGGGCAGGGCTTTCTACCACAGAACTGCTGAAGAAAATGCCATTTTTTGAAAGGCTGTTTTCTGAAAAGGCATTATAATACTTTAATATTTTATTCTGCATGTTGTAGTTAAAGCTCTAATCCTCCTACAAATTCCCCAAAGCATTTTTCTTGCAGAGTGGAGGGGGTTCATTCTGGAATGCTTTTTAAAATACAGATGTGTATGAAGGAGTATTTAAACTTGCATGACCCAAGCAGGAATGGGAGTTAATTTGAAAACAGAGTGTAGCATTTCAAAGCATGGAATGAGGTAAGTTTTCAGCACTGAGCTTACTCATCAATGCTGTAAGTTGCCACATAGATGGTCTTTCCAGATCCAAAACCTTTCAATACACCCAGGATCTAGTAAAAAACTCTTCTTTATGTAGAAGCTGGTCCTGCACATCTTTCTCAAGTTGGTCATCAGCAATCTAGGCCATTAGGAAGAATAAAGCCAGGCCCATGGGTTTGGATGTTAAAGGAGCTAATGGAACAGTATGAGCTGCAAGTGGTTTCTGACTCCGTTCATTTAGGTGGGAAGGCAGTACCGTGTCTGGCTCTTTGAAGGGACATGCAATAAGCACTCTGGACATCTAATGCACATCCCTATACAGCTGAGAGGACTTTACAAGTCCTTGTGCAGCTGGTGGAGAGCGGCCTTCCCTGCTCAGGTTTCACAGCCCCCTTTGGCCACCTTATGGGACACATAAATTTAGGAGCTGAGAGTGTTATGCAGCTTCCTACCTATGCCAAAAAAAAGTGATATGCACTGCCTGTTTTCTTTTGATGCCTTTTCATTCTTCTTAAGCCATACTTAAGTTGATTGCTCGTTTTTCTTGTACAGTTGTTTATGCTGAGATTCAGCTGGGAATTTCTCAATCCCTGTGGTGTAGATTCAGAGGAATTTCTTTCTTGGGGAGTTGTTCAAACTTGGGCCAGTGCAAACACGGTAAGAATCTCCCTGGATGACACTAGTGGATTTAGTCTATTTTTATGTTTGTAGAGCAGACATTTTCTTGGAGGAAACAGGCAGAAGTTCTATTTCAAAAGCTTCAACAGCAGTTAAGCTTTGATAATACACTCCCTTCTTTGCTTTGCTATGAATACCTGCTGGAAGAAAGGAAAAGGCTTCTTTCTTCTGAATCCCAAGTAAATTAATCTTTGAAGTGACTGGTCAAGACAAAGTTGAAGTGTCAGATAATGATGTCTGAAGTAGATTTTAGCATAATTGCTCAATATTACATGTTGTTGAGGAAGATGGGGTAGGGTTGGTTTTGTTTTTATACATTGCATATGAAAAATCCTGCTTCCTAAAACTTTTCAGCTGTTCTGTGACAAGGGGTGAGTTTGTTCTTTTAAACTTTTTTGGGTACATACCTTGCAAATGTTATTGCTTATTAATTTGTTGCAGAAACTGTTTAGGGTAGAAGAGACCTCAGGAGGTCTGTAGTTCAACCTCCTGCCCAAAGCAGGATTAGCAATGAGATCACACCAAGTTGCTCAGGGTTTTATGCAGCCAGGTCCTGAAATCCCCCAAGGACTGAGATTGCACAGCTTCTTGGCAACTGAGCCGCTGCCTTACTGTCCCAGTGAGGGATTTCCCCCTTCTATCCCTATCTCAGTTTTGGCCATAGTCTCTCTGCTGTGTACCTCCCTTCTTCTCTCTTCTCAAAGGTGCAGCATGTCTGCTCTCGGGTACCCAAATCTACCCCTTCTCGAGCCTGAACAAGCCATGGTCCACCAATGTCTCCTCAGAGACCTGTATGACAACTCCTGGCCCTCCTGGGCTTGTACTGTCTGACTCTACGTGTTCTCACCCTGGGGCCAGAACTGGATGACATTCTAGGTACAATCTCATGAATGCCAAGTAGAAGGAAATAATTGCTGCTCTGTTCCCCATGATGCTGCTGGCCACCTTGGCTATCAGGCAGGCTGTGGCTGGTGCCCAGGTCACTGTTCACCACCACCCTGAGGTCCTTCTCAACAGTGCTGCTCTCCAGCCAGCACTGAAATCAGGGGTTTTTACTCAGACAATTCCTCCCTGGTGCAGAAGCAAGCCCTTGAGCTTTCTGAAGACTGTCTCTTAATGAGTCAAAAGCTCAGGGACCCTTTCTGAGCACGAGAAACCTGTGACCTAATAATTGTGATGAATTCCTTCCAGTGGTCTTTCCTCTCCTTGGGAACAGAAAGTTGGTGATGCTTCTGTTAAACATGTGCATTCCGGTAATGATCTCTGTGGGAGATTGATATGCACAACAGAGGTTTCTACTCCACACTGTGTTTCTTGAATCCTATTAGGGAAAGCAAAGCAAAGCATTGGTTCTATTTCTAAAATCATCATCAGTTGTTAAAGCCACTGTTACTTTTCAGAAATACCATGGTGCTGTTAATAAGGCAAAAAGTACAGCAAAAAATGCCCTTTAATTACTTATGCAGAGATGAACTCTTAATTCTGTAACTGCTGTCTGGGCTTTATTTTGAAGGAGCAGGAAGGCTGCCTGAAAAGGAATAAAGAAGAATCAAAGTCTGAATTCTGAGCTCAGTTATGCCAGCTAGTATGCAAGGCAGCTTGGATCCAAATCTGTTTTAGGAACGACTTTCAGATTTAGCGTGTTAAATCTGTACAAAATGAATTACTGCAACAAAGGAAGAAAGCAAGCCTTGTGGTGATAGGACAATAAGGGTTTTATTCCTGTTTCTTCACAGAATTTCCGTGGTGATCTTGACATTTTTTCGGCTATGTGACTTGATCAAGCTTGAGCGCCTATGGGTAGGCACCAGACATTCATGTGCAGGGATGTTTCCAGTAAGCAGCCTGATTTTGAGAGAGTTTGATCATTGAACCTTCCAATTCTCAACAGGATAGAGGATGTGCTCTTCTTGGCTTCCCAGTTTATCTGGTGTGCTGCGGTCTGGCTAGAATGTCCCCAAGTAAGCAGCTGATGCTTACACAACATCTGTGCTCCATGATTTCTTGCAGGAAAGAAGGCCTGATTCAATGAGTGGTTTTGCCTTAAATCCACAATTCGGGCCTCCAGTCCTGTTTGCCATTTTCCAAATTGGTTTTTTTCAGTTTCTGAATCAATGGACACAGCTGATGTCTTGGACTATCCAAGTCCTGAGTGGGAGACTCAACCGAGTGTCAGCAATATGAGAGCAAAATAGAAGATGACACTTAATATTCTCAAAGAGGTCAGCCTCAGGTCTACTAATTTTTTTTATGTCCCTTGGCATAAGAGGAAATTGAGCATGATTTGAAATGGAAGACCTTTATCAGGAAGATCTTATCACATAAATTGGAGCAATCTGGAAAGGATTATGTATTTTTAATAGTTTTATACCAACAGTGGTGGAAAGTAAGCTGGAGCCAATGGCAACTTTGTATGTTTTATGTATTCTGATATTTATTGCCCTCAGTCATGTGCCCTCAGTCTCTTGTCTGGTAGTGGCAACCATGTGCAGGGGTAGCTATTCAGGCTCAGTCTTTCATGCTGGACAACTTTATCATTGCTCCAATAGGCAAAGAGAAGCTGCTTTTTCTGGGAATATTAAGCCAACTCATTTGAGTACCGAATATGGCTTTGGAAAACTACTATGGGATAGATAGATTTGGGGTTACGCTGGAAGAAACTGCTTATCAGTTTTGAAGGCTGTGATGTAACATTGAGAGGGTTGTTAAGAATAATTACTCTAGGGCCAGACAGTTTTGCCCTCTTGAGTGTTATGGCATCGCCAATCCTTGGAACTAAAAGGAGGATGAAAAAATATGTTGTTGGAGAAAAATGAGCTCTTCTGTTTTAAAATACACTGTTCTTGAGTTGTACTGTGGTAAATTTCTTTGCAGACCTTCCACCCATCTGGTTTTCTTTTTAAAGGGAGATAAATCTTGCTAGCAATTGTCAGAGGAGCTAAAAGATAAATTAGTGTGTGATTTTCAACACTTAGCCTTACTAATACTTCTCTGCTTTAACTGTTATGTGTGGCTATTACATACTGGCACTTCTCAGTAGAAGACAGCATTGCAAACATGTATTTAGAAGTCTCTGCTGCAGCACCATTGTTTGTAGCCAGCTATTGTTCTCCTGAATCCTGCCTCAGACAGGGAGTGAGAAGTTTCCTGGGATTTTAGGCCCAGACCTTTTTGACAGGAAGCCAGGGAACAATTAAGAGGCATTGAATCTCTTCCCCTCCGCACATACACTTTTTAAAATTGAAAACTGGAGAAGGAGAAGTCAAAAGAGTTTTCTTTGTTTTACTCAGCTGCTGTGCAAGGGGCTGGCTATATATAACATAGTTATGTTCTGAACTGCTTTGTAGACAGGAATTTTTCTGGCATAGGGTGGTATCAAGCCACTCTAAAGGGAGAAGTTGCTCAACTTCTCTCTCAAAAGAAGGGGACGTTTGTGAGCTGTGGCAAGGCAGGAACAAAAGCTTGCTGCTGCCCCACCTGCCAGGTCAGACTTGCATCCGTCCATCACCTATTAGAAACCACAGGACTGGCAGCTCCCCACAAGCAGATGGCTGATACTTATGCTGTTTTGCCTTTGTGCTCTTTGCTTCCTATCAGGATTGGGGGATACAAGGCCCTAGTATTGATTTTTCTGTGCAGCTAAAAAGACATGAAAGCTGCTGTGCTTTTGAGGGCTTAGACTGTCAGCTTTCTTATTCCCTGTAGGTCTTCCCAAGGCCTCTCATCTCTTTTTCATCTCTGCAGATGCCTCTGTCTTCTCTAGATCCTTCCTGGTGACTCCTTTTTGGGAGGAATAGAACTCTGAAATTCTGGTCCCATTGAAATGTTTTGCTATAAAGCTCCAATTGTGTGCTTAATTCTGCACGGGCTTCATTGGCATCTGTGTTTAATTGTGCTGACACATAGTTGTACATGGGAGTGATCAGAGCTCCCCAGTGATTTGCAACAATGAATCTGTACTTGTGGAGCTACATCACTCCAAAATATTCAGAAAAATTTTCAAGTTCATGGGGAATATCTTCGGGGATGAGTGAGAGGGTGTCCCCCATCGTCTTTAGTCCTCACAAAGACTATTACCCCTCTATTCCCATCCTGCCCCCCAAAGCTGAATTATTAGAAATTTCTTGGAGCAACTAACAAATCTTGCTTTGCATTTGGGACCCTGTCAACAGCCAGTATCCTTATAATATTAAAAGTGCCTTTAATTCCAGATCTTTTGGTTCATTGCACAAGCAGCATTATCGAGGTTTCAATCACAAATATTAAGAGAAAGCAATTTAAAAGGAAAAACTCAAAACAGATCTTCACAAAACCATTACCTGTTTTATTTTTTCATGCACTGGCAACATACACTGGCAAATGAGTTTGAAAAAGTAAATACAATTCAAAGAAAACTGCACATAATAGTAGTCTGTAGATAACTGTATATACCTCTCATTTAATGTGAACTTATTTTTAGTAGCTGTAGCTGCAGTAGTTACTATGAGATGACATAGGACTGGGATTTAGGTCTGGGCCTTTTTGACAGGAAGCATAGGATCCCCATAACATAGGAAGTTCACCAAAGATTAGGCAAAAAAAAAAAAAAGGTGCTAGTTTAGCAGCTACAAGTAACCATTCTGGGCAGGTTTTGTCACCTCAGCTTGAGTCAGAGTAATACAAAATAAGAAAACTGAGAAACCTAAGGGGTAGGAGTGGAAAAACAAGCCTTAATATTTGGCAGGCAACAACTGAAGAGAAGCAGCTTGATCAACAAGCCAGCCCATAGAGGCATTTTTTACCATATGTTTAAGATAAAATTATATCATCCTATCTCTTTGCATTATATAATTAAATCGTTTGATCTTAGTGATGGCACTGTTAGGTCTGGCATAAAAGAAGAGTTTGGCACCAAGATGGTGTTCCCACCACAAAGAACCCCTTGTTCATGCAGAGGTTCCCATCTGCAGAGTTTGTGAAAATGTCTTTGATAATTAGGCCCTGAATTGAAGTAAAGTGAGGTTTTCAACCCTCATTGGTAAATTCCTTACTAAAGTTCTTCAGAAACCTTTTTCTTTTATATTTAGATGCTTAAGATTTCTTCTTTTGGTAATTTTTTATTCCAGCCAGACAATATGCATTTTCCATCAGAAGTCTGTATTTCATCATTTGTTGCCTACTTATTGTATTGAATTTTTATTTTATTTAAATCGAATTGGTTTTAACTACGCCCATTAAAACCTAGTTCCTCTCTGGGAGGGCTCCTTGAACTCTCTTAATTTCCACTTGTTTTCCAGGGTCACTGATTGTATATACAGCTGCCAACTTCTAATACTAATAATTTCTATTTGTAGTGGTTTCACTGAAGCATCAGAAGAGATGGCCTTGGACTAAGGACTGTATTGGGATCATATAGTGATGAAAAGGGGTAAATCTTTTTCTGGGAAGGCCTAAAGAAAACATACATTGCACTTACAGTAATCCTGTGGTAGGATATTGCAGCAATTCCTTCTGCATAGCCTTCGCTTTCAGCAGAAATTGAGGATTTGTACTTCTGACATTGACTGTAAAGACCCTCCCTCTCTCACAAGATGAGTTGGACTGGTGCCCCATGTTGCAGTGTTTGTTGGCTCTGACCCATGGGATATGACAGCACTGTGTGCTGAAAAGTCAAGTCTTCTGTGGATTTTTTCAGCTGGTCTAATTTGGACCTCATTGCACTTGAAAATTAAGGTGGTGTCCAGGGGGATTAGCACTGGAATACAATGAGCTTTTACCTGCATGGTATGGAAACAAGAACAGACACTGGTTTTGCATCCCATCTTCTTCCAAATAAAACAAACAACAGATCATTAATGCTGAACCTGATAGGTTTTTGTACTTGAACCATCTGTGCAATCAAGTCCAGAGGCTTTTTAACATGGGTAGAGGTTGTTTTTCCAGCAGTTTACACTACAACATCTCTATGTGTTTTGCTTCATTCTTCATGTTTATCTGAGTCTTCTTCAGTTGAGAGTCCTTGGTTGATGTTAGAGAAAAACCATCGCTGTCCTGTGCAAACACAAAAATTTTGTAGGTTTTTTTATTAACCTCATTATATTGAAAGTGACAAGAGTTGTCCATCAGATCTTGTCTTTATAAGGAAGAGGTGCTATGCTACCTTTTGTGACCTTGTGCAGTGTGTGTTAAGTGTATGTGAACCTAAACCACGTGAACGTTTAAGGTCTCTGGCCTCTATAACGTGACAAATAATAATAAGGACTTTAGGGAAAATACTTAGCATATGTCTGCTTGGAAGGGAAAAAAACCTGTAAGGCCCACACAGTAATTGACTTAGAACGCTATAAGGGGAAATATCTTTTCTCACAGAGAAAAAAGGCCTCAATTCACCCATGAGCTGCGCCAAGTAGAACTGGTGAATTTATGCAATAGTCCTAAGAGATTCACTGCAAACCCTGTCCTGAATACTGAGGAAAAGAAACAAAAAGGAAGGGGGCAGGGAAATGATTACCTACTTGCTCTTGGGAAGAGTTAAAAAAATAGAGTGCTAAGCAATATAGTGAAAAAAGGAAAAATAGTCACATATTTTTCATGCTTCACTTGTGTTTGGTACATTCACACAGGCATATTAAGCATGAAAAGAACTCTGAAATGTAAATAGAGACATTCATTGTGTGATTTTACTTTATTTTTTTAGGAGGAAGGGAATAGAACAAATGGACTCCCCACTCTGCTCTTTATCAGAAGAAATCTCTTCTGAAGCCATTCTGATGAAAGCAAAATTAACCTTGTTTTCATTAATGGGTCTTTCCTTTGTGGTTCAGATGACAAAAAATGGGGGAGCGCATGGGCCACCCTCGGTGATCAAGGAAACATCATAAAAATTGAGGATAAGGTTGTTGTGCACAAACTGAACTATCAAAGGTATGATGGGCTTAAATTCAGTTCCCGTAATTATACTAATGATGCAGAACGTAGCCAGGCCAAAATAACTCAGGTAATTACTTAGCATATTGCTCTAGTTTCTGCAGTGGCAGTCATTGTTTACATCTCTAATTATGCCGTGTAGACACATCAAATCACTCACGCTTGTTTTGACTTGAAGTATTTGAAGCAGCAAACACCGATGAGCTGTATCTCGGGGATGCTGCTATGTGACTGACTGCAATTCGGCAATACTTGTTCATCAGGCTCGGGGTCCAATCCTGCATGTCTGTCATACTCAGAATTCCTATTGCTGTGACTCCCTTATGTATTTCTTTCATTGAGAGCTTCTCCTTCTTAAGCAGATGTTGAAGGGCTCCTTATTCACACAGCTGAGTGCTTTGTGTGCCCTTTATTTTAAGAGCATGAATAGCCTATTGCAGGTCAGCAGGACTGTTCAAATGTTTTATGGAAGAGTTACCGCTGGTTAGGATACAGTCAGAGTTTTAAACATCTAAAACAAGGGCAATTTCTTTTCCTGAGGTAGTGTAGCAAGAGCAAAGGAAGAACTCATTTCAATTACTAACAACAGCAGCAAAAAAAACACCCCATTTGAAGTTGTTATCCACCACCTACCATTTTTAAACTGAGTGATTTTTCTTCACAGGAATGAGGAAAAAAACCTGGAAGAATATTAGAACAGTTCATCCTTAAAAGAAAAAGAAAAAAGATTTGTTAGTATGTGCAAATGGCTCTGTTGGGCCTGTATATCTCTAGTGGTCATATGTAATGTGATTGGTTTCTTTCCCCTGCAAAACAGTGTGTTCCCTAAGGGTTGTGTACAAGTTCACATGCCAAGTGCTACAAATACTTCAAACTTTAGGATGACCTGTTTCTGCACTCCTAAGCAAGGTGCTTTCTCTGCTCTGTGTCTCAGTCTCCCCTTCTGCAGACACAGAATAACAATGCTCATCTATTTTAACACTTTAGGGCTTCCTATTCTAAAATGAAATGCAAACTTGCAGTGTTAGGCTATTCAAAGGATCGTGACAAGCCATACTGAAGGCCAGCATTGTGGACCTTTTTACTGCCCAGATGGTTGATTGCACTAGGCTAAGAGTTTGAAAACACAGATAAATTTTGTCTTGCATATTTTTGTGCCAATGGTTTTCTTAGCAACCTGAAGGTATATTTACTTTATTTTCCTCTGCTGGAAACATAGTGAAGATATACTTTCTATGTTGTCTCCAGGAAAAAGGCTCATAAAGGGTAAATTGTTCCACTAGAAATATTCTCCTATTAGATGAAGTTAGTTTACCCTTTGGCAGGAATATACCTAGCTTTCAGCTGCAGTTACAGCTCCTTGAGCATTTATAATACACTTTTTAATGGAAAGAATTTCAGGCTCTTCTATTAAATCCAATTCAATGTCAACTCTGAGGGAGAAGAAGGGGTCTTTCAAGCATTTTTTTAATCCAGAAAGCATGTTATAGATTCTAAAAATAGACTGTGCATACATTAATGGCTGTATTATGAGGTAGCCAAAACTGGAAAGATGTTGAGCACTTTTTAAACTCCCACTGGCTCCAGGAGGGCTCAGTACTTCACAGAATCTGCCTGAGGGAGAGGGAAGGAGAACAAAGTGAGAATACACAGTCCTAGCAGTGCTCTGGCTATGCATGCAAACCTTTTGCAGTTAAAACGCCCCACAGAAGCATGAAAGGATGTTTCAGTCTGTAGCTCTTTTAATCAAGGGCTCCCCCTCACCAGAGGTGTTCAGAAGGAATGGATCTTGTCATGTGAACTAAAGGCTAAAATAGGAGAGGCTGCTTTGACTTTGGATTGTACATTGAGAAAAACCTTTTAGCAGAATAGTGCATATTGGGGGAGAACAGGAAAAAACCCCATGCCCACCTCATGTTGTTTGGAGGTATTACAGAGGAGAGGGCTGCTTTTAAAGCCCATTATTTCCTCCCACTGCTGGAGTAAGTGTATAAAGCTTCAATCCCTCTTGCTTTACAAATTATGTTGTTGAGCAACAGATGAAGATTTTAGTTACTCCAACACTGCACTGGCAACAGAGCCAAATGAGCTAACTGAGCTTCTTTGCAAAGACTCTGGTCTCCTGTGTTTCTAAATCTGATAGCTGAGGATGGAAACATTACCCTATTCTTCGCTGGAGTGTCCAGGCCATCCATGTTCTCATGGCAGGAAGATTTTAAAAAGGCACCAGACAAGAGCTGACGGATGACTCCAGATTTGGGGGTTGTGGTGGCCTTTTGACTTAAATGACTTCAGGTGTTGAATAGTAAGGAGCAATTGTTAATGGAGCCAGACACCTTGGATACAATTTTTGCTTCCTTGAACAAAGGAAGCCTTGCACAACCAGAGAGCCTCTTAGCACATGGCAGGCATTGTCACCCTCCTGCCCCTCCTGGACTCTTTCCAGAGGGATGCACCAAAGCTATTCAGACTGATTTTTTAGATCAGCTTTTTCCAGCCCTTGAGTTTTGGTGGCAATATCAGCTAAGGGAAATACTCCCCTCTCTACCCCTGTCTGGTTATTCCTGCTCTGTACCTCAGTAATGTGGTTTTAAGCCTGATCACCCGGCAGGGATAATCACCGTGGTGCAGAAAACATAACTCTGACAGTGCTGCCAAAGCTAAGCTGCCTGCAGATCACAGCCTGCCTCCATCCTTGAGTTCCAACTTGGCTCTCCCATGAGAAGCCTTACCTTTAGGTGTCGCTGCCCCAGAGACACTCACCGTGGTTTCAGGTGGAAATGCATGTCGGCTGGTTAGGGGCTGCTACTGTTTCAATAATCTATTTCACTGAAAGAGGTTAATGACCTAAACTGAAGTAGTCAAACCTGCCAACTTCACTGGTCATGCTCACAAAAGATACGGCTCATTTATTCCTTATGGTGAAATTTTCCTTTATCTCTTGTTTGCAATGGTGGATACTTCTCATTAGTTAATATAAAGCCTACTGCCAAAAATGAGGACTTTAATTATAAAAATAGTAGAAAAGCCTCTTCCTCCCCTGAGAAGTAAATAGTTCATGGATGTGGACAGAAAGAGGGTGAATCATCATGCCTCTGTGCTAAGGGTGTTGAAGCTATAATGGTAAAAAGGAGCCCTAAAATGACTTTCAAACAATGACAGGGAGATATTAGCTATTTAGATGAAGTTCCTTCTAAATGTATGTGGAGTCTGGGAGACAGTAATTGTTGTGGACTGTAACTGGTGAGGGCAGAAGAAAGTGCTGCAGTGGACTGTAGGCTGTAGGAGATGCGGAGAAAAATGTAGGTAGTGTGGAAATAGCCTTTAGAAGTCTTCATAGCCTACTTTTACATGACAGAAGGTGAGTATCCCTATAATTTCCACTACACTGACAAGGAAACTTGAAAAAACAGGGCTGACACGTTAGAGGACAAGGTTAGTGCTACAAGCTCATTTGACTTCGTTTTTGTTTCTAGCCACAATTCGTATCTCAAATATAAGAGCCAAGAGTTACCTGCCCTTGAGCTTCTTAAACATTGTGATTTGGCCCTGGCCTCTTTTCAAATCCAGGCAATTTTGCTGTGTCACTTCGACTGTGTTTGCATTAGTTGAAGACCTGAGGATTTTCTTTGGCCAGAGCAATCTTTACAGGGCCTGAGTCCTTTCAGCAAGCTTGTGGTAGGTACCCTGTATGTATTTTAAATGAATGAAATAGTTTACCAGTTTATGAAAGTAAAATGCAAGACCATAAAATTGATAGATTAAAATCTATCTAATAAATGGCCAAGCAAATGCATACATTCCCATAACATTTTATGACTCTGGTGAGACAGTAAGATCACAAAAATGCAAGTGGATAAAACATAGGCTGTTGGCATCTTTATTCTCTAAAGTGCAATTGCCAGTAATGACTTTTGTCACAAAACTTAAATATGGAAAATAGTAAAACTGCATGTCACACAAGAAGGAATAAAATGTGTTTTAATAAAGCACATCTTTCTACTTTAAATAAAGTCAAATACATGTTCCCATTTTCTGCTGAAGAGCAACCGTGGCACAGTGTCTCTGCTCATGCTGCATACATGTAAAAAACTTGTCAACTGTAAAGGCCCAGTATTTTTAAAAGTGCATGAGAGATACAATTTGTAGCCTGACAATAAAAAGTGCTAATAATAAAAGATACTTTCACCTGGAAGATGCCTGTGTCCTTTGGGACTATCCAGCCTTCCTGTACATCCATTTTACATTCCAGGAAGCAGCTAAGCCTGTGAATTCCACCATCCTCTGCAGCACACTTCTAGTCCCATGCAAACTTTTCTTTTCCATGTGTAAGCATTTTCCAGGAAAATTTTCTGGACCCACACAGTAACAGATGTTTATTACTAACCCAACTTTCATGAATAGCCATTATGCCCAGGTTTAATGTCTGGTCAACATTACACTGCTGTAATAGGGGCACTCCCGACCCGGGGGGAGAGAGGATACGTATATGCATGTCCTGCCACCTGAGCAGAGCATGAGATTGGATTGTGGTGGGCTACCAACTTGGCCCCAGGCAATGAGTGCCAAAAGTGTCAGGATTTAAAGCTGTGCACAGTTCTACTTTTCACTCCAAAAGGGGATGTTGTACTTCTGGACTTACTGGATTAAGGTTTTACTGAAACAGGATCGTACTCACAGGGGAATAAGAAACTGACCCTGCGTGTTCAGCTTGAGGCACAGGAGTACTTCTACCGTTCATACTCATAAAATTTAGTAGGATCTGGCATCAGGATGACAGTTTCTAGCCCTTTAGGTATAGAATCTTCAGCTTAGGCTCATTTCCCATGAGCATGCAGTGACAGGCACACAGGGGTTTGTGTGATTTGAATATTTTAAGTTGGAAGAATGGCACCAGTCAGACTAAAAGAGAAAAATAGAACCAAATATTTAATGCTTAAACCTATAGGATGGCACATGCCAACTTTGGCCTAAGTAGAGAACCCCCAGGGAAGGCCCTGCAGAGTCCAGCTGAAGCCAGAGCTCCTACATGGTGCTGAGAGCCTCAGAGGTTTATTGAGTGACACACACGTCGTGGGAAGGCCAACAACAGCAAAAATCATTCTATTGCAAAGGCAGAAAAATACCAGTCAGAATGAGCAGAAGTCAAGTGCTTTCATTGCTTAAACAGAAGCAGTGCAAGGCTGATATCTTTAAAAAAAGGAGGGGTTACTCTTGCAGTTCTCTTCCTAGAAGTTTCACTTCCTTAGGGTGTGTGGTTATTTCAGGTCAGCACACCAAGTGCCAGAAGAGAAGGCATTTTATTTTCTTGTTTCATTTTTATACTGAAGAACAGGCAAGACCACCATGTACTGGAATAAAAGGAGGAATTAAAAAAGCCAGCCCTGAAAAAAAGGAGCTGTGTAGAGATCTTCCCGCAGTACAAAGGTTCACAGTAATTCCTTTCCTGTGAAGCCACGCTGAACTCTCTGAACAGCTAATATGTGGTACTTGGGACATGTCTAGCCCAACAGTGATGTGAAAAATTTTGTGGTGATCCGAGGTCAAGTGTATGGGCCTCTGCCACATGCTTTGCTCTGTGAAGGGCTACACACTTCTGTACGGGAAGGGATAGCCTTCTGGTTGTTTGCTTTTTCTGTTTTGTATCACTGTGAGCCTGGCACTGTTCTCTATGAAGTCGGTTTGGTAGGAATAGGATCTGCTCTGTCATCTCGAGTATCGCCCACCTGTTTTCAAAACCACAGATTTCTCAAAAGAAATGTCTGCAGGTGCTATAGAGCAAGGCTGCAGCAAACAGGCACGTGCCTTTCTGTTCAGAGACATGGGGCTAAATTGTTTGCATTCTTTATATATGACTGTGCTTCAGAGAGAGCTAAACCCAGTTTTGTTATGTAGAAGCAAAATAGAGAAAATATACACTTGGGACATCATTGCATTTGTTGGAGTTGCTTTAACATAGAGGCATGTGGCATCTGAATGATGTAGGCAGCTACTTGTAATGTTATCTATTGAAAAGAGTATGACTTAGTTATTTAATGACGCATTTTACAGAAAACTATTACATATCTTTCACCTTTGTGCCACCCCATCATGCTTATTTGTGCTACCCTATTTGTGCTATGCTGATCCAGCTGTGATGCTCCCCAAGCACTGGTTTTTAGCTGATCCTTGTAACAGTGGTCTTGCCTGTGTGTGCTCCTGTTTTTTCTGGAAGGTTAAACAGCACCTGAATTGTTACCATATTCCTGGCCTCCTGAGCCACAGATGTCACTGTGGCAGAAACTGGCTTAAATTTTATAATACATAGTGTGAATGTAACGACCTCTGACCTCCCCAAATTATACAAACAGGAAGGGTCTCTCCTGCCCCGGGCCATGGCATGACCCAGGGAAGTCACTCACCGCCTCCCTTGGCCCTGCCGAGCCCCTCCGCCTCAGAAAGCCTAGTGCCAGAGGCCACTGCCTTCCAGCAGGATCAAGTCCTGGATGATGCATGCTACATCGCTGCGCTGTCATTTGCATCACCTTCAGTGTGTATATCTTAACCCCGCAGCTTCAAGGCATTTGCAGGTATCCAGGCATCTCCCACACACTTCCTTGCTCTACAGTGCCGGTTTTGCCAGATGCCTGCTGCGGCCCCCGCCAGCTCTCCCCGTGTCCTGCTCTCTAGGCGTTCGGGCAGTGCATGGCGTGGGGTCCCGGTGGGAAGGAGTGTATTTGCAGCACAGACCTCCCCATCTCCCTCCCGTATGGGATGCTGCTGGAGGCATCCTTCAGGGATGCCGTCCCGCCGGACTTTTATTAAAAGGCCGAAGGAGTCCCAGGCACCAGCTAATATACTCCCTTCCTCCTGTTTTTCCTCTCTGTGCTGAGCCCCCGCCCCGCCGGAGTGTAGGCTCGGTTGCCGGGGGCTCCATCGAGGTTTCCCGGGGCACAACGCGGGTGCTGGTCGGCTCTGTGCGCTGCTGGCAGCTGACAGCCTGGCGGTCTCCCTCCCTCAGCTGGCCAGGACGGAGGCTTAAAGAAAAAAAAAAATAAAAACCGAAAAAAAACCTTCTAGGGTCACTGGGAGGGGAAACAAATTCCTCGTCATGTCTGCGGTGTCTACGAAAACGTCCCGAGAAGGAAGAGGAGGATCCCGCCCCCCAGGGTTCGGCGGAGGGGGTGGGCGCTGGCTCCGGGACCGGGAGTGTCCCCCCGGCTTGGACGGGAGGGGCTCTGCCTTCCTGCGGAGCCGAGGAAGAAGGGGCCGAGCCACCCTGCTCCCCGCCCCGGACAGGGTGAGAGCTGTCCTGCTCGGCGCCGGGGACTCGGCGGGGCAGGGTTCCCGGGCCGTCCCCTCGCTGCGGCCGCCGTCTATGAGGCACTAGCGAGCCTCCCTCCAGGGCCGGGAGGCGACACAGCCCCAGCGGGCAGGGCCG
>WEIT01025403.1:110926-156623 GCA_013389985.1 Dryoscopus gambensis
CGAGGCTGGCGGTGGCCGGGGAGGACGGCGGGCGAGCCGTCCCTCTCGGCGGAGGGAAGGGGGGTGAAGAGCTGCAGCCGCTGAGAACCAGACGGGGCGGAGGGGACAGAAAAACTGCGGAGGCGTTTTGCGGTCGGAAACTCCTCTGGGATGTTGATTTGTGTTTCTCTCTTTTTTTTTTTTTTTGACTGTACGATTGGAGCCGAGGGCTCCCGCAGGAAGGAGACCCCAGTATCGCTGCTGCTGTCTCCGTCTGCCCTGCTCCGGGCTAGGCTGGGCTGGGGGAGCAGAGGGGTCCCTGTTCGGGCCGCCCCTCTCCGGTGCCTCTGGGCTCCCCGAGGAAGGGTTGGGGGGGGGCTGGCAGGAAAAAGGGTGTAGCTGAAAAATCTCCGTATGTTGGTATGTTGTTTGCCACAAGGAGAGGGAAGGGAGGGGAAAAAAAAAAAAAAAACGGGCTGCGGTGCTTGCCAGGGGACGAAGCAACTCTGGGAGCTGGCATAATTCCTCGCATAACTTCTATGAAACGGGAATTACACCAGCGGTTAGTAGAGACGTCTGTTCTCTTCCAGTTTCTGAAGCGGATTAACCAAACTGGAGGGATGTTGCCCATGCTCAGGTCTTGCTGTGCAGAAGCAGGATGTACCCAAGCTGTCTTGGGGGTTGGGTTTAATTTGTTTAATGTTTGGGATATTTTTTAGATAGAGTTACGTGTTCTACTCTGACGTATTTCAAGTGCGTAGAGTGGTGAGGAGCATCCAGTCATCTGAAAATGGGTGTATGCCTAGCGCTTCAGTCTCCCCATTTGTTCGAATTACCACGTAAATTATTTCATTGAACGGTAGCGGGGGAAAGCCGATATTCTGTGCATGTTTTTTTCTGTGAGAGGATGAGGAAGTTTTCCTCAGCTCTCACTTAGCCTCTCACCTTGCTGGTGGGACCCCCTTGCATAGGATCTGCGTTTTGCTGTTCTCGGAACTGGGTCTGCACCGCTCATACTGGTGTAAACCCAC
The DNA here is from genome assembly GCA_013389985.1 of Dryoscopus gambensis. NCBI lineage: Eukaryota > Metazoa > Chordata > Aves > Passeriformes > Malaconotidae > Dryoscopus > Dryoscopus gambensis. The sequence goes on from WEIT01025403.1 coordinate 111,937, forward strand.
TGGACTTCATTGCTGGGCCGTCTCTGTGTGACAGTGGGCTCTGTTCCCTGCTAGTGGCGATCTTTGCCGGGCTGACTCCCCAAGGATGTTTTCTGACAGGTGTTTATAGTGAGACAGGTCTTTTTCCGTGGTCCTGCCAGGTCCCTAACCTCTGGAGGGAGGTTTGGGTTTTTTATGTGCCTTCACATTAAAAGGCTCGTACCTTTCTCTTTCCCAAGCTTCCTTGTGTGGCGGGAGCCGCAGCCCGCTCCCCGGCCGGCGTCCCCCGGCGCTGGGCTTTCCGTCCCCTCCCGTCCCCGGGATGTGGNTGTTCGCTCCGGGGGGCGAGTGGGGGATGCTTGCAGGGCTGGGTGCCGGAGGGGGGCTGTCTCCTCCTGCTTGAGAGCAGGCTGGGAATGTGGCTGTTCCTGCGGATGCCAGGCCCCCCCTGTCAGCCCTGGTGTGTGCCGGCACAAACAGTGCCTCATGCGCTTCGGTTGCTGACCAGGGATCTAAAGTACTGCAAAAGCTTGTTACCCACCATGTGTGCCCTACCCAAGGTACTGCGAGCGTGATTTTTAGCAGTGCTGAGTGGCAGTAAATTCTGAGTAACATGGCCTTTAAGTGTATGTGGCACTTGGGCCATGGCTTTTGAGGATGCTGGGTAGGTTTGGAGCGAGCCTGCCCGTGGCCTGCAGGGCACAGCACCTGCCAGAGTCACTGTGACTAAAAAATGACCTCCCAGGGTGCTGGTCGTCCTTCTTGTTGGCTTTATGGGGCTGTGAAGAGTAGCTTGGCAGCTGGGCTAGGGTGTGTGCTGTGATCCTTGGCCTCCTGCCCCTCCCAGTGCTCCTTACCCACTGGTTACACACAGGAGCTGCTGCTTATCCTGAAGCCCTTCTCACTCTTCAGTGCCTCTCAAGCGAGCATGGTTCCTCTCCTGTCTCAAGGTCTGCCAGAGCTTTTGCAAAGTATTAAACTCTTTTCGCTTCTCTCCAAAGCACTAATTGTGCTGTTTGAGCCAGATGGGATTATGGTCCCTTGCACTGGCTTTACTTGACAGTCCCAGGTAGATACACAATTCATGCATGAAAAACTGGGAAAGATTAACCATCCTCAGCTTGTGTTGCTCAATCCCTGCCTAAAACCTAGAGCCAGCAACCTTGACTTACCTTTATCTCAGGAACAGGCGCACTGACTTCAGGAGAATTGGGAATGAGCAAAGCATCAGTCCAGGATTTGAAAAATCGAAACCTAATATAAGCAGATTATGATCTGTTTAGCACATTGAGGGGGTGGGGGTTAACTTTGCAACAGAGACAGAATAAAAATCAGGAGTAGTTTCTAAGCAATTACAGTGTGCGTCACAATTTCAGCAATACACTATTTAAAATTATGCTGCTCCTGCTCTAAAGAAAATTACTTTGCAGAGTATGCTTCTTTGCCTAGAGAACACTTCATCATACCAACATTTTATATTGGCTGGCCACAGTCTCTGATAATTTGACAAAGTTGAAACATAAAAAACTCATTTAACTAAGTGACACTGATGCAAAGCTTATTATCACAGATTTGTATTTGTAAGAAGAGATTGCATGGGGCATGTCTAATCTTTACAAAATTCATGGGGTAAGCATGGTTTCTTAATGTCCTCTTTAAAGGCAGATGTCCTGCTGCTTACAGTGAAGCTCAGTGTACACAACCTAACAAACACACCTGACAAAAGCCCATTCATGTGTGTTTAGCATTTAGTCATATACATTAGTGTGTATTTTTTATATACACAAATGTATATGCATATGTATGTGAGTTTGTATATGTGTGTGTGTTTCTGTTGGGCTTTATGAAAGAAGGTGAATATCAGCTGTGCCTTTTATCTGGAGGAAGTGATAAAGTGTTGCAAACCATATTTGCATTGCATAGAAGGACTCCAAAGTCCCTACAGATTTGCCTAAGGACCATTAAAAGGACTAGCATTATCCTACAGCTCAGTAGGGCTGCAGTGTGTTACATTTAAGGGATACGGTTGAGAGTGGAAGCTTGAGCTATTTGATGTTATTAACTTCTTAAACGAAGGTTAGAGTTATTTTAAAAACGTCAGCAATTTCAGAAAGAGTTGGTTGTTACCTTTATTGCTGGCTTCAGCAGGCAGTTCATACTGAGCAGGAGTGTGCTCTTTTTCTCCCTCAGGACGAGGAAACCATCCTCTACATTCCTTTCCTGACCCCTCATCCTCCCGGACTGACTTCCACAATGCTCTCCCCTTTCCTTATTTGTTGGAGCTGCTGAGTGCTTTGAGATTGCAGAGGAGAGGATGGGAGGTGTAGCTGTCTGCAGTGGCTGTTCATCTTACACTTTTTTTTGATATGAGAGGAGGGGAAGTCCCAAGGGGGAGTATGGCATTCACACAGTCTGGTCTTGTCTTTGGTAACTAATAAGAACACGTGGCAGAGTGCACTCTGCATCTGGAGGGTACAATGATGCTAAAGGCCAAGGACATTCAGCAATACAAGGCATCTCACTAGGAAGCTGGTAAACAAGGTTAGATATGTGCATACCTGCAGGATGATTCACTGTGATGTTACCAGTAACTTGCTAGTATTTAATTTGTCTTTGAAATGTGCCTGTCACTTGCTCTAGGCAAATGTACAAAAGAGGATCACAGGAAAACACAGGCTCGCTCACTCCTGCAGTGAACACAGCCTAATGTTACTAAACTGTCTGTTTCTCTGTGCAAAGTCTTGAATTTAAATCAGTTTTCATGAGAAAGGCAGAGCTATGGACTTAGAAGCTGACTTAAAATGGATGGAAATACAAATAGCTGCAACAGACCAAATAGACACCAAAAGAGAGGTATAAATCTGGAAAGGGACTCTTTCCTTTTTATTCCCCTCCTATTTTCTCTAAATACTACTTGTGAGGAGGTCTCATCTAAGATTTATCCTAGGACTTGAGCCAGCTTCTATGCAGTCAGCAGTCACACACCTCACTCACCTCTGACTTCAGCGAGGATAGAATCAACCCCTTAAGGAAGCCAAAAGAGCGCGTTAGCAGCTTTTCCAAGTGGGGATTTGTTTTGCCCTTGGAGGGCGGGGTGGCTTCTGACAATCCTCCTCTGCACTTGTTTGTTGCCTTTGTTATCAGAACAGAGGTTCAGACGCTTTTCCAAGGTAACTGTTCATATTGTACCTACTTGTAGTGCCTGGTCCTGCTCTGATACTCTGAGCTGCCAGATCAGAAACTCTCTGACAGATTTATTTTATTACTAGATGGGCCTCTCTTCCCAAAGTTCTCATTTCCTCCTTTCCATTCTTCCTCTGACTCATTCTGCTCTGTCATGGCCATTTTTCCTCTAGCTCTTCTTTCTGTTTTTTCCTCTCTCTTTCTCCAAGTTGCTTTCCCTGAGCTGCTTTCTGCTTCTCTTCTTTGCCTCCAGGTTTGCTCACCAGTGTGCTGCCATCTGTGGTTATCTATGGCTCTGCAGAATTCCTCTGTCCCCTTCCACCTTGCGGGTGCTCAACCTCTGTCCATCCATAGAAGTTTTTCAGTAGCGGTGGAGAACTCCTATAGAAACCTTGCGCCTACTCGTAGCGTAGAGGCAGTCACTTCACCTGCGGCAGACCTGAGCAGTCCCTCACACACGACTAGCTCTGAGCTCTAGCTCCAGGCCTGGTGCCTGCCTCTGGGGTGGCTGCCTCCTGCGGGAAGCAGGTGATCAGCTGTTTTCCATGTCCGAGTGGCTGTGCAGTGGGAAGCTCCTGCAGGGCTGCCATTGGAAGGACATGCACAACACAGAAGGCAGTTCCCGAAGAGCCAGCCCAGGAACATTGTTTGCTTGCAAATGTCGCGTTCATAAATTAGTTTTCTATATGCTGCATTATAGCGTTGTTGTTGTTTACAAGGCCATCTGGGAGTGTGATTTATGGGAAGAGGGAGCTCTACAGAAGGAGCATGGTGGTTTCCACAGACAGCAGCTGTTTCTCGGTGCTGTGACAATACAGATAAATACACTGCATCTATTGTGCTCTTTCCATTGTTGACACTGTCAACAGTTCATTAGTGGAGCTTGCTCAGAGCTTCTGTCTGGCAGACAAAGGATGCAGCTCTTGGTTATCAGGCTCTAGCAGAACTGTATAACCAAAATTAAGTTTGTGGCTTCTGGGTTTGTTTTTTTATCAGCTGAATTTCATGGTTCATTTGTAAGGATGGAGATAAATGAAGCTAACTGTGTTGTTATAAAGCTAGACACAAGTTGTCTTTTTGTGGTGAACCAAGGCAATGTGTCAGGGAAGTTTTTGGTGGAAAGGAATGGACCTGAGATGTGTTTTTCATGACAGTTCTCACCTGACAAGAAATCAGCACTAAAAATCGTTGTAGGAGCTTGCATTTTTCATCAGGTTTTGACTGCTTTGTTCACTCTTATCTCATGCTTCTTTGACATCTTTTTCTTTCTTGTGGCTCATCAGGCATCAAGAGAGGGAACTCTGTGGGGAAAGCCTGTCTGCTGAGTTCTGCCACCAAGACATTCCGTCCCCTCCAGAAATCCTGGGAGATCCCATAACTACTAATACAATGTGTGGAAAACCCACCATCTTGACGGTCTGGGTTTCTCAGCTTTTAACTTGCCTCTTTTCTTTGCATGGGTGCTTGAGTGTGCCAGGGTCCTCAGGCAGTCATGGTGACGACTTTTGCTCTGGCGCATTTCAGTTGGACAGTTATTTGGGCAGGACTTTTCCCCATCCTGCATCTGCTTCATACGAACTGCAAAAGAGGAAAGGTGTGGGCAGGGTTTTGAAAGCTCTCTCTCTTTCTGCATTAAACTGATTTATCTCAGTATCTTCAGTATGTTTGTTACTACCTAGTGGAACTTCTGAAAATATGGAGTGACTCACATGCATTTTGTCTATTGATACCGCTTTAAAAAATTTTGTTCCTCATCATCACATTTAAGAAGGGCAGCGCAATGTGATAAATGTCAAAAGTCCACCTCCCTACACCCACACCTCTTTTCAACTCTTCTGTATCCTTTTAGCTGCTCCCTCAGTAATGCTACCAAGATGGATCTTGTCAGTGATATTGCATCAACAGCAAATCTTTTGTAAAGACTCTGATGACTGCTGTCACATGAGATGGATGAACTTCCCCACAAGGGGGAGGGGGCAAGTGTGAATGCCCCAAGAGAGGGGTGTAGTAGAATTAGGCAAGAGGCATCAAAGAGGAGTTGCTAGAGCTGCCAGACTTAAGTCAGACCAGTGCTCTAGGATCCTGTCCCTGGTGATGAGAACCAGATGCTGCAGAAGACAGCATAAATAACAGGCAGAGAACAGAAAAGTGACAGTCCTGGTCTCTAGTAATTGAAGATCTAACGTCCCTGATTGCCTGTAATTATCTGCCTTTCTCTGGATCTTATCAAGTCTTTGGACTTGAAGGGATTTCTACGGTGTTATTTCTGCAGTTATTGAAGAAAAGTTGTGTGAAACAAGATTTCCTATCTACTGGGGTTTTTTGAATTTCCTGCCTTGGCATACCCCTGAGTATTCCTTTCCCTTCTAGCAACCTTTTATCCTCCTTTCCTCTATCAGAGAAGAGGCAGCTGTTAGTGGGAGCTGGTTTGGCCTTTTCAGAATCCAGCCTGAGGTGGCTAATGCCATAGTTCCTAGGTGGCAAGGTTGAGGGACCACGTATTTGCAGTGAGGAGGGATGCTGCCTGGGCAGCTGCTAGGGCGAGTGAGGTATCGTGGCCATGAAGCAGGGGAAGATGACAGCTGAAATGGTGTTGAGAAGATCAGCAGAGGGAGGAAATAGAAAGCAGTGCAAAGGAGCAAAACAGCAGAAAACATGGGGCTGAGTTGTCTGTCACCTTTCAGCCCTGATCCATGTGCCAGCTTCCATGTGAGTAGCTTCAGTTTCGGCATGTTTCTGTGGAATATCTGTCTGTGGGTCTGTTTAGAAGTCAACTGGATACGGTCCCTAGCAGCCTGATCTGACTTTGGACCTGGCCCTTCTTTGGTTGAATCAAATTAGACTCTTTTATTTAACATTATTCTGTGATTTTTGTATACCTTCTCTAATGACTAGGAACTTCCTTCTGTTGCTCCGTCTGCATCCTGGATTGTGTGTGCACAAGAGTTAGAACATATCTGAGGGCAAGGAGGGATGAGGGAAAAGGATAAAAAAGTTTTATCACTGCAGTGTTAATGAATACTGTAACTGGGGAAAAGGGGCACATCTCCCGTTGAAGTCTGGTCAGGAGAGAGAGCAGAGTAGCAGTCTTCCATGCCAGGCAACTTATATGTCTTCCCTAAAGATTTGAAATCTCTAACTGCTGCTCGGCGTCTTGTGCAAAGAGAGAAGGATAGACTCATGATCTGAATCTGTAAGCCTGAAATCTTTCCTGGAGTGTAGATTAGCAGAACACAGTAGGATTTCTCTCTCGATTTATTGGTTACTCCTTTTTTCCCTTTCATATCTACTCTACTCTATAGGGGATGGAGAGAGGATTAGATGAGAGGGGCTCAATGCAACTTTAATCTTCATATGCATACTAAAACACACAGCATTTAGGACTATTGGCATTCCATCTTGCATGTATCTTCAGAAAGCACACCTCAGCTTCTGCTCTTGCTCAGCTTCCTGTATATATAGAACAGATTTTGAGAAAGTAGGGGATCTCTTGGACATTCTTTGCTCCTGTCGTGACCACAAACATGAAGTGTAGTCCTTCACACTGGAGTGACAGGGTTTGCCCACGATCATCTGAGATCATCTATATGTAGTGACTTGTACATAGCAACACGTCTCCAGAAAAACAGATTTCTGTGTGTTATCATTGACGTTACATAGGAGACACACTTGACTTGGGCATGAACTTACTCTTCCTTAGAAGACGCGAGAGGATTTTTGAGATAATGCTTATCATGGATGCTGACTATCAGGACTGCTCTGTGATTTCATGATGAGCCACGAAGCACATGCTGCAATTCCTGTCCTGCTTCCTGTGCCAGAAGGACAGGGTGCATTATCTGAGGTTTTCAGAATGTCATTAGTTGCAGATTTGGTGGCTCACTTGGCAGTCGTAGGGCTGCCCTACCAAGGCTTGTGTGTTTACATCAGGAGTTGGCTCTCAGTTTGTTCTCCTCTGCTGCTGAGATCGTTTCCTGCCTGTGTGCAGCTCTGGGCCCCTCTCCCACGCTATGAGCCAGCGTGCCAGGTACGCAGCTGCTGGCCTGCTCTCCCAGCCTCCTGCAGCTGCGCCGGCACCAGGGACCTAGGGCAGGAGGAACGTTCCAGGCCTCTGGTGCTGCTTGTGCCATACTTTTCCAGACGCATGTTGCTCCACGCAAAGTTGCTACTTACGCTTGATCTCAAATTGAAAGCAAATCCCTTTCAGTCTTAAGTACTCTGCCTGAGGCTCTTGGTCTGGAAAGGGGCAGAGAAAATGTCAAAGGGATTGAATGAGGTTGCTGACTATGTGGGCTGAGCGCACAGCAGAACCCTGTTAAAGCAATCTCCCAGGCACAGGTGAGTGCCACCCTGGGTTTGACAACGTCATGCTTCGGGTCATCCAGCCTGTTGGCTCCTCTGTGTGCAGGGTGAAGGAACCTTAGAAGTTTGTGGTATTTGGCAGCAGGGTTTGTGGTTAAAAAAGGAGCCAGTGGGACTCCAGTTTACCTCAAACCCTATAAACATAGGTGTTTATAGCATTTAAATCACTTGAAATAATAGCTAATTGTCCAAGCACAGTACGGGCAACAAGACAGAGAGCAAAGTTTTCCTGGGAGGAGTTTGTGCGTGTTTTCCATTTGCAGTCAGACGAGGGCCAGGGCCGAGAAAAAGGCATGAGAACAGCCTTTCACCATGACCTCACTAACAAATTTCCCAGCTCTGAGCTCAGCTCTGTTGCATGACTGAACAAGTGAAAAAAGCACAACTGGTTCCAGGATACTGATTGCTTTACTGGTATTTTATTTTTATTTTAGAGGAAACAGAGTAAGGGTTCTTGGGTAGTAAAAGCCCCAGATAGAAATACAGGCTAGACATGTATTTATGGCCCACGGGAAGAGACAACAGCCTCAGGGCATGTTGTAGCTGCCGTCTATGGATACTTCATATGTGGCCAGGAGGTCTCACACACTCCAGATGCATCCACCTTTTGGTGTATTTGTGTCAGGGTTAATGAATGGGGGCAGTGCTGGGCTCTGTCTGCAGTGTCAGCTGGCATGTCTGTGTGTCTGTTTGTTCAGGTGTTTCCAGCGTCTGGAGATCCTACATTGGTCTCAGGCTTTTTTTATTTCTTTCTTTCTGCCTCAATAAATCTTCCAAACAGGAGAAAGAAGACAGGCAGGGGAGAAACCCCCCCGAAGTGAACAATAGGCCTGGAAACTTGGGTGTGGTTCTGTGACCCTTTACACAAATTCAGATTCCTGCTCGAACTTACTGTAGTGCCTGGGTGAGAAAGGAGCTTGGATGGGGCATCCTAGCCTGCAGTCTCTTGCTTCTTCTGTGGAGTCTGGGGTTTCCAGAGGTGAAGCCTTTCACAGGAGTGGTTTGAGGTATTCCCTGCTGCTCACCTAATAGTGCTGGCGAAGCAGAAGCAGCTCTGTGTTGTGGTGTGGGGGAGGAAATGAGGTGCAGGGGAGGGTACGAGCACTGTAAGCCAGTGTTGACACCAGAGATTTTACCTTGCAAAACCCCAGTGCTCCTCATGTGTGTAGGTGCTGTGGTTGATGACAGCAGCCAGTTAGAGAGTACTGAGAGGCATAGAAAGAAGGGACCAGGACCTGCACTCCTCCTGACTGCTCGGGCAGGCAGTGCCTCACTCTGGTTAGCGTGGCTCTGGGGTTGGAAGCAGTTCCTCAGGTTGTGGGATCGTGGTCTATGACTAACTGAAAACCACAAGAGCATCTGTTAACTTTTAAAAACAGAGACTTGTAGAATTAAGATAAATGAGGGCCTTACAGACTTCATGGCAATTGCAGAAGAAATTACAGGTTTAAATATATGTGTATATATAGCCAGTCAAGTGGTTTCTCTGTGTTTGGGCTGTAGATGTATGAAAAGAGATGCTTTAGCCTGGCCAAATTGAACTCCCTGTATGAAGAATTCATTTAAGGTCAGCAGATTTATGCCTCAAAACTGTGCATCTGCAATCATTAAGCATGTATATAGGAAGCTGTCCAGGCAGATGTATCACCCTCCTTCCTACACTGTCTGCTTTTTGGTTTTGATATTAGTGAAAGCTTCAGCAAGAAACAGTTGTTATGGTGTCAGATGTTACAAGTCTTCTGTGCCAGTTTCCAAGTCGGAGTGTGGGTTTGCATGGCTGGTGTCTTTCCAAGAGGTGGAAGGAGATAATACACCAGGGCTGGAAATTCTTTGTGAATGCAAGAAGCTCTAAAACCTCCCATGAGGTGATCTGTGACAGTGCAACAGGCTGACAGCCTTGTCTGACTTCTTGGTGAAGCATAAAAAGGCCGTGTGGAGCTGCAGATGCTATCCCTGATTACTAATGAGAGAAATCCTGACCGCTTGGCTAGTTTTCCTCATGGTATGAATGCTCAGGGTTGTTGCTGAGGTAGTTTGGGGTTTTCTTTTTTCTTTTTCTCCACCTCCCAGTCTGCATATCTTCATTTGTTTGAAAGTATTCCTCTTCCTGGTAAAATACTAGTTCCGACAGTGAATGCTTATCTGGGAAAGGGTCCAAGATAAAGGGCAGATTTGAGAGGGAGTAGTTGAATGCTGAATCCCTGGTGGATTGGCAATGAGGTCTTCGTCTGCTAGGTGGGAGCCACAGCTGGGCAGTCTCTGCTCTGACTGTATCAGTGTTTATGCAGAGTAGATCAAGACCAGCATGAGAAGTGGAGGCACCCCATGGCAGCTGGCACCAGGATGGCTGGCTCTGTTTCCTCTGATGTGGGCTCCAGCAGGGCCAGCAGTGTGTTTTGAACACCATGGATAGGCATCTGAGCTGTGGGACCATTGGCAGCTTTTTTTTTCTTTTGGGGAAGATGAAAACACTTTCATTGAAAAATTTGAACTTGATTCAATTGTGGGATGGGAACGTATTTTTGGAGGGCTGAAGCAGATCCACCCACGTCTGCACACACCCCATAGTTAAGGATGATGAAGGATGCTGGTCTGCAATTCAGGTCTGTAATGTCAAGCACAGCCCAGCTGATACCCAGTCTGTGGACCCATGCAGATGAGTTTATTCACATTTACAGCCTTTCAGAGAATTTCCAAACAAAGCTACTGGACTGTAGCCAAAGAAAGATACATGCCACCTTCCCTATATGCCTGCTGGTATGCATTGCTCTGCTGTCAGGAGAGGGGGTGAGTTGTACCGGGGCAAGGCGATAGCCATGCTGGAAATACAGGCAACATGAAGGACTGTTGAGCAAGAGAAAGGCTTATACAAGCAGGTGACTTTTGTGGGACAGCCATCAAGTGAACTTGGTTGCTTTGGAGACAATCTCTGTTTTATTTAGAGCTGTAACTGGAGGAGAGCTGACAGCTTCCAAGTCACACTTTTGTCTGGAAAGTTTGTATGGGATTGTATCTCGCTGGTAGCAAACAGCAAGGACTGGTGCAGACTGAAACTGTTTGTGGATGTTGTTCCCACACTCTGCATGTTTGATGACTCTGTCTTTTTGAATAGGGAGATGGAGATACTTTAACACAATTGTAGTATATTGAAGTGCTTTCTCACAGACTGCTTTGCAGATTTTTAATTTTGATGGTTTTGATTTATTGTGTCTTTTCCTTTCCCAGCTTTTTGTTGGGTTGTTTGTTTGTTTGGTGTGGCTTGTTATATTTAATAATTTCTCTTAGGTATTTCATATTCATGGGTGTATCCTGCTCCTTGGAAAAGATGCACAAATGCAGAGGTTAAATGATGATTTGGTAGAAAAAGTAGGTTGCAAATATCAGCAATAAAAGGCCCACTAGAGGGATGTGAGATTTTGAGGGTTCACTTCTCCTCATATGCCCTGTACATGCGTATAACCTGTGCTGCATTTCCTTCAGTCTGCTAGAGGAGGGGGAAGTTACAGATGCCCTGCAGGTTATACATACAAAATAGGGTATTAGAGTTTAAGATCACCATACTGAGCAATCAATATTGCATTGTAATGCATCATGCTGGATATTGGACAGTAAAATTTCCATCTTAATCCCCTCTGCAGCATTGTGATAATGCAGTGACTGATGATACGAAAAAAAATCCTAACAGTTGCCTTACACTTGAAGAATATGATACCGACAAATTTTCCTTGGACCACTCACTGGGGCTTACACTCAGAGAAATATAAAACTGCCTTTTATTTAGCTTGTGTTTGTTTTTTACCCTCTTATCTGTAGGATGTATCTTTTGGTTTTCTTGGGTTTTCTTTTGCTTTTTATTTACAGAAAAAAAAAAGGATGAATAAGGGTTCTTGGAATCAGAAAGTGGGCTGTTTAATTATCACTGCTGGGAATGCTGTGTAGTGAAACTGTGGGTGAGGGAGTAGGTGGTTCTACTTCTGCTTGTCTTGCAATTCCTACATATGGTCATAAACAGCTGAGTTTGCGTCAGGCTGGCAGCTCTGCTTGTAAACTACATCCACCTCAGTTTGGGGTGCACTCTTTACAATCAGTTAGTTTAAAAGTCATTTCTGGGAGGCATATTTGAGGTTGCTCAACATCTTCCTGAGAGGCTGCTTCTGGCTGCTGAAGTGTGAGTAAGTGTTCTTTTGTTTATGCTTATGATTTGTTTACTTTGTTTCTAGGGCTCATCACAATAAAAGAAGCCCATGATATAGAAGCCAGACTTAATGAAGTGGAAAAGCTTCTGAAGACTATTATAAACATGCCCTGGAAGGTGAGTTAGCCAAGTTCCAATTTAGCCCAGCTTGACTCCTCCTTCATGGTGACATGCACTCTCATGCAAATTAGAATGTGATGGGCTTTGCCAAACTCTGAAAGAAGGAGCAATTTATTGAGTAACTTGGAGAAATGCTGAGTGCCAGAACTGTGTAATGATGCCTCCAAGCTGTCGCTTGTAATAAGTTTTTCTGTCATACTATGAAGGGGCGGAAATGGAGAAGAGGGACAAAGCAAACTACTGGTTAAAAATGGATGTCTGTTTTTTTTTTTTTCTTTTTAAGTATTCAAGGTCTGAAGTTGTCCTCACATTCTTTGAGAGATCTCCTTTGGACCAAGTTCTAAAAAATGACAATGTCCATAAAATTCAGCCAAGTTTTCAAAGTCCAGTTAAAATATCAGGTAAGAGTTGTTAACTTCCTGCAGTTGACACAAGAATTACAAAATGAAAATTAATTTATTTGCTGTTCCCATTATTATTTCTCTATTAACAATTCAAAATATAGTTCTCAATAGTCTGTTTTGTGATGTAGAACATATAATTAGCCTTGATATACTATGCAACGTGCATTCAGGCATTAAAGTGGCAGGTGAAATTGGAGGCTGACAAATGCAAAGCAGTGAATGTGAGGGAAATGCAGTCCTTACTGCATATCATCACATATGGTAGGGCTGTTACCACTCAGAAAGGAGATTTTGAGGCTGTTGATACAGTTCTGTGGAAATGTAAGCTTGGTGCCTACCCGCAGAAAGACTTAGATATTATTAGAAAAGGAGGGGGAAACAGAGCAGAGGAGCACAACCCCATCTTGAATACAATATGCACAGTTTTGGTTTCTCCATTTCAGGATATAATAGAATTCAAAATTATACAAATAAAGGGCGAGAATCTAAGTTGTTGAACAGCTTCTCTAAGAAAGAGGTTAAATAAAGAGGGACACTTCACCTATGAGAAGAGATGACAGACTGGGATATTTTGGAAGTCTACAAAGCTGTGAATAGAAGGAGGTCAATTACCCTGTACTTCTCATGAAAAAAGAGCTATAGATTATCCAATATCACTGACAGACAACAAGCTTTAAACAAACAAAAGCAAGGTTATAATATTGTTTTGTTTCCATACAAAGCACAGTTAAGGAGTGGAACTCATTGTCATAGGATATGGGAAAACTGAAAGCAGAAGTGAATTCAAAAGGGAATTAGACAAGCAAGTGGAGGAAAAGTACATTGAAACCTGTCACAGGTGGAGACATAGGAAATTCCTAAACCGCAGACTGCTAGTGGGAAAAGTGGAGAGCCTATCCCTGCCTATTCTTTTAGCCTTTCCCCTCTTCGTCTGCAACTGTTGTCAAAAGGTCTGTGAACTTCTGGTGTGCCCGGTTTTGTATTTCTATACTGAAACAATTTGTTTGAGCCTAATGGCAGCTGCTGGTTTTGTGTCACCAGAAGAGCTTATTCAGAGTTAATTGAAGTGAAATACTGCATAGTCCTCCAAGGTTTATAATGTCTGGCAAAGAACTGGTATCAGTTTTCTTTGGTACTAACAAAATATCAGTTAATGGCCAGTCAGTGTGTCAACATGCCAAAGGTGTAAACAGTGGGTTTTAAGGCTTGATCTCATACACAGGGTCAACTATTTGTAACTGACCACCTCTGGTTCTAAGTGAATCCGTCTTCTGTTAAAAAAATATTCCTTTAATTAAATGGAAGATGGTTTATGAGTACTGTGTAGCACAGAGCCTCGGTGAGAAGTGCGGTCTTGCCAGCCCATCTGGGCTGGTGCCTTCTTGTAGGGTGCCCCAAGCCCAGGCTGCAGTGCAAAAAAACAGCCCCCAGGGCCACACTGCAAAGTGGGGTGATGCAGGTCTGACTGCCTGGGAACAGGAAACACGAGCCAACATGCTTATCTCACATTCCACCTGTGGCTAGGGAGGTTTGGATGATGTCTTGAGTCAATATGGAAACCTCAGGTAAAATTTCTCTTGTATATGCTCTTGCCATTAGTCATCTTCCAAAGGCAGCACATAGTCACACATTTTGCTCCTGAACAGCAGGACATGTTCTCAGCACAGCCACTCGAGAGCACATTCACCGGTTTTGTCTGAAGTATATTGCTACTCTGTGAGACCAGAGCTGCAAGATGGATCCTAGATCCTTCCCATTATGAAATGAAGGAACTATGAACAAACTGCTTTAAAAATGTTTCAAAGGGTGACTGCTGCTGGTGATACCTTGCTCTTGTTGCAAACACCAAATACCAAGAATCAATGTATTTGGAATCACATAGGTTACATGCTAGAGCACTGCTCTGGTTTGGGGCTTTTTGCTGTGTGGAAAGCTTTCATATACTTTTTGGGAGGGTGTGCACCCCATCAGGGCTCATGTACTCTGTGTGTGTGTGACTGAGTATGGGACATGGTGGGTACAATAGAGAGAAGACAACCAAGATGAACCTCAATTCAGAGCAAGGGGGCCTGTCTGATGGACAGAAGTTAGCAGCAAAGGGAGTCCTCCTGACAGTCTGTACATAGAGGAGCTGTGTAAACTATCTCAGCTGAATAATAACATGTTTTAATTCTAAATTATTGTTGGTAGTGATGAGTAATACCTAATTAACTGGAGGAAGATTTGCCTACCTATGCAGCTATGTAAAAGCATCTTGTGGTAATTAATTTTATCATTCAAGTGATTGCTGCCATTAATGCTAAGAACATAGGAGGAAATTTGATGTTAATTGATATTTGCCTCATCTGGATGTTGCACACTGGAAATGGTTCTGTATCTGGCAGCGCTGTCAGTAGATGGCAGTAAATGATAACGGGTAATGCAGCAGTGAATTGCTGTTCCTCTTAGGTCAAGTCAAGGACACTAGGAAAATACTGGCATTCCTGTTGGTCACAGTGCAGCTTTCTACGTGGCTTGTAGTCCTGGAAAAGGAGGCAAAAATGTTTTATATTCTCTGAAAAAACAAACCCCACGTGGTCCTGCTCAGAGTAGAAGTGAAGGAGAAGAGAGAAAGAGCCACCCACTAAGACGAAAACAGAATTTAAATTTATGGTGTAAATCTTATTTTATATGCTGGCTCAAGATGAGTTATATGAAGCGGGATTCTGCTGGGGTTCAGTGTTTTCACAACCCCCAAATGTATTCTCCTAAGTGAGTTGCAGTAAAATACTGAAAGTCCAAGATGACTGTCAAGAAAAATATGGAAGTGAGTTCTGGCTTTACCTTAGTGCAGAAACATGTAAATGTTAAAAAAAATTACCTCCTCTCTCCTATCTTATCTCCTGTTCATTATTTGAACTGTATATATATCTGAAATTCGTTCGTGTGTTTTCTGCCTACCATATTTTCTGCCACAGACTAATTTTGTTTTGTTGTGCTGGTAATTCAAGGCTCATAGTGCCTTGAGGCAGATCAAGAGTTATCCTACTTAAATCAGTGCTGATTTTTTTAAAAATGTGCATTTATTTTGTGGCAGTCCTAGCTTCATCTAAAATTGTGTGACTGAAAGAAATCCTTGTGATTTGCCCAAGTTGACTTTCCATACAGTACAGATGTAGATTAACTTCTCATTCATATCAAATACTATTCTTTAGTTATCAGTTCTCCCTGTGGTAGTAAGTCAGTGGAATTAGGTATAAATTTTAGATATTCTGTATTGGAAGTTTCTAACACTGTGAGAAACAAGATAAGCAGGGTCAAAGGCAGTGCAAAACATGGTATTGCTTTACATGACTTAGAGTTGGTGGTTGAATTAACTTGTAAGGTCACTTTTTATTTCCCTTTTAATGTCTTTTTTATATTTGCTTAACTGGCTTAAGCCTGGGACTGTCTAAAAAAAATACAACTATGATTTAGTAGTGGTAGTTGCTTCACATGCTTTGTGTCATGAATTGATTAGGCAAATAAAATTGCTTGAGCACCGGCAGTTTGCAAATGTAAGAAGCTGTGAAACCAACTCTTCATTCCTGCTTTCATGTGAGGATTTTCAATGTCATGCACACATCTCAGTTCATAGCCATGTCAATTACATATGATACACGGTTGTTTTCCAGCTTTTTTTTTTTAATCTTGTTTTCTTTCTTCTCCTAACAGAAATCATGCGATCAAATGGATTCTGTTTAGCCAACACTGAAACAATAGTCATTGACCACAGTATACCTAATGGAAAAGAGAAGCACCTGGATGTAGATTCAGCAGAACAATTGTAAGTGGAGTTTGAGCAAGAGCAATGCTGTCACCTTCAGATAAACTGTAGCTTTCCCACCCCCCTAGCAAAATGTTATTGTCTGTCTAAAAGCAAGACTGGTACGGCTGTCATCCTGACTGGTTAAAGGTTACGGGGCCTGATTGCTAACTCTTCACAGCAATTTCCTGTTAAAGTGGATAAAATGGAAGGATGGTTGACCCCAAAGTTCTCAAACCTCTGTGTATGAAAAAACCCTGATGTTGCCACAGGGGTGCTGCCAAGGGAAAACAAAGTTATTTCTTTCTCTCATGACTGTGATGAGAGCTGGTTTGAGCCCAAACTTGGAAACTCAAACATCCTAACAAATGGCATATCCTGCTACAAAGGGTAGTGGGATGTTTGGGAAGCAAAACACTGTCCTCAGAGGGGAACACATCCCTGAAAGTAATTGGTCAACAGCTGCTCACCTGGGACTTGGGGTACTGTGTGTGTTTCCTTAGGGGAAAGGCTGGTCTTATTGGTAAATTCTGCTTCCTAATGCGTGTAGGTATTCTGGGATCAGAAACCTGTAACCAGGAGGGCTTTTATGGCCATAAACTAAAGCACAAGAAATTCCACCTCAACATGAGGAAGAACTTCTTTACATTGAGGATGGCAGAGCACTAGAACAGGCTGCCC
This sequence comes from Dryoscopus gambensis, assembly GCA_013389985.1. Lineage (NCBI taxonomy): Eukaryota > Metazoa > Chordata > Aves > Passeriformes > Malaconotidae > Dryoscopus > Dryoscopus gambensis. The sequence goes on from WEIT01025403.1 coordinate 128,645, forward strand.
AGGGAGGTCATGGAGTCTCCCTCTCTGGAGACATTCCAAACCCACCTAGACGTGTTCCTGTGTAACCTGCTCTGGGTGACCCTGCCTTGGCAGAGGGTTGTAGTGGATGATCTCCAGAGGTCCATTCCAACCCCAACCATTCTGTGATTCCTTGATTCAGGTAGGTCTTAAGTCAGTGACTCTATTCACAGATGGGTATTGATGGAAAACTGCTCCTACAGATTTCTGTCATACCAGGTGACTGATACTTCAGTGAGCTTCAGGTAGTAAAGCATTTAAATATTTTTGATGAGGAACATTGACCTACTTTTTTATTAGACCAGTAAAAGAAGGAAACAGAATACTAAAAGCCTTGATCTTTGAATGCAGTGATCTGTCTTTCTATATTTGAAATGTGGTCATTGCCAGTCTGTAACAAGGTTTAGAGCTTAGCAAGACTTTATCAGGGGCTGGAGAGTATCTCTGGCTCTGGTATAATTTCTTGAAGTCTTTTTATTAACTTATCCCTTAGTGTCTTGAACCTTGACCTTGCTAACAGTGTTTAAGCTTGCAAGCTTGCAATAATGAGGCTGAAATGGCACACCAGAGGTAATTCTGTAAGGCCAATACCTGGAAATCAAAGTTGTTATAGTTCACAGTGGATCAGTCTTTGTACTGAGAGTGACAAATTGTAGGAGAAAATTACCAAAGAAAGCCTTTTCCTGCCTTACTTTGATAATATGAAAAAAAAACTATTAAAAAAGTACTTATAACCAGCTTTGATTTTAAAAATGTGCTCCAGCGCAAGCGAAACTTACCAGCCTGGGATCAGAAACTGCAATCATCTAACTGTCATCCCAATAAAGTCAGAGACTTTTAAGGCCAGAAAATACTAATGTGATAAAAACTGAATGGTAGGCATAGCTTCCCAGAAACTGGTGGAAGAAATGATTCTTGGGTAACAGCCTGACTTTGTGCATTTGTGGTTTAACTTTCCAAAGGATGTGAAGTCAAGAGTCAAAAAGCTAATAAATTTCAAATGTGTGTTTTATATGGTGCCCTAAATTTTCCCATCCTGCAGCTGTATTTTATAGCCAAGCAGTAATAGCCAGGAGATAATGGAACCAGTGTAGCACAGCTGTTTTGTAAAAATTGAACCTTTCTCAAAAGCAGAAATTTTCTATACTGTTGGTTTAAATGCATGTTATTAGCCCAGAAAGGAAACTTTAAAATCTGTCGAATCCTATGCTGTTGCTTTTCGGTCTCAGTAAAATTGGATTTATGCTGTGTTCTACCCTGAAATCAGAGTTAATTCCTTGTGGACTTGATATCCTCAGATGGGAATTTTTTCCTTTCAGCGGCATTAAACTCTTTATGACTTCTGGGTTTTGGCTGCTGATGGACTTGAATGAGACATTTTGCGGAGCAAACCTGTATTTTTTGTGAAGAAGTGCTTGAAGCTTCAGCAGGAAGTGCTCATTCCCTATACTGGTTAGCTTTGGTAGCCTGCAGTGCTACCTGCCCAGTGATCCATCAGCTGAAAGGTCTTATATTTCTTGCAAAAGAAACCACAGCACTTTTCCAAGTTGCAGTTGCTCACTCTATTGTTCTGAAGTAGGTATTTTCTGCTTCCTTCATTTTCTCTCTGATTTTAGTTGGCAGTACATCATACTGTTGCAAAATGTGGTGAAGCCAGTGTGCTCAGCATCCATGTGGCATAAATAGTCCTTTTCTGTGTGGTTCCTAGAGAGTAGTCTGAAGTCCTTTTGAAAGAAAAAGGTGGCAAATAAATGCATTTGAACTTCTGCTTTGGTTTGTTACAGAGGTACCTTTCTCTGCCAAGACTGTTTGCACTTCTGTCTTCTAGGCCAGCAGCAGAGTCTGTGGCATTGGATAAGCTTCCTTTTTGGCAAATTCACTCCAGTACCTGAAGGAGGCCTGCAAGAGAGATGGAGAGGGAATTTTTATGGGGGCATGTGATAGGATAAGGGGGATGGCCTTAAGCTAAAAGAGAGTAGGTTTAGGTTAGATATTAAGAAGAAAATCTTTAGATAAGGGTTGTGAGGCACTGGAACAAGTTCCCCAGGTTGTGGATTCCCCTTCACTGGAGGTGTTTCAGAACCAGGCTGGACGGGGCTCTGCATAACCTGATTTAGTGGAAGGTATCCCTGCCCATGGCAGGAGGGTTGGAACTAGATGATCTTTAAGGTCCCTTCCGAACCAAACCGTTCTATGATTCTACAATATGTACATCTTTTAAATACTTCCAGTGATGGTCACTGAACTGCTTCCCTGGGCAGCTTGTTCCAATACTTGATAACCCTTTCAGTCAAGAAATTTTTCCTAATATCTAGTCTAAACTTTGCCTAGTACAACTTAAGGCCCTTACATCTTTCCCTGTCACTTGTTACTTGGAGAAGAATCCAACCCCCACCTGGCTACCTCCTCCTTTCAGGCAGTTGTAGAGAGTGGTAAGGTCTCCCCTGAGCCTCCTTTTCTCCAGGCTAAAAAACCTCAGTTCCCCCAGCTGCTTCTCATCAGACTTGTGCTCCAGACCCTTCACCAGCTCTGTTGCCCTTCTCCAGACACGCTCCACCACCTCGATGTCCTTCTTGCTGTGAGGGGCCCAGAACTGGACACAGGATTTGAAATGTGGCCTCACCAGTGCTGAGTACAGGGGGACAATCACTGCCCTGGTCCTCCTGGTCACTATATCTGATACAGGCCAGGATGCCATTGGCCTTCTTGGCCACCTGAGCGCACACTGGCTCATGTTCAGCCACTCTTGACCAGCACCCCGAGGTCCTTTTTTGCTAGGCAGCTTTACAGCCGCTTTGCCCCAAGCCTGTAGCTTTGCATGGGGTCACTTGTTGTGATGCAAGTGCAGGACCCAGCACCTGATCTTGTTGAAGGTCATGCAATTGGCTTCAGCCCATCAATCCAGCCTGTCCAGATCCCTCAGGGAAAGCCTTCCTACCCTCCAGCACACTGGCACTCCCACCCAGCTTGGCGTCATCTGCAAACTGACAGAGGGTGCACTTGATCCTCTCGTCCAGATCATCAATAAAGATATTCAACAGGACTGGCCCCAAAACTGAGCCCAGGAAAACACTACTTGTGAATGGCTACCAAGTGGTTTTAGCTCCATGCACCATCACTCACTCTTGAAGCCCAGCCACCAGTTTGTTATCTAGCAAGCCTGCCCAAGCCATTAGCTTCTATGTTGTTCCCTCTTCTTCCTGGTGATTCTGAGTAGCAAATCTAATGCATTAACAGAGGTTAAAATCATAAAGAATTTTGTCTTACAACAGAAGAAATAGGCTCTTGCAAAAGACAGTGTGTCTGTCAAGGTACTTTGAGGAAAAAAATATTAAGGGCAGCAGTTTGGGCATTTAGGAATCTGCAGGTCCATATCAGAGCTGCAGAGTTTATTTTGAGAAAAAGACCTGTTGGTAACAGCACAAAAACATTTTGACTGTTGGTGTCATATACAGCTGCTGACTATAGTAAACAGGCCTGGTTTATTGAGTTTGGTTTTGTGTGAGCACTCTAGAGCGGTGCTTTGCAGACTGCTGTGCACACACTTCCTTTTTGGTGGCAAGAAAAGCTTCCTGCTTAACCACAGCATCTGACTTCCACTGCTTTGCACCTCACATTCTGCTTTTAGTAACCTATCAGTGAGGCTGGAGAACCACAAAACGTGTGGGATATTTCAGCTGTGATAATGTAGCTTTATGCTGACAAGAGAAAGAGAGCAGAATCTGAATAGCCTTCTTGAATCCTCTTCTGCTTTCTTCACTCTGTCTGCCCCACTGGTATTTCATAATCTGTTGTTTCTGGATCACTTGAAGTCCATAACACAGCACAACGTGATCTGGGAAGTGTTTGCAAGATACCAAGTCAATTCCCTTGTGCACATGTTCCCGCGCACACAGGCAAGCAAACAGCCTGCAGGGCCTGGAGGAATGAGGGTAATAAACATTCAAAGTTCAGTCTCATTGCTGTTTCATTTAAAGTGAAGAGCAAAGCATCAGCACCGCAGGAGAAAATCCATGAATTTCTGCTCAAAAAAATGTTCTCTATTTTGGTTCTCATAGTTAAAAAGAAAGAGATGAGAAGGACCAGGAAGGAGTATGGAAAAGACAGAACTGTGGCCATATATTGCAGCATGTATAGACCAGGCTAAAGTTTTGGGAAGAGATGGGAGTAGGAGACTTATCTGTTAAACCTACCACTCTTCTTCAGGTCCTCTGAAATACTTCACTCTTAGGTCACCCTCTAGGGTGAGGTTAGAAGTATGTCTGCAGTTGTTTCACAATCTAAAACGTCTAACTAGTTCATGTGTAGGTGAGATGCAGTTTTAAATATTAATTATTTTAAAGCTCACCTGTTTATCTCCCATTCAGAGAGCTGAAGTAGGCCAGCTAGGCTGATTAAGGTGTTAAGAGACACATGCTAAAAGTCAGAGCTAGGTTAGAATTTCTTTTTCCATCTTGTCATAGCAAATGAAAGTTCTTTTAAAATATTAAAGAGAATGTTTGAGAAAAAGAAACTTTAAGGTTCTTCAAACCTCTTTTAGAACTGAGGTGAAATTTAGTCCTTGGCCTGCAGTGACTGCCTTTAACTGCTAGGCTATCTAGGAAGAAGATGATGTTTCTTACTGCAGAAATTCAAGCCTTCTTGGAATGGGAATGTGTGTAACTGAGAATAGTGTAGGTTTTAACAGCTTGATGCTTTCTGGTTGAGAGTAGGTAAGAGACAGTGGGTAACCCTTGCAAAAGTTCAGGTTATAAAACAGGTGTTGGGAAATGGGGAGCAAAACACCAAAACAAGTGAAATTAAATTTGGGAATGTCTTTACATTTGGAGATTCTTTGATTGTCAAAACCTAAATCTTGTACCATGGGAAGGACAGCAAGACTCTGGAGGAAGGACACTGTAGTCATCTTTCCTACCTGTGTTAGACACTTGGCCTCTTACAAAAGCCGAACTCAGAGAAGGTGCCTGTGAAGTGAAAAGCTGAGACTTCAAATTCAGATGGGAAACAGGCAGTTTCCTTTTCCCTTTCATGTGAGAATTGAGGCATGTTGTGTTGTTGCCACATGCTGTGGGAACAAAATAGAAGGATGTGGATTTCAACTGCGTGATTCACTCTTCCAAGACTCACTTGCTGCTTCCTTCCTTCCTTCCTTCCTTTCTTCCTTCCTTCCTCACTAGTAGCTTTGAAAGTAAGGGGTGACAAGATGACTTGCTTGTATGCACCATGGTTCTCACTGGCCCATTGTTTAGTCATAGACACGTGAGTATAGGAGAAGGAGGTGTGGATGGAATCAGCTCCAAGTGCTTCTTGCAGTCCCTTAGTACATTTTTTTCCAATTCCTTTGATTTTCCAAATGACTTAATGCCTTTTGGTGTTTTTTTTCATCTCTCCTTAGGTTTGAAAGTGTTAGTGACTTTACCTCAGAGCTGGAAGACAGTGATGATCCAACAGCTTATGTCACCAATTTGACATACTACCACCTGGTCCCATTTGAGACTGACATTCTGGACTGAGGCTGCTCAGTGGTGCAGTCAGCCAGCATCCAGCCAACCTCTTCGTCCATAGGCTCTGCTATCTCCGGCATTGCGTCTCTGTGAATAAGGCTGTGCAGACAAGACCAACAGCAGGGAAGCTGCAGCAAGAGCACCACAAAGCTGGTTTTGTAATGTGGTCTTCTGTTGTGTGTTATGGAGACATCTTATAAGGAGGTATCTGCTTTGCTGCTGACAACAAACTCACTTTCTGTGAAAACAAGGCAGCAGAGGCTTCCTGGGGATCGAGGAAACCTCTGCTATACCCGTGGGAATTGCCACCCTGGTGCAGCTGTCGGAAACTTGTGCTGTAGCACACTGTCACCCGTGCTCCCTGTGGTGCAAGTTGAGGCTTCCCCTTTTAGGATACCACCAGAAACTTGCTCAGATGGCGTGACCACACTTTTTATGCTTTGTAAGCAAGAAGACAAGCAAACCAGCTGAACTTTGTCAGTTCCCTCTGCAGTTGCTTAATGGAGGTCTCGTGGGTCGCTTTTTGCTCAGCTACCGGATGATTGGTGCCTTACACGAGATGTCAGAAATACCACTGCGTGCCTCCAGGAAACAGAACACATGAACTGACGGCTTTACTTCTTTTAATCATGGGCTTTTGTATAATCACTGAAAGGGTGACTGCTCTTTCCTGGAATAGTAAAGCAGACAGCAGCTGGCATTGCAATGAACTGTGCATGATGTTTGGGTACCCGGATGATTTCAGAAGTCTGGAAAGCTAATGGGAAAGCTGAGTTGCTCCGCTAAGAAGGGTCAAGGCTACAGCAGGCACTTTGATAATACTTTTTTTTTTTCATGTGGACCAGCATATGTGAATGGTGCTTACAGATGTTTACATCAGAGAGATAATTCCCTATGCATATTTCTTCCCAGAGGATGGGAAGGAAGACACTGAGATTTATGTTGTGTTTGGACTGAAAAAGAGTCATAAGCTGCAGTGTGCCTACACTGGTAGGAAAAACAGTCTCTCCACTGCCACCCTGTCTCAAGGAGTCTGTCCAGCTTTCTGAGATCTGCCTGGAGGGGTCAGGCGCAGGCCTCGTTGTGTAATGCCATGGATTTCAGCAGAGATAGGACAGTGGGAGCAAGAGTGGGATTGGACCCTGCAGCCCCTTGACTGTTGAGTAGTGCAATGTTAAAGTCTCCTTGGGGTCTCTCCCTTGCAGAGCACCCCGAATTCCCAGCTCTCACTCACCAACATGACCTTTCATTGAGCTTTTTGCCATCTGTTTGCAAATATTAATTTGAAGGGATTTAAATGGGAAGAAATGCATTTTTGGACATGTTTCTTGGAAAAGAGGCTTGCCTGGTCCTGAAGAAGCTGATATAACTCCCTTCTGCAGACTTTTCATTTCTATCTATAGAATAACAGTCAAATGGAATTTGTTAATGTAAATAATAAATTATTGAGAATCCTAATTCTTTTACACAGTATGTTTTTAAAATCTATTTTAATGAAATAAAATAAAATTTAACTCACCTTCAGTATATTTCTGCAGCTTAAAACAGTGCCGCCTTTTTTTTTTTTGGTCTTGTTTTGAGTACACTTTCCCAGACATGTCAAATCCTCTTTCTTTTACTCGTAGTTTTTGAAACATGCTGAGTAATAGGAATTTCTGTGCTCCACGTTTTACTCATACTGTAGACATGGTGTGTATCTGTGTGGAACCTCTCTGCCAAGCTGTTGATCTTGGGCCTAGGTGTATGCGGTTTAATGCCACTAAGCTTAGTGGAGGATTTCTGTATTTTTAAGATCATCAGTGAAATCAAATCTGGCCATTATTCTTTTTGAAGATAAAGCAGATTCTTATAAGGTAAATTTCTGGAATAGAAGGGAATGTATTATCACTCACTCAAAGACTTTCTGAGCAGCCTCTTGGATTAGAACTGGGAAGGTTTTTTTATTTGTTTTACTCATTATTTTTAATTCTTCTGCCAGTGCTCTTAGTTAACTGTGATGAAGTAGAAATAGCATCTGGTAGACATGTGTATTGGACTGGATATTGGAATATTTTATTTCAATTTATGACCTTGCTGTCAGCCTACCATGTTGCTTTGGGTAATTCTACTTCATCTCCCTATCACTGAGTTTTCCTTGACTAGTATTTTGGAAAGCAGCCTCATTGGCTTTTGATGCAATGTTGTCCCCTAATTCATTTGAATTTTCCTATGAATTATTGACGACATGGTAACTACTTATCTTTTAAAGCACTTTAAGTTGCATGAGTTAAAAAATAAATAGATAAGTATTGGTAATTTTTAAAACGTACAACCACAGTCCTCAAACAAAAGCCAGCTCAGCTCTGTGCATTTCCAGTTTCTCAAGCTGAATATCAGGGCCCTGTGAGGGTCAGTGGAGCAGGGGGTCCCGTGGGGCTGTCAGGGCAGAGGTGGGCAGCTAGGACCTGTCCCAGCACCCTGCCAGCAGCAGGGCGCTGGGAACTGGGGCAGCATCAGGCACCTCCCTGAGGATGGGAGTGGGCCAAGGACAGGCCAGGCCATGAGTCTGCTCTGGGGAACGGGACAGCAGCCCTGCTGTGGTATTCCTGGGGCAGAGGCTGATGGGCTGGGAGGGCTGACATGGGGTCCTGGGCCATGTGTAAGTGGGGGAAACCCAGGGGCCATTAGGGACCTGGAACCCACAGGCCCAGATGCCGGATGGTCAGGATTTTTGTCTTCCATGTTTTGGAAGTACATTTATTTTTCCAGGTACCTTGATATTCTGGGGACATGAAACAGTACAGAATTTTGTTTTCGCTGCCTGCAAAAATTGAACAAACAAACACCAGTCTTTCATCATTTCAGAGAAATGTAGCTAAAATAAGATTCCTTGTCTTAGCTTTCTAAATAGGACCTCTCCCCTGTGCACCCATTGTAGCTGGTAAAGTCCCCCATGCCCAGATCTGTAGAGTCCTGTGAGAAGTGTCTCAGAGGATGCAAAGTGCTGCCATCCAGATTGGTGCTCTGGGTGGTCCTCTAGAAGTGTAAAAAATTAGCATTATTATTCATTAGTTAACCTATTGATAATTCTAAAGGAAGTGAGTGGCACAAGAATTTTATCCCCAAGCCCGTCTCCACAGAATGCAAAGACACTTCCTATATAAGGCTTGTTGTTGAAAAGCTGGTCTGTGTTTTCTCTGCAGCTTCGGCTCCTGCCCTTGGCACACATCGTGGGGATCATGTGCGCCAATCCTTGCTATGAGCTGCCTGAGCAGAACAGAGCTGAAGTGTGCTGGTATCTAGGGAAGGAGCAGGAGGTATGTGTCTCTTGGCAGGAGCAGCGATGACAAAATCATTTGGTTTTTATTTCTCGAGTCATGAAATATGCTGACATTATAATGTTGCCAAATCTTAGGAGAGTTAGGGAAGACAAAGTGTATCACACTATGCTATGTTTTGTCCACCAGTCTCTTTTTTTTTTTGTTACATCAACTACTTTTTAAAAACTCAGTCTTGGATTCCAAGGCTATCCTTCATAGCAGCAATGATCTGTAGCTCAGTATCAAACTCTAAAATAAAAAAGGAGGAAAGAAAGTGAACATTTTCTAATTGCTTCCTGTAATATCCATTCCTGCTCCAGTCAGCTATCTCTGAACTCCCTTCCCTGCACATACACAAATTATTCAGACTATTTTACTGATCAGCTTTCATCAACGTAATTGCTTTCTTGTGGAAATATTCACACCCTGAAGAGCAGTTCTCAAGTTTTATAGCACACAGAGCATTCCCATTTTCAGGGCTGTCAGATAATTTCTTCTTGCTCTAAACCCATTCTCATTCTAATTAACTTTGTTAGTGATACATACACTGAGGGAATTAGATAAGAGCAAAATACCAAGGTAATAAACATAATATATCTAGATCTAAAAAATGGAGAATTTCTATTTACCTAAAAGCAGCAGTGAAGATTGGTGGGATGCATTTACAATTGAACTATATTATTTCAAACTTTCCTGGGCTTTCTCAAACCCTTTTATCGTGCCTCCGTTTCTTACAAGTAATGCTTCTAGCCCTGCCATGCTCTGTTGAGACAAAGAAAAGCTTGAACTTTGGTATCACAGAAGGGAAGACGGAACACCAAGGGCTGGCTGAGACAGAATTTTGCAGTGCTTAGTTTTTGTCCTAGCAGGACATCTAGCATGCAGATGCCTTGCATTGCAGGATAGAAGTTGCTGCAGAGGTTTGAGTTCTCATTCTTCATATGCTGCTATTAAGGGAACCTGCTCAGGTAAGGATTTAGAAAACAGCTACTTATTCCCTAAAGATGCCTTGTCTCACTTTTCAGAGTAGTAAAGTTAACTTTCTGTTGTCCTGTGAGGCTACCTATATGACTAAACTGAAGAACTGGCTGGTAGGAGATCATTTCTCAGCTGCACAAGTGTCCACTTCTGCCAGAAAGTACTGGATTAGAGCCCAGCCCTGGCTTGGACTGCGGAGATGCCTTTAACCATCCATCTTTTAGTCCTGCTAAACAATTTTCAGAAACTTTTGGATAGAAATGACAGCTGATATAGTGGCAAGAAGAAAACCCAAATGTGAGCAGGGAATCTTGATTAAAAGCACCCCAGCATCAGCTCTGTGTGTGTATTTTCAATTCACCTTCAAAAACTAGAAGATTCTTCACTAAAATCTTTTACAGCACCTGTTGGCACTCCATGTAAGACCTTCTGTATGGACCACGTCCCTCTGGTACAGCTGTTTCTGACACAACCTGGCAAAAGTCAGTGCTTGGCCACAGTTGCAGATGTGTGTTTCTAAGGTCTGTAAGCCACTGAGCTTCCTTTGGTTCCCCTGGCAACTCACAGGAGGCTCTCAGGTCCTTGGAGGCACTGGTCCTCTCTACAAATCTCTGTGCAGTCACATTAAAATTCCTCCAGCATTCTGGGGGGCTCCAAGCAGCCTTAGTAATGTTCCATTAGTAAGTTAGCTCCATTTAGCGTCACAGTTTAGTTTGGAAACCATCTGCAAGTAATCTTGTTTAGCTGTATCACCTTGTACTGGGCAGGCTGGAAATAGAAATAATTGCATGTATCAGAAGCCAACTTTGTTATGTAAAATGGAAAAAAACCCCATGAGCACCACCACCAGCAAAACAACCATTGTCCATTATTTTCCCCTGTAGCCATTAAAAATAAGTTGAACAGATTCCATGACTTCTGAATGAACATGTACTCATGTCAGAAGAGAAATGTCCCAAATTTTGCCAAGTTTCCCTTTGTCTTATGGGAGCTGGCTTCAGTGATTGAGCACAGTGATATCACATGATGCATCCAGCCATCTCAAAGTGACCTTCAGATAGGAAAACAAGCAGTGGGTGTATGTGAAAGGGAGGGTGGGAAGCACAGGGGTAGCGTGGAAGGAAAGGGACTGAGAAATAAACTAAGGATTGTAATGCAAACAGAGGGGATCTCCAGGGATAGTTTCAGTCTTGAAGCTAAAATAATTCATCTTTGTCAGAGTGCTCTGGTCTGGCAGTGCCCAGGTGCTAAATCATACTGTTCCTCACCTGTTAGCCTGAAAGGAATGTAACCAGCCCTGGCTGGTTTTGTTGAAAGGAGGAGATGTGTCTGATCAGGTGCCTGTGTGTAAAGAGAATTTGCTGAACTTTTTGGAAACAGATATTTTGCAGCAACAAAATTTATTGTGGTTGCCACATGAAAGCACCACACAGCTCATGTAGAGGGTTTAGGAATTTAGCTTCTGTTTCAGTTAATCTCCCATGCACTTCACTCTGCATGCTTCAGGCCCACATTGGTAGGATTAAAAATGCAGATGGCTGCAGGCGAGGGCCATGAGGGCCCTCACAGGCTTGGACTGCCCCGACCATCCACCTCACCTGGGACCTCACCCACACCCTCCAACCAGGGGCCCTTTTTCAGCTCCATCCAGGACCTTTAGCATTTTTAAGGTGGGCTACGAGAGTGGCTGCCTCTAGTCCTGCTCTGGAGTTGTTGTGGGGATTTCCTGGGGTGCCATCTGACATGAGAAGTGTCATGCCTCATGCTCACTGGGGGACTGATGTTGTTGTCACCACCCTGCTTCATTCACAGTGAGTTCCTCTGTTTTGCTTGTTATGCTAAGCCTCATCTTTACAAGCATTTCCTGATATGAGCAGGATTTTTCCTGTTCCAGGGAAATACTTTGCAGAGATGTCTACAGAGTCCACATGCCTGGGGACATATTCTTTATACAATACACGAGTTGAGAGTATGGTTAGCTTGTACTGGAAAGTATAGTTGCTTGATGACTCAGCTGTTAGAAAACACGGGTGTGACACCGGTATTTATGATAAGTTAATGTTGCCCTAGGTTTTAGAATAAAATTACATCTATTTACATGTAGCTTCCAAAAATAATCAAGTTATTTAATGGCTGGGGGATTTGGTTGTGTTTCTTCTCTAATTCCAACCGTTTGTAGAAATCAATGGACAATTCACTTGAAATTACTTATTGGCATCCTCTCTCTGCTGAGTTAGTAAATATCTAATCCAACAAACAAGCTGACATTATAATAATAACAAATTTGAACGTATAATGGCCATATCACCTGTGGCTACAGGTGGGAAACGTGATCATTGCCAGAGGAAGAGTGAAGGTGCTCCCTGGCAGTAGATACACAGAGGTCAGCGTGTGACATCACCATGGAGCCTGCACAATCACTGCTGCTGGGCATACTGAGTGTGCAAACAATACATTTCTCAAAAAGAACAATTTTTATCTCCTTGCTACTTAATATCGTAATATCCTGGGGTTTAGTTGTGGACAGGGTAAGAGGGCTGGCAGTCCCATTCCTCAAGCTGAGGAGACAACAGGGACATTTACCCAATCTGCACTGAAACGTGCAGAACTGCAGCTTCTGAGCTGTGAGAAGACGTGATTCAATTTGTCTCCTTCGTGCCTAACAACCTGAGAAATGATGAAGGTGGCAGGCCAGCAGTGGAGGATGGGTGATTAGATGCATGACTGCGGGGAGAAAAGGCTGGCTGCTAATAGGTATAAGCAGATATCAGCAGAACAGAAGCAAGAATGCTGGTCAAGGGATACAGTAACAGGTACTATAGCAATATATAGTGAGCCTACAGGGGTTTGGCTTAAGACATCTGAGGCATTTAAGTGGAAAACAGACATTATTTTCCATAGGGCTATAGTACCAGACAGGATTTTTATGAAGCAAGCAACAGGACAGAGAATTATATATCTCAGTGAGTCAGAGGAGAGGTGCAGAGCAGTTACATGGATGTGATAAATAGAAAAGATGGAATTACCACTTTAAGCGTCTCTGAGATTGCAGATCCAGATTTAGGGCTTTAGCCTGATCAGGGAGTATCAAGCACGGTAGTGCCTAGTAGAAGAATAGGTTTTTTCATCAATAGAGTTCTTCAGGTTAATGAAGGAAGCAGGATGCTATTAGAATTTAATGTGCAAGTTTATTAGGCATCTAAATGGTGATTCATTAATAGCTGCGAGGGAAGATGAATATCTTTCATTTTATATGCAGTTAGGTGCTCTCACTAGGAAACCTCCCCTAACACACTTAATTAGTCTGAAGAGGGAAATTATGCTCCCTGTGTACAGTCCTGTTATCATTCTGGTCGCTGAAGCAGCCTCCAACCTAAAACACATCCAGGGGGACTGCTGTGCTAAAAATAGCTGCCCACTGCTTACAGCTGCAGCAGGGGGCATGGCTACAGATCAGACACACAGACACCTACAGCACTCGTGGATGTCAAAATCTTGGTTAAAGCAGATGTACATGGCACATATCTGGAAAAAATATTACTCTGAGCAATTAAAGCCTGTAGCAAGCTTTCTAAAGCATTGAAGTGATTTCCCCAGGTGGGAAACGCAGCTTCCCACCTGGCTGTTGCCACACTTCAGAAAGTGGTGAAATTGAATTTCTGCTTAGATCAGGGCTTGAGAAGTCTCTGCTCTGCATGGTATTTATATACCAAGCTATTCCCAAGTAACTCACCTCTAAGTTAGTGTCAGCACAAGTCCTGTAGCAGGATCTGCTACTCACCCCGTGTAAATGCATTACCTTTCCTGCACCAGCCTGTAGATTCAAGGTAAGGATTTTGTATCTCTCTCTTTAGATCCAGCACAACAATTTCAACCCTTTGAAAGGGAAGGACCTGGGAGAAAGGATATGACTTGCAATGAAAACTACTGACTCCTTAAGCCATCTTCTTTTGACTATGCCCTAGGTTTATGCAGTAAATATTAAGCCCTTTCTGGGAACCTTTTAGACCAGTATTCCAAGTCTTTATTACATCTAATATTCAGAGCTGAGGAGTGTCTTGTGATCCATTGTAATTATTATTATCAATAATGTCTCCCATTCTCTAGGTAGATGCTGTATGAAATTCCCTCTTCAGAAGCCAAGTCAGGACATTTAAATGCAGGACTGACATTAAAAGCTGAAAGTGAGAAAATTACCATGTTTGTTTTCATTTTACCCTGTTAATACCAGTGCTGCTTAATCTTAGAGATGGCACTGGACTCTGATTTAAGATAAATATTTTAGGCAGCTGAGTTAAATATTAGTAGACATGAGTGTAGGCATGACAACTTCTTTTAACAGCCAAAAGTTGTAGAGAGTTAGGTTATATTAATAGGAACTAATATGAATGGAAGGAAGAAAAGGTGAAACTTTTAGATACAGTCTTCTCTCATAAGATTTACTGTGTTCATAAAATCATTACCAACATAATTGTTTTCAAACAAAATAAGCCACAAATATTGTTTCAGCCTCTAGGCCTGGTTTTCCATATATTTCTGTACATGCCATTATGGCAAGACTTTTCTTAGGGCAATTTATACCCTGAATAGTTTCATTATAAGAAGACATACTTTGACTTTTCTTTTTTTCCCCCCTGATGTTTGTATAACTGTTTTTCTCCCTAGTCCTTTCTTGTCACCTCACCACCAAGAAGGCTGCAACAAAAGAGAGAGGAAAGGAGAGAAGGGGGAAAAACATAATTTAAAATGCAGAGCACCATAAAACTGCATTATTTTTCTTAAATAGAATCAGGAGAAATTATACTTTAATATCACAGGTGGGTTTTATGCCCAGAAAACCTGATGTTTTGACAACCTGTCTTTCTGAGGTGCTCTCCCTGCTTCTGCTCCCCTTGCAGAAGTTCACTTACAGCTTGCTGAGACATGACTATAGAGCTTAGATTGACTTTTACTTTTAACTTTTTGTGCCTCTATATGCACTTCAACACAGAGTTATCAACAGTGCATTAGCATTCTTTTTGAAGGCTATTTAATAACTCGTATTGTAGAAGAAAATTTTCTAAAGCATAGTCAGTGCAAGACGACAGGCCATTGTAGATTGGCATCATAAAATTGTTGCCAAAATACAGATTTTTAATAAGGAAGACATGGTAGCTGAGGCTACAAGCTGGCTACATTGACACAAGCCATTTAATGTATTATATTCACTAGTAAATTTAGGTGCTTCAGCATGAAAAGCTGTTTTCTTCAAGTTTCTGAGTGTATCTTGACAAGGCCTAGGCATGATATCTGATGCCCAACCACATGCTAGTTTGTTTATACACGTTGAACAGAAATCCTCTCTGTAGATTTTCTAAAGGAAAACTCATCTTGTCCCTGGTCCATAAATGAAACCTCTCTCTTGACTTGCTAAAGTAAATGGCAATCTTCCAAGGTTTCCCAGCTCTAGTCAGGGCTGTTGCTGTTGACATGTGTTACAGGGAGGGAGGCAGGAAGGAAGGAAGGAAGGAGCATTCTTTTGTTCTCAAGAGAAAAGTTTAATCCCTTTTAAGAGCAAGAGGAACTGACAGGGAGCAGTTAAGCAACCAGATCAAGGTCACGCACAGGGAATGTGTGTGGTGTATGCAGCCGCTGAGCCTCCTCTGCCAACACCAAAATAAACTGGAGATCCCTTTTTTCCTCCTCTCCACATCTCTTTCCAAAACCATTCCTCAGGTTTGGTCGTCATGAGTTTGAAATCTATTATGATACTATAATACAAATATGAGAATCAGATAGGGAAAGGAATTGGTCGTCCTTTCAGCCTGTCTGCCAAGCAGTAATGGGGCTGAGGCTGCTCCACAGGGGACAGGGACACGGGAGTGAAGGTGAAGCAAAGTAGGTAGGACAGTGCCCTCACGATGGGTCCCAGGCACAGAGAGCAGAGTGGGCTGGGTGATTGTGACCAGGGGCAACCAGGAGTCCAGCTGGACACATGAGTCTGTTGTGACAAGCAGGTGCAGGGCTGGGAAGTTAAATTATTGGGTCAGATTTGGGTTTGTGAGAGGAAAGGGTGGGCTCAGGGCCATCTAAAGCATAGCTTGGGCCGGGATCAAGAGCAAAGGCTTGAGCTTAATACACTGGAAGGTGCAGAGACCCCCAGCAAGGCTTCTCCCAGCTCTGCTCTCAGCAGTCATGTCCAAAGTAACACAGCTGAACGACTCAGAGCTGGCCTTGAGCAGTAGCCCTCAGAGGGGGAGGAGAGGCTGCAGGGCCTAACACCAAGAACAAAACGTTCACCAGAAGGTTGGTAGGGCCATCTGTTAGCCATGGGGGATAAGGCTGCTGCAGAGATGATAATTATTTGTGTCTGCTTACTGTAGAAGAAGCTGGGGAGATTCCCTCTGCCATTCTTTTTAGCAGTGATTCAGCAAATGCTCAGCCTAAAATTTGAAGTAATTCTGGAACAGGTTGAGGTACAAATAAACAACATGAAAATTAACTGATTGCCAGGGCTCGCACTAATCACCCAAGTGCTCTGGAGGAGCTCGAGGGTAGACTGAAGAATGATCTCCTGAATTTGAGAGATGGATAGTAAAATAGCAGATGAAATTCAGTGTATGTAAATGTAACTCCTGGGTAAAAGTAATCCTAACTTCACATATAATATTCTGAGCTAGTACTTTGTTATTCTTATGGAAGAGCGAAACTGTGGGTTTGTAACAGTTCCATGAAACCATCAGCTAGCACTCAGTAGCAATGGAACAAATGATTAAATACTATTACTGTGTGGAAAGAGAATAGAGATAAAAAAGGCTGACTCCAAGGGTCACCCCCCACGCAGTTCTGGTCCTCTCATCTCAAATGTATCACAGCAAGAAGAAATCTGAAGAAAGGTAATTTGTGTGAGCAAATGTATGAGATGATCTCTTTCAAGGAATTAACCAAGAAGGTTGGAATTTACACTATCCCTTTCCAAGGATGGATAGATGGTGTGATAGAGATCTACAAAATCATGAGTGGCACAGAAGGGGGGAATAGAGATTGACTTCTTGTTATTTCTTCTTGCATGAGAACCGTGGCCCATCAAGTGACACTAGTAGGAGGCAGGCTCAATGCAAACAGGACGTGGCTGTTCCTGTGGAGTGAATGAGGCTTGTTGTAATGCCTGCCAAAGGATGGTTTGGAAAGGAGCCTGGAAAAGTGTTTAGAATAGAGCTTCTTTGAGTTTTACTATCTATATAAACCATAACAGGCTCAGGGAGGCCCTTAAGGCTGGGGAGAGTATTAGGGTTAAAAGTGCCTTCCAAGTGGTACTTGCTTTTTACCTCATTTACAGACACTGTTGGAGGTGGAAAACTGAACTAGGTGGACCAAGGTCTACTCAGATATGACTCTACCTTTTCTGTGATTTTACTCCTGTCTTTATTTTTTATTTTTGAAGACAAAAATCTAAGTTACTATTTTGAATTCAAAGTGCATCTGTCCTAGGCATGAGGCAAGGTTGTCATACACTGCCATGGAAATTCACTGTTGTGTCCTTTGATCTGACATATCTTCAGAAAAGCTTTGACACTGAGCAAATGTTCACAGAGTACAACGGCAATGCTAAAGATGAAACAGAGGACTTTGTCTAATGCCAGCTGTCCAGTGAGGAAGGTCACCAAGTCCCATGGCAAGCCCTCCAGCATGAGGATACTGTGGTTTTATCATGTCTTGCATCTATGAAGACAGGATGCTGTCTTCCTCTTTGTGTGCAACCTTCTTAAAATATTTGTTCCGTTCCATCCTTCTGCTTTTGTGTTTTGAGGGAATTTGCCATGAGTGGTTTCCATGGTTACGAGGATACGGCTGCTCTTGAGTGGGAAATCTGCAGAGAGCAAATAGAAAAACCAGTGCATCTGGGACAGGGTAAATGTGCTTTGTATCCATAATGGTCATTCCGCCCCAGTTAGAAGGCAATATGAAATTGGAAAAATAGATGTTATTCTTAACCCCCTAGTCTTACTGTGAAAGGTAGCCCTCTCCTTTATCATTAAGTCTTCTTAGATTGATGAAAGCATTCTGATTTTTGTGGTCCCTTGGGCATTAAAGGGCAGGGACCAGGCTATGTTGCAAAATATGCTACTAAATCGAATTGTGCAGTTTTCTTGTGTAAGAAAGAAAATGGCTTTTTCTCTCTTACTCAGAGATGTACACTTCCATTTTGTTCTTTTCTCCAAATAAAATGGAAGAAAAGACCAGAGTTTTGGGAAAGATGCAATGGTTCTCTCCTTACCTTTGCACACTTTGGTAGCACTTACAAATCCTTATGTCTCTGACCAGCTCTGTAGAGCACTTGGTTGAACCCAGGAATAACACTGGGTACATCTGCAGGGGTGCAGGGCATGCACGAAAATCTTCCTATGAAGAAGCTGTATTGGAACAGAGTTTGTTGTAAACCTGAAGCCAGCCTTGGTCCCATGACTGGCACTGAAGAACCCACTGCCTCTGCTACAAAATTTGAGGAAGCCTTCACCACAAATGCAGAGGATGAGTTAGCATGTCTTTCTGAAAAGGCCAGTACAGAGCCTCTGCACACACTTGTAGCCAGGAGGGAGGAGCTAGGAGACAACTAAGCCACCCTCTACAAAAACTTTTTATTCTGGAGTGATAATTGCCAATCAGGTAACTTTTGGTTAATGCTCTCCTACAAGTTCTGACTGTAGGGAAGAGAAAGGGGAGAGAAAAAGCATTAAAGGAAGCTACATCCTACATTAGAAATTGAACTTGGTGACTTCTCTTGCTCTCTTCTTACACAGACTTTAACCGTAGTTCTTTGCCACTTTAGTGTAGAACCCCTTATCTGAGCAAACATCAACACAATTTTCAAGGTGAGGGTAGCTGTATCTCATAGATGGTCATAAAAATGCTCAGGGGACTGATGTTCCAGGCAAGACTATCAAAGGATTTATTCTAATTAATTTTATTTTCATTAATTGTTATAAAACCTTCACTTAACTACAGTCAGAAATGAGCCTTTTGGCTAAATACACACAAAAATTCACCCCATTTTAAAAATGTATTTTTCTTCTAAAGCCCAAGTTGCAGATGTCTTTTTGCAGTACTTGAGAAAAATAAAATGAGTTTTTGATGGAAGAAGCAGCTAACCATTTAGGCAAGCTTACTGAGCAGTAGAACATTGCAAATGGCAATAAATATTCAAATCCCAAAGCAAGGTATTTCCAGGCTTCCATATTCCAATAAAACAGTTAAAATGAATGCATCGCTATTTATAGAGGGTGGCAGCTTAACACCATAAGATATTAATATTTAATAGTGTGCTCTTGTAATGCTGCCAGTGCTGAAGAGTTGAAGGACTGCTTGCTGTGATGGATGGGTTTCAGCCAGGCAGAGCCTGCTGCTGATGTTCAGCCACCACAACAGCCACATGCCAGCCATGAGGTTCTCCTGACAAGGCTGCAGCCCCTTGATGGGGACAACTTGTGGCTAATATTTATTAGTTTTCTTGATCACCTGACAGATATGCCTATAGTATCACGTTTTAGTACTGCTGCCAGTTACAGGGCACAGCTGTAGCCACACCGAATTTGGAGAGAATTGGAACAGCTCTGAGATAACCAATAGTGACTGTGTGTGTGCCTCTGTCAGCAAGTTTTTGCCTAGGTCTGTGGTGTTCTATCCCTTTTACTTCACAAAAATAACCTCTTGCAGCTTTGCCTTCATCTTTGACAGTCATGCAGCCATCCTGGAAAAATTTGGGTCCCTTCTAGTTCCACAAAAATTAAGCTGGACCTTTAGGAATTCGTGGTGGAGGGTACAAAAGAACCCCAAACCAGGTCAACCAGCAAACCAGAAACACTTCTGCAAAGCACAGTTTAGGTCCAAGCAGTATTTGTAGCTGGTTCTTTTTCACCATAATACTCTGTGAGAAGAAGTTCTGCCAGCTGCGTGTTAAATGAGATGAATAACATCTGCCACAGGCTCATTAAACATCACACTTATATGATACAGACCCCTCTGCCAAAGCTAGTGATAATTAGCATCTGTAATGGGAGTTATTCTCACTTTAATTAATATGAGCAAGGTAGATTTTCAGTAATGTCTAAGTGAGCGAGGAGCTTACATCTGCTTTTCCAAAAGCAGCCTAAAGAAGCATTTCACTGGACTGAAATGTCATTCAAACAGCAGCAGCAGTGGCTACTTTTTCAAACTGGGACACAGGCCTAGCTGCATTGGAACAGATGATAAACTTTAGTCTGTTAATTCTACTATAGCGAGTTTGGTTATTGGTGGGGTGATGTGATGGAGTTCCTTTCACTTTCCTTCCTTTCTTCTGACTTGCTTTCTCCCCTGAAACACAGCTGACTATTCTGGACAAGTGCTGCACTTGAAAACTGAGTTTTGGACAAAAGCCAAGGTCTTAATCCAGCTGTTAGTGCAGCAAGCAGAAAGATGCCCATTTATGCAAGAAAAGCTTCAGGCAGCCCATGACGAAGGATTTAATGGAGCATATTTTAGTAGTTATGTTTTCTCTGATTTCTTTGTCTGTGTAATAACTTTGTCATATAATGTGTGCGATACACAGTCTGACACCAATGGGACAGCGAATAGGTGTTTTTAGAATAAATCCAAATATGTGGAGAGCAAGAGTTTTGTACAACCCATAAAAAACACTCTTTAGGAGAAGTAGTAGAGACAGGCTTTCTAAAGGCGGGTCAAACACAGGCTTAAGGAGCAGTTATTAAATAAGGAGAAAAACTGTTCTGTTAGAGCCACTAAGGATCTGTACCGTCCGTGTGGCAACATATGGCCAAGGATGCAGCTCAACAGTGGGAGATACGAAGATCTGACTTCTACAGACAGAAACTTGCCCCCACTCCCTTGCCACAACCCATCCCAGAACTCCATTTCTAATACACATCCTCCCTGTCATGGAAACTGGGGAGAATGCATGTATTCTGGAAGTTGGGAATCCCCATGAGGTGTGACAGACCACTTAACCAAGAGCCAGTGAAGCGAAGACAGGCTCTAAGTCATAGCTGAGAGGTAAGACTGCATTTCTTGGGAGAAGCTGGCTTCAGCAGGAAGAAAGACCCCAGCTCCTGCTGAACCCCTGCAAGCAGACATCCTGTTGTCTTACCCTGCTGCAAGATGCTTCCAAGGATCCTACTGCTGCTGTGGATCAGGCTGCCTCCTCTGCACACCACTGCTCTACGCAGGAGCACCTTGTCCCTGTGCAGGATGGTTGGAACCAGCTCCTGCGGCTCCCATGAGAGTGTTCAGCAACTCTCCTGCAGTGAAGGGGAGCACAGCATACGGGCCTCACCTCAGAGTGTTCTGCTGGGGTTGCCTGATAGAAAGAACTCCTGGTCATCCCAGGACTCACACAGATGAATACACTTTGTGTAGGCTACGGGCTGCTGCTGGGCAATGAAGGTAAATAATCTTTTGCAATATTAAAGGGTCGAAAGACTTTGAACTGAAACCAGGTGCTGAAGCAGACCTGAGCAAGTCTGATGCTGAGCTGATTGGAAGAACCACAAAGGCATTTCCTCCCTCTGGCTTCAGCTTTATCATTCAAGTTACTACATTTGGTGAGGCTTCAGAAGCAGCAAGCAAACCCACAGAGGTAGAGCAGAGGGACAAATGTGTCAAAAATCAGATCAGCAGGGCTATTCTCATTTGATTTTTATTGAGTATTGTGGAACACGTGGCTATTGTGTAAGAGACAGCAACTGAGTTACTAGTAGAGGTATTCCAGCCTGTTTGGAGGAAAATAATAAGCTTTTGATGCTGTTATAAGGATGACTAATTTTCAGTTTAAGGTAGGCTTAAACTAGCCTAGCTAAACAGATCTAGCATTTTCATTTTGAGCTAAATGCCAGAAAAAAACCCTGATGTTCTATGTTTCAAACGAAAAGGATGTATCTCTGTTCAAAGGAATCACAGCCACAGTTTTGATTTGATCTACCAGCATTAGCTGAGTATATGTTCTCTAGAAAATAGGTCACAGCAAGAAAGGCAGTTAAATTTAAAGACAAGGAATATGAACAGTAGTGACTAGGGAGATTAAGGTGTTCAGTAGAGGAATGGCACTAAGTGGCAAATAGCCCTCTTTCAGTTGGGCATGAATATTAATGCCTTCCACATTTATGCTAGACAGAACCTTTTATTAAAACCTACTAAATAAGAAAATTGCAATCTGCGTTTCTTAGGTTGGAGGATTTGAGCCTACTGTGGCTATCTAGTAGGAAAAATGTAAAGCTGCTCTTGTAAATGATCACTTGTGAGAGTGGGGAATTCCAAATCCACAACATTTTCCAGGACGGTAGCTTATTAAATAAATATAAAATGAACACTACCATCACTTCCTTGCTGCAGGTATCCATTTGTTCAGTAGTTGTATTCCCCATTCTAGCTCGCTCTCCAGCTTTGTTTCTGTGCCCATGCTGTGAGAATAGCCAGGGCTCTTGCTTGAGTGTTCCCCTTTGCTATCTAATACATTATCTCAGCTGTTTCAGAAATATAGTTTTGAACATTTTAGGTGATATCCTCAATCTTGCGATTACACGTTTTTCTTGTTTGCAATTACACCATCACGATTACAATATGGCAATCTGGAAAGAGTCCACCATGTCATTCTTACTGGTGCTGTTACTAGGGAAAATTTGTGTTTAGGATTTCCCTTTTCTAGCATGACTAAAGGAATTAAATGCTTCATAAAGTCAGATATAAATATTTGAGTTAAATATATGTACACAGACATACATGTATATTTGTATATGTATATATATATATATGTACATACATATTTGAATAGTCACCAAAATTTCCATATACTGAAAAAGCTTTACACTTTAAAGGAAAATTTTGAAAATTTGGATGCAATTTCTGGGCCAGGACTAAAATCAGTTCATTTCATTAACTCTGTCCCTACTATTGTGTTTCTCGGCTGCTTCTTGCTTTGCATTCTTCCCTGAGGAAGGGAACATAAGACAAACATGAGGCGTATCAAGGCATGGGCTTGATGGAATTTCTCAAAAGTGAAACACTTTTGCTGAGTGAGTGTGTTCTTACATGAAGTGACAGCAGTGTGCACTAGGGCACTTCATGGAGTTTAGCCTGGAATTTAACAGACAAACTTAGAGAAAAATTGTAACCTTTCATCAAGAAACCCTCCTGTTCCTATAGTTTTCTGCTGGCTGATGGCTCTTTATTAGTTTAGGCTGGTAGTGTTGTTATTATGAAAGGAATTGGTCTTTGTGATAGCTTTAGGAGGCTGTGAATGTAGTGGGAGTTGTAGGAGGAAAAGCAATCATCTCATTGATTGAAGTAATCACTGAAATCATCCTATTCATTCCATCTGTTTCAGTCATATATGTGACATTATCCTCTCCATGATCTACCAGAAAAAGGTATTTTTGTGAGCATTATTCAGTCAGAGGCTTTGCAGTAGGTCATGCTTGTATGTTGATTACTGGTGCACTCCAAATTCTGGTGTGCCCATGCAATAGCTGATTTAGGGTGGCAGGTTGTAGACATGAGGAAATTCTTGCAGAAAATGCTTTTTTTACTCTGGGCAGGACTAGAGCTTTGGGGTTAAAAGTAATTTGAATAGGAATGAAGATCAGTGTCAAACTGAGTGATGAAAAGAGGTTTACACCCTCCAATAAGCAAGATGGCTTCAGGATGACGCAAAAGTGAGCAAAAAAGGAGACCTGTCCTGGGACATCTGCTTCCAGCTCTCCAGGCAGAGAAGTCAGTGTCAATCTCTGTATAATGGAATCTGCGACCAATTGCTTCTCCCCAAATCAGCTGGCCTGAAGGTGGGAAAAGCAGGCATAGGAATGATGATCTTGTATTCTGGTTTGCATCCAGTGGACAAGCACTTTATAGGGAAGGCATAGGAGTGCTACAAGAAAGAATGCCATCTTCTTTCCCCAGAAATGCAAAGAAATCCCACTAGATTCCAGAGATAAGCCACCCTCCTATAGTCATTGGACCAAGCCAGAACAGTTCTTTAGAAACAGTTTTCTCTCTTAATCTTGCCAGCAATTTTAATTCATGCAGGCAAAAGAGTTGGCATTTGTTACTAATGTTGACTAGGTTATTTCTCATTTACTACACTGATTCTCAAAAGTAAAACCAAATAAGTTCCTTTTCCTGTGGTTTGGGATTTTTGTTGTTGTGGGGTTTATTTTGGTTTTCTTGGTAGCCTGTCTGTTCAGTAATTTAATGACTCATTAAGCATCTTGGAGGTAGAAACCATCATATTGTACTAAAGCTAATGCAAGTCAGTCCTTCCTCTTGGCCAGGACATCACAATAACTGCATAATACTGATGTATGATTTGGAATATAAGTTTCCAAAGAATTACTCTGACATTTTCTATATCCTCAGAATTACTCTTTTGTGCTAAGCAAAACGTTACAAACAAACACTGAAACTGTCATTTCCTGATACCCACTTCTGAATTTTCTAAGTACTTTCTCAGCTGTCCCTTCCACTTACCTGTTCTTGTTTGCTGTTCCCTACTGACTGGCAGGTTAACAATAGAAGAAAGGATAGATAAATTGTCATAGGCTTTTGTCCAGACAGTGTTTTTGAACAAAGCTCTGCTCAGAATTAAAATCCTCATGTATCATGTCCACAGCTACAGAGACTGTGTCCAGCAGCTGGCCTCCATGAGATCTTCTGCTGCTGCTGCTGTGATATCTGAAGTCACTTGGATCTTTTGGACATAGGTAAAGTTGAAAATCACCTTTCAATCCATAGATACCTTCTCTTAATATGAGGAATCTGGTTTCTTGATGGATATGTTAAACTGCCTATTTTGGATGTCTTATAAGACAGTGGAGAGGACCAAATTTAGATACTTCAAAACCCTGGTGGTTTTGAAATGGATGTTCTCAGTAGGGTGATCTTCATGGAGAAAGTTAAATGCCTGTGGTATCTTCTTTTTTTTTAAAACTAAGATATATTTACTCTGTGTGGGTTATATTTCACTACTTTGTTGCCTTGAAATAGGTTTCACTGAGGTATTTAACAATGTTGTCTATAGCTCTCATTCAAAGATCAATGCATAGAGTTAGAGACTGAGCTGAGCCATGCACTAATGTATTGGAGCAGTCTTCTGCCATTTCAAACATGTTTCTAGATCATGAGCAAGAAAAGTCTTGAAAATAGAAGCTTCTAACTTTTTATAGCTATAAACAAATGATCATACACCTAGGGTCTGAGTATGATGAAAAGGTGACTAATGTTTCAGGAAAAAAGGGCATTTAGGAAGAAAAAGCTCCTAAAATGAGCTTGACCTTCACCTATAGTTTCACTATAATGTCGTTGATACAGAACAAAAATAAGGATGTAGTAGTGCTGTACAGCTGAGCTTTCTGGTTGACAGCAGTCTGGGGAGACTTGTAATTCCTTGCGACTTGAAGCAGCTTTATTTAAACTAATTTCTAGCTGTTACAGAAAATAATTTTGGAAACCCCACTCTCCTGATCCTTAGCCTTGTATTTTTTGTTTCGGAATGGCTGTGTTTGGAGTACCCTCAACAAGCACCAGGGTAAGGAGCTCACTGGGATCCAGGTGTGAATGGGAAGGCAGACTGAGGGGTGGGGAGGGTCCCTGAGACCCATGTAGCATGTTCTTCTTGCTGCACGGAGCAGATAGGACCTGCAGGTCCGAAGGGAATGCCCTGAAAGTGGGTTCTGATAACAGAGCCCAGTGCCCTGGCCAGAGGATAGAGAGGTAGTTTTCTTGAGGTGTCCTGATCCCTCAGTTCTGGTTTGGGAATAAACATTTGTAACAACAGCTACAGCAGCTGCTGCAGCAACTCCTTCCAATACACCAAGCTGAACAGGAGGTATCCCCTCATACTGAAGAGGTTTGTTTGCATGGATTTCTTGGGCCAAGTGAAACACATTTTTCTGCAGGGAAGTGTACAAGGGCAAGGAGGCCGTGCATTGCTGAGGAAGGCTGGCTGACTCTGACCTCACCTCCCCTCTGCTCCCCTTTTTAACATGCATTGACAGTCAGTAGGGTAGTACTTTGTCAAACAAGTAGTTGGGATAACTAGGGATATCACTCTGACACTTCCACTTTCAAGACCAGCAAGTAAGCTTTTCTTTCTTTCTTCTTTTTACCAAAGAATGAGGAGGCCAAATGTTCCAGTACTGATTTTAATGTGTGAAACTCAAAACATATGTCAACGTATTGATGTACCTTGGACACAGATGTGTATAAAGGTTGTTTCGTGCGCTTCAGCAGGAATCGCAGATGGAAGTGCAGTTGGATACCCAAAGATGCAGATTCCCAAGGGAGAGACAGATGGCACTACATACATGTGGTCTGCTGTCTACATGTCCAACTGTCTAGTCAGAGCATGATGGTATCTCACCTGTCAAGGCCTGTTTAGAGAGAGGATAAGCCCATCAGCCCAGCTGTGTGTCTTACATGGCTCCAGATTGAAGGCTGGTGGCAATTTAGCAGTTTGTGTGCCTGGACATGCTGTCCAGCATTACATGACTGGCTGGCAGAGTACATTCTCTGGATTTAATTTACAGTGAAACCAGAGCAACAGATTAAATAACAAAGATAGTTGGGTAAATAAGGTTTCTATTTACACAGATTTCCTTTCCCCCCTCCCCAAGCTGTTTCCCCCCACACTGAACCTTGGCGCTTTCATGGAGTTGTTCTGCTTGGACTTGTCTCTACCTAGATCTGGCTGCATGAGGCTGCCTGTGTTTCAGACCACAGCTCATTCCTTTCATCTTCCTCATCAATATCATTTGGCCTCTGATCAGTGAAGTCAGTCAGCCACTGATTTGCACCGGTTGTGGTTTTGATGCAGTGGTGCATGAGGTTAAGTAGGTAATACCAAGGGAAGCTTGTTGCTGCTGCACACTCCATTTGAGGATTTCCTTTTTTATAGAAACTGTTTTAAAATTCTCTCACACAGCACTAGAAAGTGTCTTTTCTTCCAGAGGTATGATGAAAAGTTAAGTAGGTCATTTTTTATCTTGAAGATATAAAGCTTGAAAATGAAAGCTTCTGAAATAGTATCCACTTGGTAAATCTAGCAAGGGATATTTTTGTCATTGCTTGATGATGCCATCAAATAGAGATAATGCTGCTGCAATCTGGGATTACTCTGTGGCACTGGGTCACTGTTAGTTCTTGGTTTGAAGCAGGCTTTCAGTGATGTGAGCTTTCAGTAGCAAAGTGAAAATATTGTGAAACTACAGTTGGTCATCATTGACTTTGGCGAACAGCTGAACATGTGTGTTCTCCTCGTGCTCAGGGTTTGCTGCACCTTTCCTTGTAAAAGGCAGAGCAAATTGGAAAGTGGGTTGAAAAGTAAGCCTCTCATTTGACCAGGAATAGCCTGAGTTGCTGGCTGCTGAGCAGCGTTCCCTGAATCTCTTAAATCCCAGTGGTCACTTCTTTGTGTTCTGTGCTACCTAGGTCTGGATGCTTGGGAGATCTGCTTTTCAAATCCAGCTATTTAAGGAGTGAGATATAAGCTTGTAGAAAAGTTCTGTTTTTCTTGCTGATGATGGTCTTCTGCTGAGTGCTCTTCAGAAGAATAGCAGAAGGCACGAAGAGTTCCTCTTCTGAAAAACAACTTGTTTATATGTTTATCCTGACATTGCAGTTTAGGTCAGAGAAGGCTGGGCTTTACTTGCTTTTTCAGAATCTCTGTCTCTTGTAAATATGACATTGTTTGTAATCTTTCAAGCAACATATATATCTATATACATATATAGATATATATGCACAAGTGTATGCATGCATACACGTTATCTTTAGAAATAAATACCTCCTCTTTCTTCCACTACCTGTTTCTAGAGGCCTTCCATCCATCCCAGGGCATGGCATTTACCAGCTCTTGTCCCTGTTATGACAGAGCTGCCACTCAGAGCTCTGTTCCTGCGTAGGATAGGGAAGAACCGTTCCAGCTGTTCCTGGTTTTCTTTCACTGAAATACCTCATAGAGGCTTAAAGCTTATGTTAATTATGGGTAGATAGAGGAGGGACTGTTGGACGCGAGGACTCCCTGTCAGAGACTGAAAATAGTTTATGCCTCAAACATTGATATAAATTTTTAAAGAAGCTACTACCACAGAAAAAGGTATGCATCCACAATAGGCCAAAGCCTCCAGCTGCCATCCCAGCTGAGTTTGGGGTGGGGGA
>WEIT01025403.1:156736-186960 GCA_013389985.1 Dryoscopus gambensis
GATTCTGTGCTTTCTGGGGCGACCTTCACCACCAAGAAGACCAGCTGGAGAGGATCAACGGAACATCACTGGGATCCACGGATGGTGATATTTTCCTTATTCTGTCCCTGTCACTCTCTTTCTGTCCCCCCTCACCTATTTTCTAGTTCTTTCTTTCTTTCTTTCTTCCTCTCTCTCTCTCTCATGTCCACCATCAAATAAAACCCATATTATTGTCATTGGCATATGATCTTGTTTGCACCTTAATTTGGGCAGAGGAATTTCTAAAGAACCTTAATAATAATAATAATAATTGGATCATAACACTCCCATAAGACCTGATAGGTTTTTCATGCTCCCCTTGTACATAAGGCGGCCATAGCCTAACAAAGGGACGATTTCTGTCTGTGTTTTTGTTAGGGCTGTGCCTGCCTCTGTGTAGCAGTTCCCCTTCATTCATAGCACCTCTGGCTTTCTGGTTGACCATTTATTTCAAGAAGCTGCACCTCCAGCTGTACAGACAGCTCTGTCTTTCACCTCTACATCCCACCATATGCTGAGGTTTTTGTTGCAGTAACCGGAGCATGCTCTCCTAGAGTGAAAGATAACTCATGACAGCTTGCAAAATCCCTGCAGACGTCTCTTAAACCAGACTACTTGCTCATTTTAGTTGTAAGCAAACACAGAAAACCACAAAGAGAAGGAAACTGGCTGTCCAGGTTAAAATTACAGGTTTAATCCCACCTCCAGCCTTCACCATGTTTTTGTCTGTTCCCCCTGCTTGGCACTGTTGCCTCTGCTTGAAATCATGAACCTATAGGATCTTCTTTGGATCAGCAGCCAGCCATGTATAGGACATCATCATGAAAGGCATAGTCTATCCCCAACTCTGTTTCTGGCTTGCAACAGGACCAGGAAGATCACTTGGCTCTTGTGCCTCAGTTTCTCTTGTGAGAAATGGAAATGGTGATATTTCTCTGAAGTGCTACATGAATCTATGGGCAGGAAACACTGCAGACAAATCGAATCTTATTGTTGGTCACTAAAATCTTGTAGACAAGAGTGATGAGGCAGCAGTAGGAGCCACTAGTATAATGCAGAGATTTCTAATTCCACTGGGTGGCAGCTGAGACTGAGCTTAGGTGAGGAATAATGCTTTCTCCTTTGGGTTAAATGTAGTGACTTCTTTGCTAGAAGAAAACAGATCCAGAACCAAGCCTACTGCAAGGTCCCGATGCTGTAACCCTCTAAGATGGCAATTTTCCTTTTGTTTACATTATTTGAATCCCTTATTTAATACAGACAATAAAACAAGATCTTTTGAACCAAAAACTCTATCAAACCCACTGGTTTTGGATTGCCACTTATTTACAATAGTTTTAAAGGCTTAT
The DNA here is from genome assembly GCA_013389985.1 of Dryoscopus gambensis. NCBI lineage: Eukaryota > Metazoa > Chordata > Aves > Passeriformes > Malaconotidae > Dryoscopus > Dryoscopus gambensis. Next base: position 158,107 of record WEIT01025403.1, read on the forward strand.
AAACGAAAGTCATATCAGCAGAAGTCCACCCATTTTTTATTTGATGTATTTCCTATTGCAATCTGTTTGAAAACCAGGCCATGAGAAATCATGTCTCAAAACTGTGTTTGTTGAGGAGGTAGATAACTAAACAAACTGTGTCTTGTGTTGTGCAGAGTGGATTGTATTTCCTAGAGCCACCTTCCCCCAGCTGTGTCAGGCCCTGGCAGAAACCAACCACTGTATAAAGAGCTACTGGGCTGAAATGGCATTCTGGCAATCCTGTAGCGCTGCAAACAGGGTGCTGTAGTGGGCACAGCCTGAAGGCACAATACAAAGCACAGTGCTGTAAGGGAAGGCACGACACTTTATCCTGTACCCTGTCTGGCATTATCTACATCCTCCGCCACTGCTGCCCCAGTGTGAAACAATCTTTCAGTGGTGTCTACCGCTGTCCATCTCTATTCTGGTCCCTTGGGAAGTAGCTCTCTGGTGTTTGTTTCTTCCTTGGTGCTTTGTACTGTTTGGACCTAAAAAATGGATACAAAGCAATGGAGGATACTGAACCATTTAGTAGTTGGTTCTTGCTTTTCTGTTCAAGAGGTAAAGAAAAGCCTCCTGTGAATGATGCCAGCCTTATGAATTAGTCTACAAAGCTGTGGCAAGAATTGTTCAGAGCTGGTTAAATGCCGTATTGGTGCTTCAGGAAGAACTGCTGTCTGTGTTTCCAATGGAAAATAAGTCTTCTTAGCCTCGCTTGGTGGCTTTCCTCCTATTTCTTGAGCACCTTGTCCTTTCAAGGGATTCTTTCACAAGCCCAAGATTTCTTTCCGTTTGGGCTTTTGAAAGAAAAATAACCCATTTTCTCTCTCTCTCTTTGTGCTGCCTTAAAGTGAATCATGCCAAGGACTTTGACACAGAGCTTCTCATTTTTTACTGCACACTTACTTGCAAGCACCTCACTTAAAGGTTTCTTATTCTCTCTTCTGTTCTTACCTCTCCAGTTCATTCAGGGAATGCTATTCATGTGGATGCAGTGGGTAGAAAGGGGCTGCAGAAGCTCTCTAGGAAGAATCCCTGTTTCAGAAGAGCTAGAACAGCTATGCAAGGCTCTCAAAGGCAGCTTTCATAGGAATTGTATTCAGGGTGGGGAGAGGGCATGACAGGAACAGCAAGGCTGTGGTTCACCTGCCCCTGGTGTATTACTTATTTATTCTCCTGCCATAAAAGAGTCATTCTTAGCCTAGTCTTAACATCAGAGAGATCTGACACCGGGGTTCTTCTTTGCCCAGCAGATTTGGGCTGCAGAGGAGAAGCAGGCAGCTCTCAGCATGGGTGCAGGAAGTCTCTGCAAAGCTGTATAAATCTGGCCTGGGTGTCAGTGTATTTCTAGCATGTTCCTGCTGAAGACATACCAAATCAGCATGCAAAATGATGGGGCCCTTCTTTTTGTATCTGAATTGATTTTTGAAAGGCATTTGATGGCCGGTACGGATGGGCATGGGACCATCCATCAGGCCTTCAGCATTACAGGAACAAGAATGGGGAGATGTGCAGTGCAGTGCAGGAGCAGGTGCCCTGAGAAAGGAGTGGGTTTATCTTTAGCATCTCTTTCTCTAGTGCCCTGTGACACTGTCTGACATCAGCTGAGTAAGAAGCAGCACAGGCTTCAGCAGTGCAGGCTGACATTTTGTAGGTAGATAATGAGGATGGTTCTACACTTAAGCTTTATAGACCACTTATTGCTGCTAAGTGGCACACTAAAAGCTAAAGAACAACAAAAGCAAGGTAGTTAGATTCACATCTGTTGCACTCATGAAATTGTCATGTCAAGCAGTACTAATAGTGCACTGGAAAGTAAACAGTAGCAATGAAACTGAATTCTCTGTCTCGACAGAATAGATTGTCCAAAGGGAACCCCAGAAAAAGAATTTAATCCAGGAAAAACTGAAGCTAACTTCAACTCTGTAAAGAAATCTAGCTGAAACAAAATAATAATTCAACATAGCTTGGCATATAGCTGTGACACCTGGTGCCCTCCCAAAATAGTAGAGGACTTTAAAGACTTTCATCCATGAAATGAAAAAAAATCCTCCACTGGTGATGAAATTGCGAAAGAACCTACTATGTATTCACTGAGCTGAAATACAACAGAAATACAGCATACAAACTCCCTCTGAGAAGCTGTCAAACCCAGCCCAGTGCCCCATGAGGTATAGAAAAAGCCTAAAAACCTTTATGGGAAGAAGCAGAGCCAGGTGGCAGTGGACAGCAGGAGGAGACTTCACCCTGCACAGCAGTGCTGGCCTGGGGCAGATGCAATTTGAATGTGATAGGAAAAGTGTGAGCAGAGCTATTCACCTCTTGAGAAGCTATTCTGTTCTCTTGTGAGCATCAGCCCCTCCTGAGGCTGCAGACTGTCCCCTGCATGGTGCAGTACAATGCCCTCACTCAGCCTACTTCAACCCCCTCCTCCTTGCTTTCTCCCTCTGCTAGCTAAGAACAGGGCAGTAGAGGAAAGAAGTTCCAAAGGCTCTTTGGCTCCGTGCCCTGACCCTGGCAAGCAGCTGTGCAGTGTCAGGAGCCTGAGGTGTGCCAGCAGCAAGCTCTGCTCTGCCACCCTGGCAGCACAAGCTTGCCTGTCCCATGCACCCCAGCCTGACCTGAGGGCACCCTTCTCCCCAAACTGGTTTGCCAATGAGTCCCAGGCTGCTTCCTGCTGAGTCTGCAGCAGGTATTGGTCTGATTAAAAAAGCCTAGATAGATAAGCAAAGGAGTTTGATACCACTTGGTTTTCCACTGTCAGAACCATCAGGTAAGAGCATAGGGACTGTCTTCCCTAGTGGTCCTCTCCCATCCTAGAAATCCTAGAGGAAATATTTTTTCTTTAATGTTATTTAATGTTATTTAATTTTATTAAAATTCATTCTATTGTCTTATTTAAGCTAATAGGTTTTCTAGCTAATAAATCTGAAGTTGGTGGTTAGAAGCAAAACTAGTTGTCCTAGTGGGATGATCACCCTATCAGGAGCACTTGCATTTAGCTGAACTGCTTCTTTTGTTTCCACTTGTTTTTGGCAATGCCAGCTCCAAGCTTCTGGAAACATGAACCTATTCCCTTGTGTATCATAAGTGTAGCCACACTGCACAGACAAGGCCATAATTAGTGTCTGGGACAACCACAGGAGAGAAACATGTACATGAAACCCGACTCTTGGTAAATCCTCTGGACTGAAAGCTGGGGGTCTTTGAGGAGCTGTGGGATGATGGACTGCAAGGAATATCTGTGCATCAAATTCTTCACTGCTGTCAATTCACTCTGATTCCTCAACACATTTTCTGCATGTTGAGCTGTTTTAAAAACAGAGTCAAGTACTGCCTGCCTTATCCTTTTGTTTACCACTGGGACAGATGGATCATTCATTTGTGCATTGCTCAACATTTGAAACCAAAACCCATGTAATTGGAGCAGGGGATTTTGGGCTGATCTGTACAAATAGTTGAACTGACCTAACTGTAATCAGTTATGGAAAACATCACTCGGAAACACAGTGTTTTGGCTGATAGCAATTATGTCTTAGCTTGGTAGTTTATGAACTTGAAACAAAGTTTAAATTGATATGACATCTTACCAACTGAAAGGTAAATTGCTCTAAGTCATAAGTGATATAAATTATTACACCTGTGTCCCCAAAGGAGTTTCTGAAGGATTAACTGAGTCAGTTTAATTGTAGATTGTAGTTAAACTGGTGGAATCTATTTTGTGTAAACCAGTCCTTGGGGCTGAGAGGTTTTATGGTGAATCAGGTGAAGAGTGGCACAGCAGCACCTGGGGAGGAACTTCAACAACTCTTTGGAGCTTCACACATAGATCTGCTTTGCAAGGAGATCAGTGTGTGCCAGCAGAGCATAATTTCTCTTGCTGTTGTTGGAAAGATGCACATATCTTCCTAGAACCAGATAAAAAATGCTTACAACCAAGTGACACAAACTGCTGGTACAGTATGGTTAAATTCTGTTTCTTCCACTTTCCTAAAATCATATCAATGTAGTACCTAATCTTCAGCAGGCTGTGGTACAGCGATTATTGCTTACCTTTGCCATCTGGAAAAATGCTTCTGGATCCAGTGATCCTGTGACGTGTATACATTCTGCATTGTGTGCACCAGCTCCTTCTGACAGAAGTGTCTTTCTGTGAGCATGTCTACTTGGTCTGGGCATGGATCAGTATTAATGATTTCTGGATCCTAGCTTAAGAACCAGCAGCCAGGGTATGCATTATACCGCTCCACTGTACCCTGACTGAGGCTGTGTAGGCTGTGCCACACACATACTGTGGTGTGGTATAGTTTCCTTGGAAAGTGTATTGGTTTGGCACGGCCTGGTTCTTGGTAGCAGCGGGTCCACAAAGGTGGCTCCTGTGCGGAAGCTGCTGGAAGCTTCCCACCATGTCTGGCAGAGCCAATGGCTGATGGCTCTGAAGATGGACATGCTGCTGGCCAGAACTGGGCCAGTGAGAGAGGCTGGTTACAAAGCTGAAATAAGTCTGGCTTCAACCCTGAGACACCATGCCTCTGTGATGACATATTTAAGAAGAAAATCAAAACAAAGTCAGGGGGTTTTGCTTCTAATCAGAGAAGAGGAGGAGGTGAGAATATGTGAGGGAAAACAACATGGCGACACCAAGGTCAGTGGAGAAGGAGGGGGAGGAGGTGCTGGAGCCAAGATTCTTCTGCAGGCCGTGATGAAGAACATGGTGAAGCAGGTTGTCCCCCTGCAGCACATGGGTCCATGTGGAATGCAGAGATCCAGCTGCAGCCCGTGGGGGAGGTGCCCACGCCAGAGCGGGTGGATGCCTGGAGGAGGCTGTGGTCCAGTGGAAGAGCCGGTGGAGAGAGAGGGCCCTTGCTTCTAGGCTGGAGCAGCCTGGCCTTGGAGGACTGCACCCTGTAGGGAGAGACCCACACCGCAGCAGTTTTGGGAGGACTGTGTGCCCATGGGAGGGACTCGCGCTGCAGCAGGTGTGTTTTGGCTGCTGCTCGTGAGAGTGGACCCACCCCGGGAAGTTCACAGAGAACTGTCTCCCGTGGGAGGGACCCCACAACCTCACAGGGAAGAACTCTTCTCCTGGAGCAATGGAAGAAAATCCTGGTGATGGACTGACCAAAACCCCCCTGCCCTGCCTCCCTGTGTTGTCGGTGGGAAGGAGGGAGGGGCTGGGGTGGGGGGGAAGGTGTTTTAAGGGCTTATTTTACTTCTCATTACCTTCCTCTGTTACTAATAAATTCACTTCGCAACTTAAGTTGAGCCTGTTTTGCCCTTGAAGTGTTTCTCCCAGTCCTTATCTCACTCATGAAGCCTTCGTTAACTTTTTTTTCCTTTCCCTCCTCTGCCCAGCTGTGGCAGGGAAGGGTGAGGGATCGGCTGTTTTGGGTGCCTGGCACTGGGCCAGCGTCAAACCATGAAAGAAAGATAACAGTATTTGAGAGAAAGCTTTGAGTCAGTGATGTGGAAGAGAAAAATGTCCTCAATGCTCCTGCCGTGTATGGGCAGAAAAAGTAAGCAAATGTTTTAAGGCAGTGGCAGTGAGAGCACAGATCACAGAATTTGTAGCATCTTTGGAGGGTATAGCTCAAGACAGCATTCCCTTAGGCATCCAGATGGATAGGGTTCAAAACTTCATCTTGAATATTGATGGTAATGGGAACAGCTGTTCACTACCGTGTTCAAGTGTAAACAAGGTGTGGTTTAATGGGCACAAAGTCATCTGTTTGCAAAGAGCAACCCAGCCTTCCTCACCAGATGCAAGCTCCTAGGGCAGGCTCCAGCTGAGCCTGGCCTGTGTACCAGACCCAGACTCGCTCTGACCCTGCACCCAGCTCTGTGTATAGGAGGACCCAAAATATGAGACCGTGGGCCTGACTTCCACACCTTGGGCTTGGGCACTACAGCACTGTCTGTGCACCCGAAGCTGAGTTTGCCATCACCTCAGCTAGCACAAAACGCCATAATCTCTTTTAGATCATGAAACATAGATCATACACTGATCAGTGCTATCTGGCACCTTTGACAATCCTCTTGGCAGAGAGCTTGGTGATGGCTTCAGCATAAGGATTAATTTCTGTTGAGTCAGGGAAGGAGTAAGTGAGAATCTGGACAGCTCACACTCATTCTGTCTATGGTGCAAGGGTTTAGGGGCTTCTGGCCTTTTTTGGTTTCAGTGTTTTGGTGGTTGGTTGGGGTATTTTTTACAGTTAAACAATCTCAATGAGCAGGATTAACTTCACTACAGTAAGTAAAAGACACCATACCCTTATTAACAGTCTGTCAGCCTGGATCTTCTTCCTAAATTAATGTACGATAGGATGGGTGTTAGTTTCTGAGGAGTCAGTAATAGAGGGTGGGAAGCAGTGTGATGTACTCCCAGCTCACCCTCAGTAAATTCACTGAGCTGTGTACACATTGCACAGACAGAGACTGTTTGTTCAAGAAAGGCATCAGGCTCCACTAGCTCTCACCGCAGAACCAAACTCATTAGGAGCTCGCAAGCCTCAAAGGATAGTCCTTTATCTTCCTACTTTAACTATGAAACCCACAAGAAATATAAAACAATCCCTGGCTACAGAACATTGTTAGCATCTGGTGTTTTTAGGGGAAATGCCCTGTGTTTTTCTCCTGTACCACTGGTAGTACTGCAAAGTTAAAAATCTGAAGTGGTATGTTTATCATTGCATGTAACAAAGAATTTTAATGACATCCTATTTATATCATAAAAGGCTCTGTGCATGTGTCACCCCTGTGTTTTGATGTAGCTGTCTCTCAAATTATTCTGATAGACATCCCTGCCAGTCATTGCAAGGCAGTAGGAGTAAAATCTGCTGGGACATTTAAAAAATACCAAGTATTTTTATTTCACTTGTAATCCCTGACTGTGTAGTACTCCAAACTACACTTCACTAGTCAAGTTTGGAGGGGTTTTTCTTGCCAAGAAAGGGCTATGCTACTGTGAGATTCTTATAGTTGTCTATTATCACATGATGTGCTACAGCCCAGAGACCCACACCCACGCGCAGAATACCAGCACTTGTGGTCTGCTTGGACCAGACAAGATAAAGAAATACTAAAAATATGAGGGAGAACTGGGGCAGAAGGGCAAGGGTAAGAGCAGTAAGAAAAAGGGGTGCATGGCTGTAAACCCCTTCGTGAGTCATCTCATGCAGTCCTTTGGGTAATCAGTGCTCCCACCATGATTCAGGGTTTAGGAATGAGGATGCAAATGCAGGCAGCCAGTACAGGTCCCTTGTGGCTACTGAGCAGTTGTGTTTTCAAATCTTCAAAACAGAGAGGAAAGACCTAGCCCTGCCATTAGTCCTTTGTTCCAGCTTCTAACCTAAAGAACATGAAGGAGGACAGGAGATTATTGTTCTCAGAAGATCCACCAAAATGGGAAAGCAGCAAATGAAATAGCTGCAGTGATGTCCAGGATCCAAAAGATAGTTCCCATCCCAGCAATTTTTAGGAAGGCCATACTTTCTTCTTTCCTATTTTGAGATTTCTTTCAGTCACAACTCTCAGAGTATGAAATTAATTCTGGTGGATACAGACAATAGTTTAGTTTGCAGGTGCTGTAAATAATCTCATTTAATAATAATGATATATTATGTTTATGCTGAAACTTCCAGGATGAAAGTGACCTTGCTGTGACACAGAGATTGTACTTACAATAACCATCACACAGATGAGGAAATGACAACTAACCCAATATCACACAAAATATATCCATCACAGCTGGGAAGAAAATAGCAATCTGTTGGTCCTTGGTTCCCAAACCAAGATCCTCCTTAACAAGAAACATTTTCATAACTGTGACATGGCTAACAACTTTGGTACATCATCATGCATTAGTAGCTGTTTTCTACGTAGCCTTTTTTAAAGATGAGTTTGCCTCAATTGATGGAGAAGTTATGACTCTGTATCAGGTGCACTGTACTCTGACATAGTTTTCATTACTTTCATTACTGCCTTGTCCCAGCCTTCATTTTCATTGCAGTTTGGGTTTTCTTAAGTTTTATAAGAATAAACGTGATCTGCCCTGGGAAGAAAAGACACAAATTAAACCAAATCTTCCCAGTGCAAGTAATCTGAAATATCCTATCCAGTATCCAAAAATGATGATCAATTTAGAGAAAAGTATCTGTCTTTTCCCAACCCTCTTTTTTTTTAGTTTTCAATTACAGTTAAGGCTAATGCTCTTTATTTTACATCTCTGTGTAGCCATTTAAAGCTGTGCAAAGTGAGTATATTAAAAAAAATCCTCCTATTTCATCCTGACAAAAATGACCATACACAGTGTGGAGTGATACCGGATTTTTTTCTCCGAGCTGACTGGGTCTATCAGAGTGGAAGATCGAACAAGCTGGCATTCAGCTCTGTCAAAAGCAAAACTCCGTAATGTGCTCTGTTTCAGCAAATACTGATCTCCTTTGTTGCAAGGCTTTCTGTATGCATCATCAGTCACTTGACATTCTGTGTACCCTAGAAACCCAGAAACAGCAGCATCAATGCTTATTTGTTTATATATTTTAAGAAACTTCATTTATGGTTTGACTTCCATCTCATTACTTCACAAATTAACTTTCAAGTGCCTGTCTCATTAGAGAATAACTGGAGACCGGCCAATATGCCCATGGCCTTACCATTTTTATTCCTTACTCCAATGACTCAACTCACCCACACCACTAGGACCTCCATAGTACTCATGACCTCCCCGAGGGCTGCTAAAACTATTCATAGCTACAAGTCACAGACTGACTGACACAGAGGACCACATTCACAAGATATGGGTAGAGCTAAACTGCTTTAGCTGTAGGCTTAATCCAGCAGATGGAGCAGCTGACTGACACTATGGAAATAGCCTGTGTCTTTGTCCGGGGCAGCATGATCTGGTGGCCTGGTGCACCTGGTAATTATTAACTAAAATGTGGTCATTATTAATTGCTAGCATCCACAGGCTGGAGAGAGAAGTCTGCCCTACTGGAAATTTTGAAAAAACTTTTACTACTTCCTGTGCTTGTGTGCTCCCATTAAAATAGTTTCCAACTACAGAGTTTGTCATTAGGCTCTTAGAGCTGGCAAGGCAAATGGTGATCTCTGCTGTAAATCTAGAATGTCATCTGACACTGGCTTGACTGATGGAAACTGATCAGAGATAGAGCCCAATGTAGGGATTAAGAGAAACCTGCTCATGCTCTAAAATTATCAGTGGCTGTAGTCAAAGGGATCCTGAGGCACCCTGTAGAGTTAAGGACCCCCAAGTAGTAATGGCAAGACATATGGGCACCCTTTAACTTCCATATAAGTTGTTCCACATCATCCCTTGGGAGTGGGAACACAAGGCAAACCTAGCATTCCCCAGGTTTTGTGTGCTGCTATTACATTTCCCCTACTCCATCCTGGAACACTTTCCAGCCTTACCTACTTTTTCTGTCAACCTCCCTAGATGGTGTCATGTTCTGTCAGCTGGGGAAAGTGCTGATACATTTATTTTGATCTTGACATTGTGACATGTGCTTTAGAGATAATGACAATTTCAGACAAACCATGGCATGACAGGCCCTCATTCTCATGCTATTTAAATGTGTACTTCTTCAGGAAACCAAAGAGTAAATAATGATGCCATCTGTACCCTGACTACAAATCTGGGCCTATGAATGCAAAAACGGTAGCTGTCCTTGTTGCCTGGCATTTTGTTATGTCAGTGCTTCAGGCAGAAGGACTGCATCCTCACACAGAGCAAAAGGACGATATCTTTACATCCTCTCAAGCCGTGCTCAAGAAGCCCAAGCAGAGCTCGTGGGGCAGTTCAGGTGTTACAAAGGCAGTGTGCTGCCTTTCTCCACAGAGGCAAACTTGGACTACCCACTAACATCTTGCCCATTCGTGCTGTTTAAACCTGTTCCACAGACATGGAGGGTTGTTCCCAGGGCAATAACAGCTTGCAGAGAGGCAAAATTACCCATTGTTTTTTTTTTTAATGATATTTTTAAATGGGCAGAAGTCCTTGGAGTGGTCTCTATCTGTCAGTTTGGCATACTTCGCCAGCAGAACCAAGGGAAACTCTACCAATAAAAACATTCTGATGTGGCATCTTTCCTACAAGCACTTGCCAACACATTTATACCTCTGTCAAACATAAAGGTCACTGAGACCATGGATTAGTTTTCAGTTACAAGTGACAGGTTGTAAATTTCCTCCTAACCTGGGAACTACTTCTGGCAAAATCCTGGACCCATTTCCCACTTGTTTTCTTGCCATGAGTTAGTGAACACTGTGGGCTTGCTTGGTCCTCCGCCCACAGTATCTTGCAGGAGTTCAGGCTAATGTCAGAAATGAGAGCACTTCCTGGGCTGCTTCTGCTCTTTCTAGGCTTGGACTTGAGATTTCCAGTGTATCTGGAGGTGATGCCCATTTTCTCCTGCACAGAGCAGAGTTCTGCTTCCAGAGGTAGTCTGGCCCTTTGTGATTAATTCTTTGGTTAAAGCCTTGGTGCCTTTGATTTAGGTTTTTTGCTGCTAAGACGTCTTCTCATGTTGCAATATTAAATATCTAAACCCCTCAGGGATTAATTAGCAATAAGTGATACAGGATGTGGTCTGAAAGCTGGAAAAGAGATCTATATTGACAATATGCAGAGACCATGTTTGAGACAAGAGGCCGGGGTTTGATGGAGCCCTGGCTCCTGCTTGGAGGATTCCAAGTAGGAATTCCTGAACATCAGGATAAATTCTTCTTAAAATACATCCTCCATTCCGATTTTCTGTAGTGTAGCAGTACCTTGTCTTGACTGGCCATAATAGAGAATCTACTTTAAATCCTGATTTTCAAATCTCTTTAGTCTTCATATAATAATATCCTAGAAAAGCAAAACTGAAGGCTGTATTCAAAACAAGTATCTTGCTTTGGCTATGTTGCTTCTGACGTTTTGGTAATCTCAAAAAAACAAATTCATTGTAGATCTAATTTCTTGATTTTCTAATTAGCTACCTTCCTTACACTTGGCAAAAGGAATATATCCCCTGTGGATATATCAGGAGTATTCTAAAAGCTCTAGTATATTTCTCTTTGATACTCTAAAAGCTAAGCTTTAGTATGATATCAGCAACAGCGGCACTAAAGTCCAGTCTCTGCATTTTTTGTCAAGTATTGTCTAAGATGCAGAGTCAAGTTAAATCCAGTGGACTGGACTTCCCAGGGGGAGCCTGTCCTGCCTCTTCATGTCTTTACTCACTTTTCTGACCAGCCAAGGTGCCAGTTAGTGCCAGCTGCCTTTTGATGTTATGGAAACTTACCGAAACAGAACCAAATGGAAACTAAACTGCCATGAGGTGACACTGATAGCTTTAGTGAGCCAAGCAATTGCTGGAAAGGTGGTGTTAACCAGGCATGCATCTCCCAGCCTTTCTGTGTGCGTTCCCTCAATACAGCTTTTCTTTTTGACTTCTGTCAAGTTAAGAAACCTGACATTTTCCCCACAGCCAAGCTGTAAAAGCATCAACTGTTTGAAGAGTTTTCTTAAAGCAATAACAATGGCAAATGTCTTGTCTCCCCTTCTCCCAAGTGATGCTCACACCATTAAAATTAGCCTCTCGGAGGTGCAGAGCATTTGTGACCAAGAGAAACAGTGAAACCCTTCCCAAGCTCACAAGCCCTGACATGCTCTGACATTTTATATTGCTGTTTCTCTGTCCCTATGCCGGGGTAAGCAGATACCTAGTGGATATTCCTGGGAAATGAGCCTGTCAAGCTGCACAGGAGCTGATTCAGAGAAGTTTGAGTGGCTGTGGCAGATTGATGCCGCTTCCTACCGAGGTTGTGGCCTGGCAAGGTGAGCTGACTCATTGCAAGAGCAGGATGGCTAATTCTCTTGGAATAAGAAACAGGCCTACAGATTTTCCCACAGGATGAATGAAAGCTCTGCTGTTTATACACAGATGTTTAGGATGAACTAATTTCAAGCCTGGTTTTATTATCTCTTTGCAGACCTTGACCCACACCTGCCTGTGCAGTGAATTGTTGTATTTCACTGGTGAGTAGACATTTCTGAGACACTGATCCTTGCCAACTGAAATGACTTTGCTTACCCTGACATGTCTTGTCCTTTCTTCTGGGGAGTATGTATCATTTTAAGTCTGATTTATTTCTTTTTGATTCAGCATAAAGAAGATGGAAGACTTCAACTTAATAAAAAGGGTTTCCATAGTAGAAATTGCAGCCAGTTTGCCTGGATATTTTTGTAATTGGGGGTTTTTTGGGGTTGGGCTAGTCGGGTTTTGGTTGTTTTGGGGGGTTTTTTGGTACAATCCAAGCAGTGACCTCTAGCTCTAGAAATACCAGGTTATAGAAAGCAGAAAGGCACATGGAAATGTTCATTGGTTTAAATTCTGCAATGACTTAATTCTGATATGGTTCTAGTGGCTTTTCTGGAGCTCTCCCACTAGGGCAGAATTTCTGATCACCCAAGACTTCTTCCATTCTCAGCAGTGGGTGGAAATGTTACACAAAAGCACTGTGAAAACCAGGAGCTGGGGTGGACTATTTTTATGGTGCCATGTATCTCTATGAGCTTTATGGCTATATTTATAAGCAACCATCTATGTTAAGAGCCATTTTGTCTTTTGCCTGTGACTTGAACCGAAAACTTCCAAGGAGAAGAGCAAATTCAAGGCTGATACTGTTTTGTCTGTGCAGCAGGCTGAGATCAGACTGTGCTGTTTGTGAATAGGCTGAAGAAAATCCTATAGGGTAAAAAAGAGAATGGTTATTGAAAGCCTTGGCAGGGGTCTACAAGTCTTGCACAGCTCAGGAAGGAAGCTGTTGAGAGAAGAGTCAGGACACTCAAGCATGGGGTTTTTCTCCTGAGATAAGCTGTAAGGCAGGAATGAGAGAGAACCATTCACTCGTGGAAGAGCTCTAAAGAGCAGGTAAACATGCCGACTGCAACAGATCAAGAGAGGCTGAAGGAGCAGTAAGGTGAAACACGGTTAGAAGTGATCCTGAGGGAAAGTCTGATGCTTGGTGATGCCTCACCAGCTAAGTCTTTGCTGGGCAGCTGATGGTGGTTGTTTGTGATGAAGCAGATCCCTCAGCTGGGGAGAAGAGCACCTGCTGCTGGATCTCACACTGATGGATGCCGTGCTTATGGTGCCTGCCCTTAGACTTGGTGTTTGGAAAGAGTTGAGACTTGGCCAATGGGCTGAACTTCCTGCTGTGTTTGAGCCTGACGGATGGAGAGAAGCTGGGGTAGGTGCTGGGCAGACATAACCTGTGCCGTCTCCAGGGTTCTACTGACCTGCAGGTAAACTTCTCTTAGTTTTGATTAAGAGCTCCTCCTTTCTTCTACTATGAGCAGCAAATTTCTGAGTCCGAAGTCCTCTGTTAAATCAATGTGTTCAAAATACAGACCAACAAAAGTCTCAGAAATAATGTCATCTTCCATAAAATATGGATGAAGTAAATGCAGGTGCTGTTTTGAATGTATGATAGTGAACACACCCTTAATCAAACAAATTGAAAGGAATCTCTTGGTTTAGGAGGAAAATGTTGATGGAGAGCAGCTAAGGTGAACATCCAGAAACACACCCTGTTTCCAAAAGGAAAACATTTTAAGTTTACTGCTGATTTTGAAGAATTCATTATCCAGATTGCTAGCATTACAAGGAAGTAGTGGTCTTCAGATATACTTGCACATGCTACCAAGTCTGAAATTACTTTTCCTTGATACAAATGTAGAGCTTAGCTATAATCTGCTTCTTTAAAATCTCTATTTCCTTACAGTAAGCTGAAAATTAGATAAGTGAGTCTGGCTTTACAGTTTGAGCAAAGGCTTTTCCTGACTTCTCTATAATATAATGAATATATATGAATATATATATATAATATAATGAACTATTAAGTACCTGGATCAGTTTTGCTGAACTAGTAAGTTCTGAAATATCTTCATTTTTATTGTGCTGCCTTAGAAACATCTTTCTCCCCTGTGAAACTGAAAGATGCTTTAATTTTCTGGGGTACCTTAAAGAGATACAGGCAGAGCAGATGGTAAAATGTTTGTGTGCTTGACAGTGTCATCAGCACTCTGGGAATGGTTGAATATCTAATACTTTATTAGGGTCTATGAGAAATTACACTCTGAGTAAATCTTAAATTTGCTACTTTCTGCATGAGTAAACCAAAATGCATCATTAAATTTTGAGGTGTCCAAAGGCCAACCAATAATAGTTATCATTTACTTTCTGTTCTAGATTTCTTTTCCGAAAGCCTTTGTTATACAAATTCCTTTGCAATTACTTACAAAATTTGCTGATAAGGAAGGACAGCTTGTTTGAGTCCTCCTGACCACTTCTTACTTCTTTTTCTTTGCAATACTGTGTGGCCAGGTGAAAATCTTGACTCCTGGTGGAAAGAAAAACATGTTTGTTTGGTTTTTTCCCTTCAGGTTAAGTTTCTAGTTTCATCAGTTATGGTGGCACTTGAATGTGGTTGTATATAATTAAACCTCTGTGTGTGTTTTTGTTCTGTTTGGATTTTGTATTTAATGTAAGACCTCTGGCTATGTTGACTATGGCTTGGCTACACTGGTTCAGCAGCTTTGTAGCTGGACCCTGAGAGCTACTGACTGTGAGAAGAGGAAAAAAGAAACTGTGGAATTTGCAATGTACCAAACTGCATGTGTTGTTAGCATTCTGCAACATCTTTCTCCAGAATAAGATAGCATCCAGAAGCCTTTCCCAGGATTAGCTGACAATGTGAGAACGCGGAGTGGTCTAACATGCCCAGCACAGTGCAGTGATCCTGGAACCAGGTCAGGAATGAGGATCATGAAGTCTGGCTGTGATTATTGCCTTGGTTAATGAGGTAGTCTCTTGAGTAGGATCTACTACTTCAGGACTTAGCCTAGCTTGAAGTCAAGACTGCATAGAAAGCCTAGGGGTGCAGAAATCTCCCTTGAATGTGTAACAACACTGTAAAGATTTGATGCTTGTTTGTTAGGTTGATCCTGAGAAAAGAAGTAGTGCTACAACTGAGTTAAGCTATGAGGATTCTTGTAAGCAGTAGTGAGAGGCCAGAACATTCCATACACCATACAAACACTTTTAATGGAAATTATTATAGGCCTATTTAAGAATTCTAAGGTTATTTGTTGGAATAGGTTGGAGTGGAAAATTTTTCCAGGTAAAAAGAAGGTAACTGTCACTGAAAGTGAAGGTGAAAAACTTCTCTGGAGTGTAACTGAATAAAAATGGTCCAAGATCTGGATCACAGCATAAGAGTTGCTGTTCAAATGGTGTGTCAGACTGTAGTACAGGCAAATGCAAGAAGCCTGCTTGCTCGTTAGCTTTTAATGTTCTCCTCTGTCACTGGTTTGTAGGTATGGTGTTTTACTTATTTATGCCCAAGGTGATATATGTGAATGAGGGCTGGCAGCAGCTGCTGAATAATGGATGAAACACCCGAATTCTGCTGGTGGCGATTTCCATAGCATGGGGAGTTGTGCTGAGGGCTTGCTGCTCCCTGGCTGAGCACTTTGCTATTTCTTCCCTGACAATGGTAAGAAACTTCCAGCAGGTCCTGAGGTGTCTCAGTGAAGAATGTCTTTCCACAGAGTGTACCTTGACATCTTACATCATGGTCTGTTTCATTTTCTAGCTGATTGCTCCCATTTCTAATGAAGAGTCTGACTATCACTGCAAGAATAGCAATCTGCCCCTTCCACTACCTTTTGTAGAGCTTTCAAAGTGCATCCTTAAAGCCCTTATGTACAATTTCAAATTAATAAGCTTTGCTAAGAAAGACAACAGAAATGTTTTAATTAGAGTAACCTAATAGGCTGGCTGAGCTCTGAATACAACAGTGGCAGGAGACCACTGAAAAGCTTCTGCCCTTATCTGGCCTTAATCATATATCTTGGTTTCCAGGGCACTTGGAGGCTTTATTTTGAATGCTTCACAGATTACACTGGCTAATATGAGAACAGGGTCATTAGTGTAATAAATCTCAGGTAAGTGTAGAGGTAGCCTCAGGAAACCTTTCTATATTTGGCCTCTAATAGCTGTTGTTGTACAAGTCTATAAAAAATAAGTGTTGACGTCTGGTATAGGGTACCGGTACACACATGTCAAATGCAATACTGCCATTTTTTCCAACAAAATGAGGCCAGGCAGTCTCAGCATTGGCAATAGGGCTCTGTAACATGCCTTGCTTGCCCTGGAGGAAGGCTCCTAAAGGAGCCTTCCTTGCTGAGCAGCTGTCCATAAAAGACAGATAGGACAAAAGGTCTGATTACAGTTCAGTGATTTGTTCACACAGTGTTGGATTTTTCTCTCCACTACCTGAGGAACTTGAATCTATAGCACAGATGACAAAATAGGTATTTATAACCTCATTTGCAGGAGGGACAGAAGTTGATTGAGCTACAACAGCCTGGTTAAAAACATCTGACCATCCCACAAGCTGTGGTCAAGGGCTCACTCTGCTTCCTGTTTTAGCCAGGCAGGGCTTGACCTCAGTGGGACTTCATTTGCCTCACCCATCTGATGACCCCTGGGCTTGCAGTGTGTGTGGGAGGAGTGCTGGCTGGCTCCTCTATGTTTTGCTCTTCAGTCCTGAGGGCTTATCTCAAAGTTCACTCCGGATAGGAGGGTCTGGAAAACATGTGGAGAGGAAGAAGAGGAACCAGACGGTGGTAAGACTATCAAAGGTGCAAACCAGCGACATTTGCAGTAAACCAGCTGCCCTCTATCTGCAGCTGCTGTGCTAGGCAAATTGGTCGGGAAAGGATTTTAATCCTTACCCGCCTAACCCCAAACTGCTGGGAATATCCCATGGTACAGCAGTGATGCAGAAACTGCTACCCTGCCTCAAGTAAAGTGATCAAATAATGCCCGAGGATGTTTGAAAACACACCAGCAAGATTAGTTAGCAGGCCTGCCTTTGGGCAGTGTGATTAAACCGCATCCTAATGAGTTTGTTGCTAATTCCACCCTAGCGGGCTCTGTTGGTGTAAACTGATGGAGATATCTCTGCTGGCTCCCTTGCTCTGGCACACAAAGGCTTCCCTGTGTACGTCTGCAACAGTGTCACCATTTTCTTTCTCTTTTTTTTTTTAATCCTTCTCTCCCAAATGATTCTGGACAGGTTGTTTTTCCCTCTGTATAGCTTTGTAAGGATAATAAAGTAGCAGAAGCAGCAGCGAGGCAATGGGGGAGAGAATTAACACTCTGTAGCTTTAGGATTAGTGTCGAGATGCATGAGGGGGACCTGACTCAGGGAGGGCTGTTCCCCCTGCTGTCCTGACATGGATCCTGCTCTTAGGCTGGGACACAGCTCTACTTTGCTTAAAAACCAGAATGGCTAAAGCAAGCTGAAAAATGGTGAAGGGTGGAGTGCTAAATTGTGCATGTGTGCCAGTGGGTAATATCCAAGGGACAAATTCACAAAATCCATCACACTGATCTTATGACACAACAGTTACCTGTTTATGGCTCTGTATGTGTCATCTTTCCCATTACTTTTCACGTGCCTGGAGAAGTCTCAGTTCATCTCTGGCCAGTGGGTTTGACAGCTGCTGCTCCCTTTTTTTGGCTCTCTGGCGTGTGCCCAGCGCCTGAGGGGGATGAAGACAGCGGACGTAGATCCTGTACAGTGTGGCAGCACCACAGGGGTGCAGGGCTGTTCAGCGCTATGGCAGAAGGGTGGGGGGTTGGAAAGCCTTTCTGTAGGACAAGGTGGAAAGGATGGCATCAAAGGGGCTGGGGAAAATAGCCATTTTCTGCAGACCCGTGGTGGCACCCCCTAACCTGCATAGCACTGCTGGGCAGGCAGTTTTGGTGCTGCAAACTTGTCTTCTGTGAAGGGGAAATGGGGTATAGGGTTTCCTTTCTGTGAAGGGAAATTAGGGAGGCGTTGTCTGAGAAAATTCTCTTCCTTCTCCATTAAGCTGTAGCATGAATGAGGAAGGTAAATGATGTTTGACCTGGAACAAAACCTTTGGTGCTGGAAAAGCACCAGCTTCCTCAGACCATCCAGAGGCTTTTATTTGGTTGCAAAGATTTGTCTTTCCTACTTACTCTGTCTGAAATTTCCTATTGAAATTTTGACAGCTTTCAGAGCATCACAGACCCACTCTCTTCCCCCTTGCTGTGGAAAATCAGACTTCAGTGTCTTCTATTCAAGAAAAAACTAGTTAAAAGGTTAGGGAGTAAAGCCTGCTTTCTAGTCACTCTCTTGCATGCTGGATTTACTCTTCAAAATGTCTGTCTCCAATTACTGCTCGTTCTTCCTGTGGAGAAGGTGGCCGACCACTGGCCCTGGCAGGACAGGCTGCTGTGCTCCAGAGTAGGAAGCTGGCTGCTCACAGATATCTGGCTCACGCTAATAGGGCTGCTAGCAAACATTTAGCAAAATATTTAGCAAAAAAAAAAAATCTTTAAGCAAATATTTAGCAAATGTCCAGAGCTACTAGTAATAAGCAGGACATTTCTGAAGCAATTTAAACAATTCTGATCCTTTACAAGGTAGTAGTGGTAAGGGCTGGGGATGTATTCCAGCTCCTCCATTACAAAGTATTGCTTTCATCATTGTGTGTTTTTCAGCAATATCCCACCATGTGTGGCTTCCTTCTACCTTTAAAATTGTCCTGCTCACCTTTAGCCCACAGTGAAAGTGCTGATTCAACATATAACACATGCTGTGGTGTGCCTTGCCGCCTTAAACTGAATCAGAGAGAATGAAGAGGACTTTGGCTTGCTTTACCTTCTTAATCTTTCCAAATAATAATTTTGCTTTAATCTGGCTTTCCTGGTTACCCAAAAAAATATGCTTTTAACAGTAACTGGTTGTCGGTGTACAAACCAAACGGGACGGGGTGCCCAGGCAGGTGTTCCAGGAGCCTTTTTATTATTTTATTCAGGCATCAGTCTCATTTACAGAGATGAGACACAAGAGATGGTACATGGCTCACGCCTGCTGCAGGCAACCAAGGATTTCTTTGTTACAGAACATTCTTAAAAGTCTTTTAGCCAATAGCATGCTTCTAAAGTTTATAGACAACAGTTTTAGCCAATCATTAAAAGTACATGTACATCTGCTACAAACAATGCTCGTTTGTATGCCTTGTAATAACAATGCACAATATTCCATTATTAAGATTAAAACTTAATTATCTTGCTAAGCATATTTTCTGCAGCCTCAAGACCTGTCTGAGCCAAGCCTAGAAACTCCAACCATAGTTTAATGTCCTTGTTTACTACATAATTGTATCTTCTTCTATCCTCAGGCTTTTGCAGTTGCAGCCGAACCTAAATTCTTTGCTTTATTTCTGAAACCTGTTTTTCTCACTCCACCTGAGAGCCTTCTCACCTTTTGTATTTCCCACACTGGGGAATCCTGCTTCTGAGTAAAAAGCCAGTTTTATTTATATTGAACATGATTGGGCTTTTTATATTTTTGTACTTATTTTTTGGCTTTTGTATTTATTTCTGCTTTTACCCACCTACTTCAGCTTTCACGAGGGAACTAGACCACTTGTCTAGCAAGCAGTTGTCTTCAAAGCCCAACTGCAGGCTTGTCATGAGAAATTTTTGAGGGACTTTCCCCCATGGACTCCTTCCAAGCCTGCCTGTGCTGTTCCTGCCCAGTCTCATCTGTTTCACTGCAGAGTTTGCTTTTTATCTTTAGTATAAATGGTCATTGTTCAACAGTAGAAAATAATCAGGCCAGAAAACCTGGCTTTGTTCTATCAAGTCAGGTGCTTTTTTTATCCTACTTGGGAGTGAGGGGGGAGGAAAAACAAACCCTTTGGTGTTCCAAATGGCTTTTTCAACATCTGTGGTGGTTCTTTTGCCTTATGGATGCTGATAGTTGCTGCTGGAGGAGAAAAATGTCTTATCAGTGCCTCGCAGGGCTGCTCTGAGGGGGAGACGAGGCCAACCATGCTGGCAGCTGCTTGTGCACAAAGGTACAAAAACCTGCTGCAGCACTGTACACATTCCATAACACAAAGGATGGTTACTTTTTCCCTTTGGGTAAAACACAGAAATGCTATTTCCGAAGTGAAGAGGAGGAGCTAATGCTTACCGGAAGGGTGATGCTTTTGAAAAAACAAACAAAACCAAATGCACTCTTTTTTTCCTCCCTCTACCCTATTTGCTAACAATATGACTTCTCCAAGGCTGTAAACAATATTTGAAAGTCTTCCAGCCTCTTAGCTTGGAAATGTCAAGGAAAAAAAAAGAAAGGACAGTTTGGCAGGAGTGCTATGGAGCTCTTCCTTTACTTTCTGAAAGATGTTCAGGCAGCCCCAGGGGCACTCATGTTATAGTTATTAGTCACCCCGTGTGCTCTATCTTTCAGAGGCTCTGTATACTCTCAGTAAGAAAGGGGAAAGTCCAGCAACAGTAAATCTGGAAACATGAACACATGCTTTCCTATTTGCTTGGAGTTTTATTCCTGGATTTAGCTTTTCTGATGATATAAAAATTAGTATTAAGCGCTGTGCATAGTTAATCTGCTATTGTTTACTGATAGATAAGACCTTATTTAACAAAGATCTTATTTTCTTCTTCCTTATCCCTACATGTATTTACCCTGTCCCTAGTTTTTAAGTGCCTAGGGTTGCTTTTTAACAGGTCTGACTATCAGCATTTAGAATAGGCTCAGGCCACAAAAGAAACACAGGAATTAGCAGTTGTTCTCAATGAAATTAGCTGCTACTTTTTCAAGTGTTCTGTTGCCTTCTTTATTTAAAATTTAAATATTTGTTCATAATGTCCCTGTTTAATTAGCTGAACTACACGGATGTCTGAAGGTGTGATATTTCTTCCAGTGGGACAAAAACTAATGCAAGCAATGCAGGCACTGATGCCTCCCATGGATAGTCCTCTGCTGAGGGTTACTAGAGTACAGCTAGAAGCCCTCTGAAAAGGAGCCAAGAGGCCGACCCTGTAACTTCAGTGTCATGTCCAAGAGGAAGGTGCAGAGAGGATTAAACTGTCTTTAAAATAGAGAGTATCCGTAGTTTTAGTGAATCAAGCTTTTAAGTTACATCAATTTTGCTCATGAACTGACTCTGGTCTGATATTGCAGAAGCTTGACTGTTAATTTTCCTGCAAAGCAACTCTGAACCTCTTCACCTTGTAAGGTTTTTAAAGCATTGCTCTATTTGCACATATAGTTCATGTCTGATAGGTCCAAGCTGAAGTAATTTTGCAGGCTGGATGAATTTGACTATTCTGAAGGTCCAGAAGATGGGGTAAGCAGGTGTCAGACTTGTATCACCCTGATCCAGGATTTTCAGTAGTAATAAGGAGTTAATGGCAAAATATGAAAGTTCAGACCTTCCAAAAGCTTGTTTTAGTAATTCATTGATACCGTGTGGAAAATGCACACTGAGCATTGCAGCTGCTAAGTTTTGTTTTATTCTGTGGAACCAAGCTCATCCAGTTGACAGGGAGAATGTCTTTTAGTGCAGTGCTTCACTTGTGCTTTGTAAGATATTAGCAGATGAATATTCAAATGAAGAGGAGGTAAAATTCAAGACCAGACCCTCACATGTCTCATTAGTCATGTGAGCAAACAAATTTGATTGAGGAGTTTGAGTGGAACAAAAGCAATAAATGAACACTAATGTTAAGCTAACTTCTATATGGTTATTACTGAAAACTATGTGATCTTGCTATGTAAGACTTTTTTCAGATCCTGAAATTCTTCCACTTAAAAGAAAAAAAAGAGTTAGGAAATGCTGACCTAGCTTGTATCTATGAATAGTCTTCTCGGTAAGCATTCCAACTTGTGAGCAAAGGCTTTGAAATCTTCCCCCACTTGTAATGGAGCTGAATGAGTTCGGTGGTAAATATGCAACAAGTGTAATGCCCGTTTCCGCTCTTTGTTCCCCCGAGAGTCATTTAAACAAAACAAATTCAGTGCACACTAATAAAGTGGGTAGGTAGCTATTGCAGCTTAATAGCTTGTGCTAGACCATTTTTCTTGGCAAGGAGCTTAAGGAATATTTCCAGCAAGGTCATGATATCTTCATCATGGACTGTTATCAGGAATTGTGTTTCCTGGTGTCGAGTCCCGGTGCTGAAGATGTACTGTTCTTTGGAGCCTGGGACTGCTCAGGAGGCACAGAGTTAAACACACAGCATTTCTGCTGCTCCCCACAGCCCGTTGTTATTGCTGCAGCCTTCTCCACTTGCATTCAAAATGTTTCAAAATGTTTTCCAAACAGAATATTTACTGGGAATTTTTCTGCTTGCTTTGCTTTGCTTTGCCTCTTTTCTTTTTTTTTTTTTTTTTTTTTTTTTTTTTTTTTTTTTTTTTTTTTTTTTTTTTTTTTTTTTTTTTNTTTAACTATAACTGGCAATTGCTTGCATCTAGCTAGACAATTTTTCAGCAGTGCTACCTCCTTTCTTCAGGTCCATTTTTGTGAGGAGTAGAGTACAAATGCTGTGCTCGTGCTGCCTCCTGAAGCCAGTGCTTCATGTCCAATGCAGCTACCTGAATAACATAGAAGACTGTTGAGCAAATTTGCTTAGCTACAAGAGTGATGAGAACATGTGTTCCTTTGGGTCATCTCCTGCCCTCTGGAACTTGCCCAGTTCTGCTGTAGGAAACCAGATGAGCGACAGGATGTGGGGGGTAGGGTAATGCAGGAAGGTCTAAAAACTGTTCCTTGCTGTCTGTAGGTAAAATAAATAGGGGCAGATCCAGGGGGAAAAAAATTATAATCATGGTACTTGTATTGTATTCATACACCTTGAGCTGTGAGCCTGTTGAACACTCCTCTGCAGAAGAGGACCTGGGCCATAATTTGGCCTGACCTCATGCCAGTGTTGCTGCAGCTGATCTGGGCAGTGCCCCCAGCCTAGCAGTGGCACCTCCCCTGCACAGTTCAGGCACCCCTTGGTGGAGGCTCCCTATGCAGGCAGGAGATGGGGACAGCAACTGTCTGAGCTAGAAATGCTGCTGGGATTTATTTGGTGAGCTGTACTCTGAGTTCCCTCACCCACCCCCTGTGCAGCTCTTATGCTGAGTAAGCGTAAACAGTGTGAAGCTCCTAAAAAAGGGGGCAGAGTTATCCCTCATCTGCAAATGCATGACTGTGTGTTACCTTTTTGGTCTTCTAGTAATCTTTGGCAAGTGGTGAAATAAACTAGAAATGCATGCTGTGGACTGAGGAGCGGAGAGTACCTTACCTTGCAAAGGGTTTGTATTCATAGCTTGGCATCTCTGAGGTTTGTCCTTTCTTTGATGGTTCTCCATCACCTACCAAGACAAGAGACTGCATGGCACCATTCTTTGTGGTCAGGACATTCATGTGGGTCTACTCAGGGCATCTCCACCTGTTTGGACACTTCCTCTGGTGTTATAAGTGTAATAAGCATATTTAAATTATCTGAAGGAGTCCCTGACTACTAGAGGTTGAAAAGCAGTTAGATAATGTGACAATATATGCCCCTTGCTTAGGGCAACTATAATGCTGATAATTTGTTTCGTGTCCTCTAGCTGATGCTCTCTGTTTAGTTCTGCATGCTTTTCTTTCTAGCTCGGTGCGAATGCATGTTCCTCCTCTAGAAGATTGATTATCTAGAAATCATGCCTGAAAGACTTTTTTGATTTAGCTTTAAAATCTCGAAGGGAACTCAAGTTCAGATGCTCAATACGGTTAAGTGAGGTCTAGTTTCAATCAGAACCTGTTATTCTTGCCAGACAAACTCCAAATTGTAAAGGAGCAGAGCGTTTCTGATGAGCAGCAGACTAATTGAAAAATTTGGAACATAGTTATTTAGTATCCTGGGTCAAAGTCAGTCAATGGCTGAGCTGCATAAAAAGGTCTTGAAACATTTATATTTAGAATATATTTTAATGCTTAATTGCTTATTTCAGAAAGCGTCTAAAAATTGCTTAAGCTTTAGGAAATCAAGTTAAGCCAATATAAAACCAGAATTTCTCCATTACTTTGCTCTTGTTTTTTGTTAGGAAATAAACGTTTACATCTGCAAGTTTGGGCACTGAGGTCAAGCTGACAGGCCTGTAGTTTCCCAGCTCATCCTTCCAGCCCTTCTTGTGGATGGAAAATAATTAGCAATAATTGCACCTCCGATTAACCTTGTCGGCTATGATTCTGACCCTGTGCAAGGCAAAGCCCAAACATTATTACATGTCAATTGCTGCTGCTAGTAACTTGCTCAAATTTGCGCACAGGGGTGGCTATTATTTAGAATAGTTTCTATGGCTGAACTCTCAAGAGTTACTTTTTTGCCTCTCAGAACAACAGTATCTAAGTTGCTGTGAGTCAAACTCTGCTTTGGAGGTTGGATTTAGGTGCCCTGCCTTTTGGGGAAGAGCATTGCTTTAAGGAGTTCTGTGCAGTCCTTGCAGCTCTTGAAAACTCAGCCTTTTCCATCAATGCTCACACGTGGATGCAGGGCCTGATTTTTTAGCCAGGTAACTTCAATGCCTGCATCACATCTTACAGCATATTTCACATCAACTCTGTGTATTTGGTGCATTCTGGTACTCTCCAGGCAAACACACAGCTACTCAGAGCCCCTCCCCAGAGCCATCACGTTCATAGTTAATGGTCTCCAGCCACCTGAGAGCTATGACAAGAGTTTTCCACTCTTTCTGCTTCCTGTAGGTAGCAAAGTGCTGTCTTTGGCATGGCTATCCACAAAAAGGGCTGTTTTTCCATCAGTGGGTGTACTGTGCTCCCTTTGTGGAGCACCCGATTTCACCAAACTTTAGAGGAGCAGGAAGCAGTGGGGGGGTGTGGGTTTGGGTACTGCACCCTCAGTCTGCTGACAGTGAGACCATGCGTGGTCTGGAGTGAGCAAGGAAGAAACAGGGATGGGTGCCCATGGTCTCAGCAGAGAAAAATGCTTCAGAGGTCTGTAGCACCTCCCACAAGTTGTCAGGACTCGCTGCTGTTGTGAAGCCTGCTGCTTGGTGGGCTTCTGTCCTGTTAATGCAGGCATTAATGGGCTGCCTATTCCATCCTCATAAAGGAAGCCTGTTTTGCAGAGGACATGATGCAAAGAGCCGGCAAGCTTGAAATATCTGGATGTCTTGCAACTTCTATTCCCAGAAGTCTTGTTCTAGCAAATGCTGTTGAATGTACACACATTACAAGGGGGTGCAGGGAGAGGCTCAGCAGGAGATAGGATCATACAAAACATCATCAGTCTTGGAGTGTCACAATTAAATAGTCTGCACTAGATGTTTTTAAGTCAAGCTGGAGTGATTCATTGTTTGTAGAATCCCATTACCTGACAGAGACTCCAACCTGACTCAAATATGTGATCAGCTACACTTCTGCATTTAGGGGCTTATTTTCCAGTCCTGCTGTAGTCTTGCATTTAGATTTCAGGATGCACCTAAGCAGGAATATTCAACTTATGTGAGAGGCACTGGCAAAAATATTGATGTTGTGAGAATCCTCACCCACTCCAGCAGATAGATAATCTTCATTTGTCAGTCTAGCACCAGGGAAAATGAACAAAACTTTCCCCCTTTCTCAAACACCCAAAATTTCTGCTTCCACTGTCTGAGTTCACAGCAGTTGCTAGTCCCTAAATTGTCCAAGACTACAATTTTTTCCTGTTTATTTAGGTTTAGGCATTCACAGACCCAGGTGAAAAATTACTATACCAGAGCCAAGTAATGAAGTTTGCTACGGGAAGTCTTGCGGTCCAAGAAGAAACTGGAAAAAAAATTTCCTTCTGCTTTCACTAGCTGGGGGTGAACTATTGACAAGTACAACAGAGCCAGGCTCTCTCCAGCCTCATTTAATCTCTTTAAACCTCAGCATGCAGAGCTAGGCTCCTTACCCATATGCTCCTGGGAATATGGGAACAAAAGCAAATGCAAGGCACACCCAAAGAAGAATTAAACAACTACGCTGAAAAAATAGGCAAATTGGAAAAAATAAATTATAGCAATATAAAGGAGCAAAGGAAGAAGAGCAAAGGTGTATTAGTCATGTTTTAACTGCTCTCAGAACCCAGTATGCTTAACAGTCTGAAATAGAAACCCCAGCATCTCTTCTGAGCATTAGCCATTTTAAAAGAAATGAAGAGAGATCTCCTGAGAATGAAATGGTATATATCTGTTTATATGGTCAAACAAGTGTTTTTCCTGTTTGCAACGTCTCAGCTTACTCCTTCATATTTTATTGTGTTCAGGACTTCTAGGCAAATTCTTGGAAAGTTTTGCCTGGGTTTCAAGAAAATTTATTTCATAGCCCATGACCTGAGTGTGCCAACATGTTTTCCATTTACAAAAACTTTTAAGTGAATAAACTTGAGAGGTGAGCAAGAGCTCTCAGGCTTGAATATTTTCTTGCTCCACAGAAGCCATACATCAGAGGTGAAGACATCTAGAGAACCATTCTATCCAGCAAAGTCACCAGGTGTCCATCAACAATTTGGCTCCCATTTTGAAAGCATTTTCATTTCTCAGCTGTCAACAAAATCTGTAATTTTTCATGTTGTGTCTTCAAAACTTATCATCTCAGCTCCCTTTCTCCCCATTATGCAGTAAACATAAAGGAAATAGTCTAAGTGGGACTGTGTGCTTTGCATTTAATAGATGTCATGATCTGACCACAGGCCCCCAGTGACTGTTCATTGTTCTCATTCCTTTGGCACATTGGCTGTGCCAAAAAACATCATCCTCTGTCTGCTATCAAAGGACATTTCCCCCTCCCTTTCCTTCCTCCCACCGGCTTTCTTTTTCGCTCATTCCTGCTTTATGCACTGGTAGTATTTCAGCTTTCAGGAGACTTTGGTGCAATTTCCGGGCATCCACTTTGATGTACTCATTCTTTGTGTCCAGTTCTGGTTTGGAGGCATCAGATCTCTTGTGCATGTCATGCTGGGGCTTTTGTGTGGTAGTCTTTTTAAAATCAGTATCTGTGTGTATTAATTGCAGGCACAGGGTTAGTGCTGTGGGGTCACAGGTGACCTATAATTTTGTTCAGTGTTGCTTACCTCACAGCCTGCAATTCTAATCAAGCAGGTTTGCTGTCTTTACTATATTTCCTGTGAGGTGTTGCTTGTAATGATATTTTGATGATGGAGAAAATTACATATTGGGGTAAACCTTTAGTGATTATAAATATATGGCTGAAATTAAATGGTACTGCATGAACAGCAGTTGCTGTATGAAAATGACCAATGACGTTTTAAACTGAAGTGACATTTCTAACTATTTTCTTTGAAATTAATGCCTAGTGCTTTATTTAGTTATTTCACTAAGAATGTGTGGAAGAATGTATTTCTATGAGTTTTAAAAGTACTTTTTAGCAGTAGATTAAGATTTATTTTAAAAGGGGCTACAGTGATTGCCAAACCTTTTCATTTCTGAATCATAAGTCTAGTCTTCCTGACAGTTGTTCAAGAGTCTCTCAAAGTGGAAAAAAAAAAAAGAGATCTAGAGCAAAATCTAATGTCAAAACTCTGTGACTGGAGGCCTGAAATTAGATTTGGGGGGGTCAGGCTGATATTTTGGTCAGAGTCCAAGTTGTCCAGTGTCAGAACCACATTACCATCACAGATATGGTAATGGCTTATGACTTCAAGTGCCGCAACTAGTAGGACCTGAAGAAGCTGTTCAGCCTCACAAGAAACGATCCATGCCCCAAAAAACTTTCAAGTGAAGTGAACAAAAGCAGTGAGAAAGAAAGCGCTTCTGAAGGAAGCGCAAAGACACAACGGGGACAAGACTTGTCAGCCCTGGAAGCAGAGACCTTGAGGCACATGAACTCAGTCATCCAAGCGCTGTGTGGTCCACGTGGTGGAGGAGACAGAGGAAGTGGATGAGATTGGATCTATGCTGGCTGTATAGAGTTGGGTCTAGTTATGGGGGGCAGCCCATGGAGAAAGCATGAAGATGCTTGTTCTACTCTCTAATAAGAGGACTGTGAAGTGGCCTTTCCCCATGAGAAGCAGAAATTCAGATATGCTCTTGTAGAGAGGCTGGTGACTACCAAACACTAGTGGGTTTTGTCTCTGTACATTAATCACACCTTGGAGAAAGCTTGAGTGAACAGTATGTCTGGCTATACTAATTCCAGAATGAAGCATAATTTCCTTCTGCAATGCTCTCTGTCTCAGTGCACTTCATCAGAGTCACCAGTCTCTCAGATGAGCTCAGTGGGAGCAGTGGCATTTCCAGCATCTGTTGAGCTGACTTTCAGCCCTCTGCTGCCAGTAGATTCTGTAGGTAACAGTGAAGACAGCAGAAATATCAACATCAAAGGGAAGAAATTCAAAGAATGAGTATTTGAAATGGGGTTTTTAAATACAGTTGGTTTTCATGTCTGTTCACTAATCCTGTATTGCTGAGAGCCAATACTTAAACCAAGGGTCACTGAAGCAGAATAAATGGGCAAAAATTTTTGAGCAACACTCTGAGGAAGTAGAATTCCCACTATCAACTTTGTACAGTGGGACCAAAGGAAATTCTTTCTTTATTTTTTTTGTAGCTGATTTGTGGTAGCTTTGTATCTGGTACTGTGTCCTACAGTCCAGGAGCCTTCCCTTGTTATGTCAGAGCAACTGCTCTCAAGTTTAGCTGCGAGCAAGGGAAGCTGGAAAAAATGTTTCTTTTAGAAACACAGGGTATCCACGGTGTGCTGGACTAACTTCTAAAGTGGAGACATGGTATTGGCAGCACTGACAGGCTACAGCTATGGAGGGAGTTTTGGCCTTGCCTCAGTGAAGGGAGAGCTGGGCAGAGCATCACAAATAGGAGCATAAAAATGGCCGTTGGGCTTGAAGGGCTGAGCTCTACAACCACTCTGAGCAAAGCTCGAGA
>WEIT01025403.1:190934-206812 GCA_013389985.1 Dryoscopus gambensis
AAATTCAGGAATGAAGTTGAGTCTCATAACAGTGCTCCTGTGAATGTACACCTTTCTGGGGAGAGCATGGAGTGCTTTGTTCTTCATTCCAGCAACTTGTCTCCCAACACTCCTACACCTTTATTTTGCAGGCTATAATCTGGGATGACACAAAATGCCAGGCACTGCCACAGCATGTGGGAAATGCTGTGATTCCCCAAATAAAATAGACTATGCAAGGGACAGAGTATAGGTATAGGTTCCCACACGGATGCAGCTGGCATTCAGATACGACAAGAAAGTATGATGATGGGCTCCTGTCTGATCATAGCTAGCCTTTCTTCAACCTCTTCAGGAAATCCTGAAAGAATGATGCAACCTCCAGTAAAACACATCTCATTTCTTCTTGCTGTCCATCTTAGGCAAATGATGCAAAAGCTGAGGCTGTCTGACACATTGAACTGATCTCACGGCTGAGTAAGGAGAAGGCAGTCAATAAAAAGTGAGACTGTGCCCACAACTTGATTCAATGGGCTTGATTCTTTCATATAGCTTCTTATGATCAAATATTGTTAGATCAGCAGAAAAGAAGACCAAAAGAGATTGTATTCCCCTGGGACTCCCTAATTTTAGATTACAGAGTGAGTTAGTCAGATGAGAGATGCTTAGAATGAATAGGATCATCTTTCTGTGCATGCTTGGGAATTCCTTGCTTCAATCACAAAAAATCCCACTAATAGAGCAGTGGCAAAGCAAGAGCTGAAATCCTCATTTCAGGCAATTTCTGCCCTCACTTTCCTCAGTGCAGACACATTTCTGCCTGGTGCCCTGGCTCAGCTGCAGCCAAGGACACAAGGTCACACTTGGAAAATCTTTACGGATGCTGTTGATGCTTGCACTGCAGAGCACCCTGCCCAATTAGAGATGGAAAAATCCATATTTTAAATATTTTTAACTGAACGCCTTGCATCCAGTGCTTGAGACACTATAATTACAACAATTTGTGGCTGTCTGTAGCATTGTTTCTCTGAAAAATAAACAGAGATCCTACAGTCTTTCAACATGTGCTGACTTTTACCAGCTTTTTCCTGATTATAACTATCATCCTCAGTAGGTATGCAGTTAATGGTCTCTCTTTCATTGTGAAGCTTGAAATGATAATATTTGGAATATAATGCAATAATTTCAAGGTTTCTTGCTAAATATATTGGAACCCTTTTTTAGTTCAAACAATGATATTATTGATACTTTGGAGGGAACATGGGGTTCTTTGACATTGTACTCCAAGACTTACTGGTTAACAATAATAAAATCTCTCTGCAGTGTGATACTATCTAGGCCTCTTGCAGAACATCTTCAGGAGTGGATTATTGCTCCTCAGGGAACATAACTCCAACTCTGTCAGCAGGGCAGGGCAAAGCCAACACCTGCTCAGGGTGCTACCAAGGCAGCTTGAAGCACAATCAGCCATCTGTGACTGCTGCACTACCAGTGAACAAGGAGTGAAACCTAAAGCATTAGCATACATTCAAAAGCAAAATCCCGTAAATCAAGTACGTGTCCATAAAAGAGGCAGGGAGGAAACGGCAAAGATATTGAATTACCTCCAGGATATTGTAACCCAAATATTAATAGAAACCAAGAATTTCTGGGCCACGTATCTTTACGAATAGCCCCGTCTCCAAAGCAAGCTCTCAGAGTCACATTAGTGTGCGTGTGAACTGGAAAGGCTTTGTCATTACAAAACCTCTCACCTGAAACAGACAGCACACACATGCTCCAGCATCTCCTCCCCAAGGGTGACGTGTGGAAGGATGTACCAGAGACCTTTCCCATCTCAGTCCAACTCTATTCTCTAATAACTGCACGCTGGCTTAAGATCTGAAGCATAATGCTTAATCTCTCCTCTTAAGTTCGTGTAATTATTTGTAACTTTATTCCCAGTAGTCACAGAAATGGTCTATTCTTTCTCTGAATTCTGCTGTGATCGCTGACACCCTGGGGCACAGAAGTTCTTACTCTTTGTGAAGTCCTTGCTCTCTAAGTTTTGTAGTCATCACCTTTTAGAGCCATCAGGTGTCTCCTTGCCATTGTGTCTCTAGTTAGAGAGAACAGAATTTCTACACCTTGAATCATTCATAATTTATTATGCTTTTCCATCTCCCATTTCTAGCTCCTCTTTAGAACAAGAAACGCTGGGACTTTAATCACCTAAACTTGAGCCTTTCTAGGTCTTTGACTGCCCCTGTTTTTCCTTTTTTGAAAAGCATTTGGTTATGATAAGCAGCACTGAGCATGCTGTTGCAAGAGGCTAGCCCATTCATTCACTCATTCATTCCTCTTACAACAATATGACCTTTTTGGTGATGATCTTCATCTCATTACTTATTCTTGTTTCCTTTTGACCGGAGTTGGAGATCGAGCATAAAACTTCACTGAACCATGTAGATTTTAAAATGTGTCCATTTTCCCTAATTTATCTGTAAGTTAAGGATTAAAAAAGAAGAATCTGGGTAGATGAAAAAACCAGAATTTATTTCTCCTCAACCCACATGGCAGTTTTTACTGCTCCATGCAAAGTTTAAGGACTTGACTCTCAGATGTGTTGTCTTGATCTAACTGAGGTGTATGCTTGAGATAATTAGGAGCAGAAGTAGACCATTAGAAGACCTACAGGTTTTTACTTGAAAGAAAATCCATCCCAACATAAAAGGCTAAGCTAAACAGAAATGCCAATCTTGTTTTCTCTTCTCATAGCCTTTTTTCCCCTAGACTTTTATATCTGTAACTTGGCAATATTGCAACAAATAAGGAAATCACAGATTTTGAGTCAAACTATGGCCAAGCATATAAGATTCAGAATCTTGAAGACATTTAACATCACAGCATTATTAACCTTTCGTTTCATTAAGATCTAGTGGATAACTGTACTTCCAGGCTTTTGCATATTGACATGCATTTGGATAGCAGGACTTGTGATTATAACTTTGTGCTTATACAAATACTTACAGTGTATCAACCATCCCCTGGATGCTGTTTCGTAGTGTCAGTAAGTTTAATCTTTATTAACCATGGGATGAAACAGAAATGTGAAAGCAACACTGCTTCCCAGTAGCTTCTCAGTTTACTGTGCAGCACTCACAGGCTAAAATCCACCTGAAAACAGAGGAAGGCTCATGCAGTATTCAGGATCCAGCGGAGGTGAGAAATTACATGCACAACAAGCTTGATAGCCTACCTGAGTTTTGCACAGTGAGGCTTGGTTCACAAGAGCTATGCCTGATGTAGGATTTAATAAGGCAAGTGAAAGGAGGGGGTGATGGAGAACCTCACCTAAACCAGATTAGGATGCTGGGCTCATACTGCTCTGCAGACTGGCACAAAGCAGAGCATTGACCAGAGCCAGCAGAAACTCTTGTTTCGTTGGTGGTTGCCAGGTAGCGTAAGCCTTCTGAAGGGTTTATTGTCCAAGTAACAAAAGAGGAGGGTAAGTTTTCACTGACACAGAAAGATTACATTGCTGAGGTTCATCTCTGCACAACAATTTTTTTCCTGTTGTTGCTTTTTTCTCTCTTCTTCCAAGTACAAATACAGCATGTCAGAAACGGGAGAGGGAAAGCAAAGTTCAGCCTGTAAAAAGAGTGGAAACTTGATTTCAGAGTGATTTTAAGATATTTCAGCATTTTTCAGGGACCAGGAATCTGTAAGTGTGAGCTGCTGTCTTGCTCCAGGACTGCATTTAAGATTGCTGAATTCAGTGAAGCTGTGGAGTGGTCTCTTATCTGGGGAGAAATATGCATCCCAGAGTAATTGCTTTAATGAAATAATGGTTGGCATGTGATCTCCCAGCTCAAAGTCCCAGCTTCCCAAGGTAAGGGACATGGCCAGCATCTGTATGTTTGGCAACAGCAGGACACACATTTTTGCTGCTGGCGCCACCAATGCTTACAAGGACATGAGCAAGTTCACCAGGGAAGGGAACAGATCAAAAGAAGTTTCCCTGGTTTTTTATCAACTCCTTGCATGACCTCTTGGCATATCTATCTCCATTAAGGATCACATTTACAGTTGCAGTGATTTATTTGAGCTGCCTGCTCGCGAAATATAACCTCCAGCTCTCAGCTAGTTTCACCTTCACAGAGCTCAAAGTAATTGTTGGAGGTGGTAGGGACGAGTATGGTATTTAAACCTTGCAAAAGGCTGGAAAAGCTCAATTCTCTTTCAGTCTGGTCCCCCACCAGGTCCCACCTGTAGCGGCATGGTGGATGAGGGTGCCGCGACCTTCCAGAAGACGTCTCCGTGGGGTCTGGAGTCACTTCTGTGGGGCCGCTGCCCTTCCAGCTGACGAGCTCAGATGCACCAAGGCCCCCCCTTCTGCCCTGCTCATCGAGCCTTCATTTCTGGGTGGCTTCCCGGAGGAAGCAGCTCAGCAGGGGTCAGACTCCCATAGGGGTGAAGCAGGTAGCATCCGCTTTGGTCAGAGAAGCAGCAGGCACTCACACACGCAGGCGGACGATGAAAGAGTCAGGAAGGGTTCTGGCATGTTCTTGCACACAACACAATTTATTTCAGCCTCATGGCATGGGGAGGTTAGGAGCCAAGAACAAGATGGAGGAAGGACCTGGGCCTTATATAGGAGGTTCGCAGGGCAGGCCAAACATCGGGATCGAGGGTGCTGGGGTGCAAGGGCGGTACAGAGATGGGCTAGGGCAAGTGGACCAATAGGAATACCACAAGGGAGGGACTGAGGTACAGGGCCAACAGGGAAGCAGGGAAGGGAGAACATACATGTAAGGAGTAAAGGGGGCAGGGAGAAACAATGGATCAAAGGAACAGAACTGGGGTACATAATGTCCTTAGGAGAAGCCTCCCTCTCAAGCCTGGGAAAAGACCCCCTGCCACAGCCCCCACTGTGGTCACTGCAATAGAACACCAATATCTCAAACTGATAGCTGTTACACAAACTACGTGCTTTATTCTGACTGTCTGTGCTGGAGTTACTGACCACAGCTGGACTCCTGTATTTCGAAAATGCTCGATCCAGACCACAACTGTGTGTTGGGTGAGACAGGATCTGACTGTTCTAGGAAGCAGCAAGGCAGAGCAAGGCAGACACAAATGCTGAGATGGTACCAAGGGCTGTAATGCAGAAATTAGTGCCATTTCTGGTCTGGGAATGTAAAGAAGAAAGTTATATCAGAAGAAATTACTATAGCAAGCTAAGTAACTATAATGCAAATCAGAAATTAAAAAACCAACATTACTGCATTCCTACACTAGCTGCTTTTACTTTTAGTTTCCTATCCCTCTTCTGTGGTACACAAGAGTTTCCCATAAAGAATTATTTTTACTGCCATTATTGAAATTGCTGACAAGGGGGAGCTTAACTTACAAAATAATTGCCACTTCCTGCAGTGTCTTTGTTGTCCCATTATGTGTAGCATCTGAGCCTGGCCACAGACTCCTGTACAAATCCTGCTTCCAACAGGATTTTACTCTGCCTGGTGGCTACTCTTTCTACCTCTCAGTAGCAAGTCACAGGCACTGAATGGCCTAAAGTGGCCCATGTTGAAATTCATTCTCCTGAATGGATTATACTTGTCCTTGAAATGGTCAAAGAACTTTTGTCTTCAAAGCTCTCAAACCAGTAAGTCCATTTTGACCACAAGGCTCTGAGGGCAAGGCTGCCTCTTGACACTGTCAAATGGCATCCAGTGCTGTATGAGCACACCTGGCAGAGGGCTTTCATTCAGTATTCTGAATTAATACTGGGGGGAGGAGAAGGGCTTTTGGAGGGATGAGAGAAAGAACTTGGAATTATCGTGATTTTTTTTTTTTTTTTGGCCTGCTAAGAATACTTCCAATGCAGGCTGCTTTTCACATTGTGTTTTCTTCCTCTCCCTTGGAACAAACACTGTTTTTTTTTACCAAAAGGAAGGATGTAGTTGCTTACAGACCTGGGGGAGAGGGAGGTTGCCTCAGCTGTCTTTGTTGTATTCATCTGTGGGTTTTGTAGCCTGGTTTCTTAAGATAAGCAAAGCTTGAACAGTCATGTTTTCTGTCTGGCTTCCTACAAATTATTATTGAATTTGTTAACAAATTTCATTCTAACTTGATAAATGTTCTTGAGATTTCAATAATACTATATTGCTGTAAGTTTTCAGGAAATAGACGGTAGTTCAGCAGGAAAGATTTTGTTAACGTTCTTACTAAGGCACAAACTGATGAACTGATCCTTTACAGTAGAGAATCCACATGGCAAAAAATAGGTGCCTGTAATTCCTCCATCTGTGGAGCTAGTATAGAAAACAGGCTTACATGCCAGAGGGCACACAAAAATTAAATATTGTATTGTCAAGACGTGACCAGTACTAAATTATATATATATGCCAGTGGAGCATACAAGGGTGTGCTCTGGAGACAGGGTGATGGTGCAGCCACTTCACTCAATGGGCAAGAGGAAACACAGCATGTTCTGCAGCCCCACTTGTGCATGCAGTGGCCAGCAATGCTTCCTGGCTAAAGGAAACCTGCTGAGGAATTTGGGGAATGACTACTTACTAATCTTAATGAAGAGCCTTGGGGATGGCTCTCCAGCTTTCTGACTTAATTTTCATGTTTCAGAGCGAGCTGCTGTGAGCTCTGGTGAGGGTGGTGCCAGTGCAGCATCTGTGCTACTCCCAGGCTCCGCGTCGCAAATGTTAATCAAGAGCAACAGCATGAAGGGCAAAGGTACTAGTTGCAGGAAAGGACAGAGGGTCAAAATCACTTTTGTCATCCCCTATAAATCTCACAGTTCTGCCCCTAGGACTGAAATCTAAAATTGCCAAGTGTGCAACTTCTGTATGTAAGAGCACAAACCTTAAATTGCTAGCACTGCATTACCCTGCACTTGAAAATCCACTGGCTGTATTTTTAACTACACTTAGGTTGCATGCTGTCAAGGGAAGTTAGAAATTCTATCTCTTTGAATTCAATTATACTGATGATCCTTTAAGTATCAGCAAGGTACTTTCTCTGCAGTGTGGCAGCTTCTGAATTTTTGTGACTTTCCAGCACATGCAGATGAGGAAGCTCTGTGTATTTGTCTATCATGGACTCATCACCAGTCATTACAGAATTATTTCTCAGTATTATTGCTCTAATTTGTGGCAGTTTAGCTAAGATAGCTGAAATGTTTTAAAAATATTTTTTAAAAGAAAAAGGTCATTCTGGTAGAATAATCTACCAGATGTCTGTAAATAACAGTCATGATGAAGCTACTTGCGGGCTGAGAGCAAGTTCTCCACTGAGACATGATAAAAACAGGGGAACATCTGCCACTGTCCATGCAAATGGCAGGTCCCAGCTGTGTGTGACAGGGGAGGGGAAAGGAAAGGCACCCTCAGAGGATGCACCTGTCTGAGGTGAAATATCATACTGTTGCAATTAATAGAAGAACAGGCACACTTGCCCTGGAGTAAATGTGCTGTGGTCAAAGATACCTTCTTTAACAGAGTAAAATACCTGCCCTACCCTGATGCTCTTTGAACAAGATTATTAAAACCACTGGTGTAGCTTAAATCTCAAGTTCAAGGCTGCCCAGTGGCTTAATGGGTTGGGTCCCTTGCTGGCTTATGGGAGGACTGATACAGACTTCCATTCCCACCCTAAATCCCTGATCTCACCCCCTTAGGGATATCAGTTCATGACCTCGTAGGTCACTTCAAATTAGGTACTTGACCTGAGTGAGTGGAGTGGGACTCAGCCCAGTGGAAAATACAGCATAGGCAGCACTATGTCTGTCAGGGGAGGAAGTAAATCATGTTGTTCCTAAATGGTCACTATAGTCAATTTAAGAAGGAGTGCTTATATCCTGAAAAGTAATTGCCATCCAATGTGTTTTTGCCCAGCCATGACCAAGCACTTTCTCTCCAGGAGCAGCAGTGCAGGAGGAAGGGATTGCTTGTCAGACCTCCAGCAGGGAACTGGAAGATTTGCAGAATAAATAACATCAAAACCCTAATCAAAGTTGACTTTTTCCTACTAACACTTCAGGATCCTACTTCATTTTTTGCTGTTTCCAGCAGCACACAATTAGTGATCAAACCCACCAACCTCTGAGAGCTGGACCATTTGCTGGAATAATTGAGCTTTATTGGCTGTCTCTTGGGGACTCATTATTATGCTTACAAAAATGGACAGTACAGCACGGTCTGTATTCTTAGTATATTTTACTGTAGTTCCACCGTAGTTCCACAGTCACTGCACCAATTACAGAGTCTTCATGAGTGGTGTGTGAGTGCTAAAGGGGCCTGGGAGCAGGCTTTGCTCAAATAGAGTCCTTAGGTATGGCAGTTCTTGACTTTCAGAGGTGAAATGAAGTTAGGGAAGGTGGATGGGTGAGGAGAGACTTATCTGGTGTGCCTTATACCCTCAGTACTGACAGTCAGAATCTCTGGATCCTCATGCCAGGCTTGAAACCATCATGGTGTGGGACCTTTGCAAATCATCGCTCTCTCTGTGAAATGACCCTGGGGAATATATGACATGGCAAGCTGCAAAGATTAGCCTTTGAATGCAGGTTTATGATCTTGGAATGAAACTTGCAGTCCATATAACACGTAATTGTAAGCAGAGTGGTGACAAGAAGTTTATTTTGTAGTTGTGTGTGTGGTCTGACAGGGAGAGCTTTTATTGGTGTGTGTTTTGCCTTGTGGTAGTTCATCCATGCACTTAACCTTGTTGTTGAATTTTCACACCTTTAGCTGCCATCTATGTCAGGCAGTGGATGTCACCCAGTTATTCCCCAGCTCGCTGCTATGCACTAATTAGCTGGCAATACAACTCTGGTGAAACTAAAGCATCTGTGGAGATGGTGAAAAGTGAGCTGAGACCGAAGTCCAGGGATGTGCCACAATGGGCCCTGCATCAAGGGACAAAAGAGCCAGAATTTGTTTACAAAGGACTAGCATTCAGCTACTGAGGATTTAAGTTCTTGCAAATTGTGTAACATACTGGTGCCACCTGTTCACCTGAAAGAGCAAACAACAGAATTCGGGGCACAGAGGCATATCCAGTTTTCCTGCTGTACCTTAGACAAAATAATTTAATGTTCCATTCAGAAAAAAATGATTTTATAAAAAATACCTGTCCTGTAGAACAAGAACTTAGGGCCAGACCACCACTGGATCTACCATGTTATATTAATATGCACTTGATTGCAAATTCAAAATACTACATGGGTCTTTTTTACCCTCTTGTTTCAAGAGTTTTTCTCCATCTCCCCAGCATGCAAATCCAAGATGACAGCAATATTTAAAGTCTAATCTATTGAGCTCAACTTACCAGTTTACTTGTGCTGAACTGATAAGCTCCACTTATTATTCAAGATGAGTTCTTAAGTTTCAAGGAAACGATATGGGCTCACTCATACAATTGCATGAAAGACCACTTGGCCTGTGGGGACACTCCTGCTGTGTCTACTCGTATTGTTTTCATCTCATCTGTTTCAATGGTATTGTCACCATTTGCAGACAGCTGATGACACCAGCTACTTATCAGTCCATTTCTGCTCTTGCTGACAGCTCAGTGTAAGCTGTCTAAAAAGGGATGTGCTGGTTTTCTTTGCATGTTGCACCTGCTGGAGAAGTTTAATGCAGCCATACAATTACAACACACAGCTACATACAGCCACGTGGTACATTTAAATATTGATAGCACATTCAGATTAAAACTCCAAAATGCTTTTGTACACATTCCTTAATTGTTTTACAGAATACCAGCAGCTTGAGTGAGCTATGAAAGCATAAGCTTGGGATCTGCAGGAAGCATTGCTGGCTTTCTCTTAGTTTCAGGAAACAAATACCACTTGGAGTGCAATTCAGTCCTGCTGAGAGTATCGGCACAAAACATACGCATCTTGAACATCTATTCTGAGGACTCAGCTAGAACTTAACTGGTACATTTTGTAGTAGATCATTATTAGTCATGAATTTCAGTTCAAGAGAGTACAGCTCCAAACTCAGGATTTTGTTTGTTGGATTTAGTTTGTTTTAAGACCTTTATTTCTGTTTTCAAGGAGAACAAGCTGAGTTCTTTTCCCCAGCATACCAGGAGAATTGTTCTCAAATTCCCAGTGAATTACGCTCTTCAAATCCTTTAAAAATCCCAAGGTTTCCATGGTGTCACTAAAAGGAAGGCATCATTAAAAGGAATGTCATAGCTCTTGCATTAATGAGGGTAGAAATTGCTCAAAGAAATTTCATTGTTACCATCTTCCATGAGCAGTGAAAAAAACCCAAGAAAGTCCTCACTTGAGTGCAGTGACCCCAGACTGCCTCTTTAGCAGTGGCAATTAGAGAAATTATCTTTTAATTTGCTGGGTTACACCATCCTGCTGCTATTTCTGCTGCAGAGTAGAATGATGTTTTCCGATGTTTTCAGCTCCAAAAGGAGAGGTGGACTGGACCCAGGGCACACTGAACTTCTATCCAAGTAGCACAAACCCCAAGTGCCGTGCTACCCACCCCTCTGGACAGCTGAGTGCACCTCTTTTTCCAGACTATGAATGTGCTGGTCCTCTACAGGTTGGCACTGATCCCCACAGGTGAGATAACACAGGGAAAGTGCCACTCCACCCTGTGTAGCGAAATTGGGAGCTGCACTCAGCAGGCCTCTGTGCCCAGCACAGCTCCTTGGAAAACCTGTAAATTCATCCTTCCCCCCCCCGCCCCCACCAAAGAGGCCTGGAAGGCATCACTGCTGAAGGCAGTGACTGTCATGACTAGTTTAATTAGTACTTTTGCACTCCAATTCTACTAAATTTAGCACCTGTGTCTGCTAATCCAGTGTGGCTGGAGGGCATTGGATATCAATGGGAAATGGAAAATAATTGCTCTGGCCTTGGCGACTAAGCATTATAATGATGACAGAATTTAGCAAATAGATACTTTTTTCCCCTCTCAGGAAAAAACTCAAAAACATTATCACAAACACCTGGAAACAACCAGTGTGTTGAGTATCTGCATTCCATGTACAGCCAGTAGAATACATGGTATTACTGAATCATTTTCAGATCGAGTCCCAAACAGGATTTTACAGACTGATCCTATTAATTACCACCTATTTGTTATCTGGAAGTAAGAACAAGGTGGGTTTTTTATGTGGACTCTGGTGGAAAGTCAAAGTCTTTTGGTCCTTACTATCTTCTCATGCTGTACATAGGGACTGAAAATTCACTGCCAGAAGGTCCCTGTGAGCAGGAAGATAGACATGTCCTCTTCCACTATTCTCAGGGAGGACAATACAGTTAAATAGTTAAATGTTATTTTTCACATCACACTCTCTCCGGAGACTCATGAAACTTGTCCTCTTCAGGCCCAAAGGAGTACAGTCTCCTAACAGCCTCCGAGGAATTTCAGACAGATTGTCTCCCCCCAGGGTATCAGCCAAGTCTTAGTAACACAGTCCAAGCTGAAGATCCCTGGGATGTGTTATGATACTTCTCAACCTTCCTTGAAAAGTGAAGAAGTGAAGAGGAAAAAAAACTTAAAAGCTGGGAGAGGTTGCCACATTAGCTCTCAAAAAAGTCTATTCTCTCCTTGCTGCATTGTCTCTTCCTGGACCAAGTCCCTGAGGGAGGAGATGTGGGCACTTTTCTCCCCACAGGTCCAGGACAAAGTGAAAAGACTCTCCATCTTTTCAGCTCTGCTGTGGCTTTGTGGGAGCCCTTATCTCACCAAGGAGAGTGGGAGAGGCAAGTATGGTGGGAGCCCTACTTCCCTGGGGCTCGGTTTTGCAGATCATCACCCAAGACTCACTGTGCCAAGACACAATGCATGAAGGGTGTCACCTCACTCTGCATTCTAGGTCTTTGGGGAGTTCACTTTGCAAGGAACTACAGAAGTCACCTTTCCAGTACAATCCATAGCTAAGGAACATGATTTTTCTACCTCACCACACCCCAGACCTTGACAAAAAATTCTCTGTGTGTGTGCACATGCGTGCTTGAAGCCAGTGATATAATTCACACCAGCTGGATACCGAAAATCTTTTAGAAAAGAGATGCATTTTCCTTAAGAGCCTGAAATCCTACACTATTCTTACTGTTTAAAGAATACAGAGGAAAGGACGTGCATTAATGTGAACTGTGCTAACACGGCTGACTGAAAGGATTAGGGTGGATAGACGTGTAACAACTGATGTAAGGTAGCTTCGTGCACTCGGTGTAACTCTCTGGAGGCATCCTGCTCTTACCTTCAGCTGTAGAAGTACGCTAGGCTTCTACCTTCAGGCATCTCTACTGGATTTAAACTAGATGCTGGGAAGGCAAGGGAGATTGGATCGTGCTCAAAATATCCCCCACCACCAGCGATTACAAATGCCAATTGTCTATTTGGGACCTTGAGGTACTTGATGGTACTTTGATGGTGCTTTGTAAGCCATAATTTATGCTTCGCTTCCTCTATAGCTCTGGAAAACACAACTTTTCTCTGTTTGCCCTGGGGTTTTTTGTTTGGTTTGTTTGGGGTTTTTTTCCAGCAGTGATTCCACTATTCAGAAACCCAGTGACAACAGATTTGTTTCTCTAACTGCAAATTTCAGGTGAAAATTACTTGTAACAAAGTGCCCAGGAAAAGCTTGTACATTGTTTCTGTTTCTTCTTTTTTGGGGGGGAAAAAATATTGCTTAAGGCAAATTCTGGAAGTGTTGGGCTTTTGTATATCCCTACAAAATAGATGAGATTCTTCAATGTGAACAAGAAAGTTGGTTATACATTAAGTTTTCTGAATTCCAGAAAGAACAAGGAAAATTGTAATGTCCTGATTGAGATACAATGCACTTTACTTTATCTTGGAAAAAAATAAAAAAGAAAATAATGCTACTGGCACTGCCATTACATGCTGAAC
The DNA here is from genome assembly GCA_013389985.1 of Dryoscopus gambensis. Lineage (NCBI taxonomy): Eukaryota > Metazoa > Chordata > Aves > Passeriformes > Malaconotidae > Dryoscopus > Dryoscopus gambensis. The sequence continues at coordinate 203,804 of WEIT01025403.1, forward strand.
AAGATGAAACTACATCCTTAAGTGGAGATGTAGACTGGAAACTCTGTTCAGCTGCCTTGTGTGCAAGCAGACTGTGACCCTGGTGTTTCAGAGAGTCTCAATAAATACTCAATCTCATTTTTTTAAAATGAGATAACGGAAACTATGGCTCTTAAAACCACAAGGGAAGTTTAAAAAAAAAAAAAAAAGAAAAAGGAAAGGGCTAAACTGTGGTGGGGCAAAATTATAGCGCTTTGTAAGAAAGTACAAGTGGTTCTGTTCCTGCTGTATGAGGGTAACAGCATGAATGCTCCCGGATCATTCACTGTGTTATAGAAGGTGTTTTCAGGATCTGGATTATTCCTGCAAGCACTAAAATTTACCAAATTATTGAGAATAATGTTACAATAGAGCTTTTGCAGTCGGGCTGTCAGGGAGGGCTGTAAACTGGGAATTTGGCACACAAGGAAACTGTTGCAGAAAGTATTTACCCAGGGGATACTTTTCAAATTGTAAGAAAATCTGAAACCATAACTGACTTAAATGTTTCAAAGAGAGGCTACAAATTGGGACATGAAATGTAAAATGTTACACAGTTTGCTCCTCCCTACACAACACAACATCCTGCCAGCAACAAAGTCGTTCCCCTTCTGAAAACTTCGTTGCGTTCTACCTGTTATGGGAGGTTGAAGGAGGTTCAGAAATTCAGTAAATACCTCCAGTGAAATCAGTGATGGAGTCCTTACACCTCCATCCTAGAAGAGCTTAAACTTCCCCAGGATGCTGAACTAGATTTAGAAAGGGCATTGCAAGTACTATGGACTTCATTAAGACCATGTCAGATACCCTGAAAGGAATAGACACTTTAATAAAAGAGGGGGAATTCAGTTGTTCACATCAACGACCTGATGGAGCGCATCCACCAGAACAGTGTGAATCTCAGAATTTCCTTCCTTCCATGGAACTGGAAATTTCCCAGGAAAATGCATACAGAACAGGAGACCCTCAAATACCCAGACTCTACAGAGTATATGTCTAAATTCATCTCCTCCCAGAGATGACACGTAACATACGGTACCCAATCAAAATCCGATCAGAGGCTCTCAAAGTTCTTTTAAAGCCTGAGGATGTCACAACATCAATTACACTGGCAATGCAAGATGTGCTGCAGATGTATGGGTTGGATTTCAAACCCATGAAACAGCTTTGCCTGTTTCAGGCCAGCTATCAATTTGCAGAAGGTCACTGAGGTCCATTCCAAAATATTTTTTCTTCAGCCAAACCAAACGCTGACTGTTTTGCAAAAAGGTGAAGCTGACATGAATGTTTTCCATGACAGTAGCAGCCAGCCCTTAAAATGGAAGGAATATAGGTGCCAAGTATCAGTCACAACTCAGGAGCCTGCACCTTATGCAATGAAAAGTCTGATTTAAAGCTCACAGGAGTTTTAGGTAAATTCACTTCAAGAAAACAACAGCCCCTGAACTTTGTCCAACTTGGATTCTGTTCCTCTTTTTGTGTTTTTAAAAGAAGTCATTATTAGCTTTGTACCTTTCCTACTTTGTCCACTTTTAAGATGGTGAGGAAAAGAAACTTTGTCCTAAATTTTTAAACTTACTATCTGTAATTTTCTTCATATTTTAATAGAGGCCAATGCTCATTAAGCACTGCACTGGTTTGCTTTGAGGTCTTGGAGCTGTGGGTATGATGTTTCATTCCCAGCAGAATGAACAACATCCTTTACATCTACATTCACCAGCTGGATAAAGGTTTGTCTCAAATCTGAAAATAGTGGAAGGATGTGTTTAAGTATCTAAGAAGAAAGCTTTAAAATAACTGGCTCCAGAAGCATTTTCCCATAGCAACATACTTTTAAAAATAATTGAGGGAGGTTAACAGAGAATTCCTGCATAATTACACAAATACATCTCCATCTTATACCAGTGGGTTCTTAATCAGAAAAGTGTGTTGCAGAGGAGAAGCTGAACAGGGCATCAGTTAATCATCTGCTCCAGGTAGGCTTATGAAACTAAGCAGGAGCCAGTGAGATGCCTGGTCAGGATAACAATCTGACACTGAATAAGGAGATCATGAGTAGGTCAACACTATAGTGAAACTAGTCTAACAATCTCCCTCCTCCCTAAAGCCCAGGAACAGTGTTACAGCTAATAACCATACAGAGCCTTTTGTCAAAAGCCAAATAACCAGGAACACTTGATCTTTACAGAAAGGGACTGGAGATAAGCAATGTCCTGCTTAAGATGGCTGGCAGGACAGCTGAGCTACACAACACAGGCGTTTGCCAGGGTAGGTTGGGCTCACTGCCTATCTCATTCCAAACAACTGCGAAACTGGTGGAAGACTTTGATGTTCTCCCATGACACCGTACAAGTAGGAACAATTTGCAACATCCACAATCACCAGTACAGACTTTTTACTCTGTAAATGCTAGCTGCTTAAAACTCATTACCCAGCTGTTATCTTCCTGAGGAAGATGGCTGAACCTCTGGCATGACTGAAAAGAATGTTGGCTTGACACCAAACACAGGTTTGCTTGCAAGACTCAGCCTCCTCCTTGCTGACTGAAGCCATCAGGATTTCCTGTTCTGCTGGCTGACCATACATTGACCAGCTGGGCAGGTAGTGGGAAGCAGGGAAAGGCCACAGCAAAAGCTGCTCATGAATAATCCTTTGTTATCTCTTAATCACAAACAGAAATCTTGTATGGATGAAAGCCTAATTTATTTTTTCAACATCATGCTATACCGGGTTTTTTTCTTCATGGTATTGTTTACAATCTGCTGTTTTCTTTGGGATTTTTAAGCCTGGGGTTTTTTTGTTGCTGTTTGTTCATTTTTTAAGCCAAATCTCTCCAAGCTGACTCCTCCCTTGTATCATTTCTTCTCAGTCCAGGTGTAACCTCCCATTCTCTGCTTGCTGCTGGCAGCTTTTCTATCCTAGCAAAACATTTCTAACTAGATGTCTGCAGCTGCAAAGGAACTTGAGTTTCCAAACTGTCTGCTGTGTTTT
>WEIT01025403.1:215180-268285 GCA_013389985.1 Dryoscopus gambensis
GGCCCCTTGCTGCAGAGCCAGATGTGCGGGACGCGGGGCTGCGAGGGGTCGGCGGGGAGGTGCTGGGGGCTGCCGCCGCCGCTGCTGCCGCGGCCAGGGGGAAGCCCTTAGCTGTGAGGGAAGCGGGGAAGCTGTGTTGGGAGCTGTTATTTTCTTCTCCTCCTTCCTTTGCCTTCCTTCTTGTCCCTCCTCCCCCTCCTCACCAAAACCGGGAGAGGAGGCGTGTTCGGTGCCTTGCTGCACCGGTTTTGCTTGGTTTGTTGTTGCAGGGCTTGGTTCGCGGGGTGGCTGGTTTTTTTCTTTTTTTCTCTTTCAACCTCCCCGCCTTCTCCCTTCCTCTCCTTTGGCCCATTGCATGCTCGGATCCGGCTGGATCCTTCTTTTTATTTTCGGCGGTGCCTCTTGGAAGGGGGAAGGGAGAGCTGGGATGAGTGCAGCTTGACGCACAGGGGAGGAGAGGGGGGGCACCGCCGGCAGCTGCAGCGGTTCGTGGCCGCAGGGTGCGGGTGAGGAACGGAGCGAGCGAGGGGCTCCCTCGGTGTCTCCCCCTTTCTTCCCCCCTGTCCTTACTCCCCTCCTCCCTCTCTCCCTCCCCCATCCGTCTCCTGCCGGGTCCGGCTGGGAGCGTGTGTGCAATATCTTACGTTGCAAGGTGTGTGTGTGTGTGCGCGCGGAGCAGAGGGAGGGAAGGACTCGCGAGGGAGCCAGGGCTGCCCCGGCCCCCCCCTATGTGAACCTCCCCGGGCGGCTGGATGGCGATAGACCGACGCCGTGAGGCGGGCGGCGGGGGCCGGCCGCTGCCGGAGGAGAACGGCTCGGTACCGGGGGTCGTGGGGGGAAGCGCTNACGACGGCTCGGTGCTACCCTTCCTTGGGGGACTGGGCGGCCGGTACCAGCGGACCCTGGTGCTGCTCACCTGGGTCCCGGCGCTCGTCATCGGCTTCAGCAAGTTCTCGGACTCCTTCCTCCTGGACCAGCCCGACTTCTGGTGCCGGGAGGCGGACGGGCAGGGCAACTGGAGCGGGACCCTGGCGCCGATCCACGCCAACCACAGCGGCAACGGGAGCATCTTCCCCCCGCCCGTGCTGCCCACCCCCGCGGGGGGCAACGCCAGCGAGTGCGGCTGCCGCGAGTGGCACTACCGCATCAGAGCCGGCCTCGTCCAAAACGTCGTGAGCAAGGTGAGAAAGGCGACTTCCCTCGGCACCCCTCCCTGTCCAGCCCTCACGGTCCCTCTTGGCACCCGGTCTTTCCAGGGCAAAGGGAGTAGCTGGACACGATACAGATCTGTCGTTGTGTGCTGAAGCTGGGTCACTGAAGTCCCCATGGGTTAACGTCCCACCAGGAGAAAGTAAATTTCACATCCTCGCAGCTCTTTCCCTCCCTAGGTGTCACGCCAGATGTCCAGCCTGTGGACTTGTACCTGCACACTGGTTGCAGCACTAAGCTGCAAAGTTGTGTCCTGAAACGGGATCCTGTGTGTCTCTTTGGGTTCCTGGTACTGTCCTGCTGTCTCTGGGTGTCTGTGGGAAAGACGCTATAGGCATGTGCCCCAGCTGATAAGGGGAAAGGGTTGCGGAGAGAGCTCCAGATGATCTTTGTGCAAGAACACTAAAGCAGCCCTACACATAAAAAAACAGGTTGATTTTTTGGGGAAGCAAAAGAGATGGTGACTGTTGTGAGTAAAGTAAGACAAAGTTCACCTGAATTCTTTCAGTTTTGTACTTTTTCTTTTGAAAACTGTTTTGGCAGAACAATTAAGGAAATGTCTCACACAAGTTGTTTTACTCTAGAGGCAGAAAGCACATGCTGCTCTATTTTGTTTCCTCATGTAATGGCTAAAGTGGAAAATTTCTAGTGAAGAGACTGTGCCGCTTTCTGCTCTTGCTTCATATTTGCTGAGTAGTGCATATGAAAAAATTACCTTGCCTTTTCACCTGAAAGCTTTTGCTTGTTTATAGTACTGGCCCTACAAAAGCCCTGCTGGCTGCAGATGGGCCTTATTGATATTAACAGGCAGCTGGAGCTCCTGGATATGTAAAATGAAGTGGTTACACCAGGGAAGTAGCTCCCTTAATCTCAAGACCCCCTCCTAAGGTCAGCAAAAATTACTTCCTGCCTGGGAGAAGTGTTTTGGCTTAACTGTGTTTATCTAGTTGGGATAAAGAAACATGGCAACAATCAGATGAACAGCATATTTGTGCTTTAGTCAGGCAGCATGCACTTACATTGAATCACTGAAAACCATTTCAGTTTCTCTTTGTGTCCCTTGAAAGGGTATGCAACAGGGAAAAAGCAAACCCCTCAAAACCTTGAACCCAGAATGGATTAAAAAGGAAGGTAACCCAGCTACACTCCCTTCATGAAAGAAACACAGGCACATGGTGGATGTGAATCATTTGTGGCACAGAAATGTATAAGAAAACTAGGTATTTAAGAACATCAGATTTTCTTGTTTATATCCAGAGACTGCGCTATTCATATATTTGGGTGTTTAACACAGAAGATTTAGCATGAAAAAAATTATCTTGAAATATTTTCTTTTAGTCTAAACTTTAAAAAAAATTTTTGGAAATGTTTGAATCTTTTGAAGGTCATAGTCAAGTTGGCCGCAAAAGGTCAAGGGAGAGTTAGTTTGCTGTCTTGCATGCTTCTTTAGAGATAATAAAAAAAAGTGTTCTTTGGAAGAACTTGCGGTAAAGGGCAGATCAATTTTAAGGGATAAACAAACATCTGTGGCCCCTGCTGTCTTGTTTTCTATTAGAAAGAATAATAATAATCTTTTGAGACTATGGGTTTTTCCAGTGTGGAGTTTTTATTTTTATTGTATGCTCACTTCCAAAAACCTGGCAGCTTTTTTGCTTTGATTTGTAATCCCATGTAATTATAATTAGGTTGTTTTCTTGGGGTCAGGATTCCTCCTTAGTTTGTGCTTTGGTTTTGTTTTGGGGGTTTTCTGGGTGGGTGTGCTGCCTATTTTTATTCTAATGAAGAAAGAGAGGAAAAATCCAGACACAACATTAGCATAGCTTGATTTGAACTTCATTTCTTATCAATCCCCAGGAGCTCTGATACTGTGGGAGCAATTCTTCTAACTGCTGACTCCTCTTACATGCATCTCACTGTCCTTTGTGAGAAAGAGCTGCTCTGGATGAATTCAAGAGACTGGATGTTCAGATCACCCTTAACTCTCCTCAAAAATACATTTGTTTCTGTAATGTATTATGCAATGTTCTCATCTTTCTAAACAGAGTTTTATTAAATCTTAGTCTAATATATGCTCATCTGTGTAGTAGCCAGGGGTTATATTGAAATATCATAAAGAGAGCCAAAAGTATATTAATAAAAAATGCACTTTTGTTTGGCAAGTAAATCCTCTTGTACTTATCTTCAGTGGTCTGAGCTAATAGCTGCTGGATGCTCCATTGCTTTGTCTTCAGAAACAATGAAACAATTCTGGTTGTTTAGCACAAAGCATATTTGAGGTATGTGCATATGAGACATCACTGTTCCCCCCATCGTTCAGGAGTAGGATAGCTGTCCTTAAACTGTGTTCAGTTCCACTGTCTCCATAGCCTCTCTTCTAATGGTACACCCTTCATCAGATGCTGTGTCCCTGTCCAGGCTTTCTCAGCTCTCCCTACCCCAGGGCTCATTTTGTCTCCGCCTCTGTCATGCTTGGGACTGATGGAGTGGAGGTCTTGCTGTGTCCAGCCCCGTTCGTTGCTTTGTTTAGCCACAGTTCTTTTTGAGTGTTTGCTGGAGCCAGGGGTGGCCTTGCGCCTTCCTTGAAGACTGGCATTGCTGTGTTAGACACTATCATTATCCTGACCTCCTTGACTGAGTCACTGGGAACAGTGCTTTTTATAGTGCTGCCAGTCATTAGAACTGGAAATGGTAATAAAGGACATAGCGCTTATTATTTAACACTGCTGAAATACATGTAGTGAAGAGGTCAGATGCATAATTTAACCACAGGGATTCCAGTGGCCATGTTAAATCACCCTTCTGAGCTAATGTCCTGACTTGGCACATAAATCTTGGTCTTTAGCTTGGTTTGTACATAAATATCTTCCCTAAGCACAATCCTCTTGCAAGGCTTTTACACTCCTAAATAATTCTTTGAAGATTTTCATTTATTCTTTATCACAATATCAACAATACCATGCTGCTACAGAGAATGCATGTATATTTCTTTAGAGGTATATCCTAAACCAGCCTTTAGGCAAAAGGCTAGTTAAAAAAAAAAAAAAAAAAAAGTCTTTTTAATGGTCCATGTATCTCACCAGTGTTCAAAGGAAGGATGCTGAGAAATACTCTTTTTTTTTTTTTCTTCTGTGTAGAAATCTGAGATCTCCTTTTAGCCATTTGTAAAGTGATGCTTCAGGTAAATTATTAGCGTAACACAATGAGCAACATAATGACAACTAAACATATGTAGCCATGAAGCTTAGCAGGAAGTTGGTGTGTGTGCTCAGCAGGGACTTTTCTAACTCTCTCACTAACTTCTTTAGTGCCTGCAACTTCTGACTGTCTGCAAAGCCAGCTGTTATCTTGGGACAATGTTTTCATGGAAGCTCTTAGTTACCCGACTGATGGTTGTTGGTTTTTCCCTCTGTTACTAAGATGACCCATCCTCTGTGTTTGATTGCATTAAGTGGTGGGGCTGTTTGCTGTTCTGCATGATGATTTGTATAATGGAGACCAAAAGCTGGCAATGGGCAAGGGCTGTGCTTGATTAGATTGCGGAGGTTGATGGCACAGCATCCCTCTGTGTGCACTTGCAACGTTCCAGATCATTCCACTTCTTGGGGTTGGCATAAAAGGGAAGTGGTTAGTTGAAGGCTGCATTTTAATCACTCGAAGTAATTATGTAATAATATTTCATGTCTAGTCACAAGGGAATTCCTCTTGTGGCTGCTTTTATGCTCCAGATGCCTTGTTTTCCTGCAATGCTGTTCGCTTGGCTCTCAACTTCCCACTTGATTTGGGTTGAGTCATCTTCTTTTCCAAGTAACATGGCAATCATTTTACCTATTTGCCAGTGCTTCAAACATTCTCACGCCAATATGGCTGAGCCCCTAGCAAATTGTCCCTGCCAAAAAAAGCGGACCTGAAGTCAGAAGAGCCAAGCGGTCCAGGGGCAATGATGTCTTGGTGAACTCGGATTGGTTTGGTCTGTGACAGGTGCTCTTTGCTCCTGCAAGGGGAGATGTCTGTGCTCTACCACTCTTCCTCCTCCTTGCTTTTATTGCAGTTCTGGCACTTGGCACACCTTCATCTGATTTGGCGTGTTAGCCTGGTAGCAAACTTCCTCTTATAAGAAATTTTTTCTTCTTTTCCTGAGTGTTCTACTGGGTTAATGAAGTTAATTTGCTCTGTGCAGTAACATGTGCTTTAGTCTGCGGTGTTATCTTGTGGGATTATTGCAGGTATCTGCAAGTAGCCAAAAATTATAAACAAATTTCTTTGTGATAATAGTGATGATAAATTTGGCACAGCCAGCAGAATGATATTTCTTGGGGTAGAGGATAGGTGTACAATTTAAATGGACTTTCAGAATATAGTTATTAATTACTTTGAAGGGATCACTCTGACAAGGTCCTTCCCAAGATAAGAACTGTGCCGCCCTTATCTCCTCACATTTGTGCCTGTAGTCTCATTTGTTTCTGCATATTCTCCAGTTGGCTGGTCTCTGCAAAGAGACTTTAGAAATGCTGATGCTTCTTTTTTTTTTCCTGCAACTGACAGAATTTGTCTTGTCAGTGTTAGTTCCTGGCTGACAGGCTTCTACCTAGTCCTAAATCAATGAAAACCTTGAGTTAGTGTACCCACTGTGGTAGCTGGGTCAGGAGTGGCAATATTGAAGCTACTACATCACTTTGTTTCCACCGAACAGACTGAAGGGGGTGTAGGGACCTACAAGGCAGATACTTGCAATGGGCAGAAAGGCTATTCTAAACTTTTTTCAGCCAAGGCTTTAAAATGACTCTCAGCTTCTAATGGGTGCTTGAAAGGGTCGACAAGCCCCTGTGGTCATAGGTATCCAGAAATACTGCCAGACCAGAGCAAATGTCTACTACTATTTTATTTCATTACTTCCTCAGCTATGTGAGAGATCCGAAACTCTTTTTCCTTCTTCCCTCTGCAAGTTAGCTGACAAAGAGTCAGTGGTTACTGGTCTAAGCCTTCACAGACTTGAAAAATCTTTTTGTTAAAGAGGGAGCAAAGGGAAGCTGCTGACTTGTCCTGCTGCAGCTGCCTTGGGGCCTGTTTGCACACACTGAGTGTGGTGATGGAGTCTCCCAAGTATCAGGGCACTAGTGAACAACACCCTGAAAGAATGGGGTGAGTTTCTGGCTGAATGCCACCAGGGAAGGGGATGGCTGTTTTGGGAGCAGCACATCCAACTTCCCATGTGAAGAGCTGTCCTCTGCCTGCAAACAGTAAATAATCTGGTGTTTGAAATAACCAAGTATATCGCAAGGCTTCTTGTTTAGTGAGCCTAGCTACTGGTTTTACATATTTGGGGGTGTTATGTACTGACCAAAGTCTTTGGAAGCAGTTGGTCTAGAAAACAAAGACCGGATTAAGACTGATACTGACATCAGAACGCAGGTAGTTTTAGGGTTTTTGTCTGGCATGGATTCTTTTTTACTACAGGAGATGTACGTAGAGTTCATGTTTATTATCACCGTTAAGATAAAGTGTCTCAGTTACAGGAATCTGATTTCAGCTTACCATAAATAGTTTGTAGCATTGCTAGAACTAACAATGATCCTCCAGGAAGGTAATTGCATCTTGAAATCTCTTAAAGAAATTCTCAGCTTTCCAAGGTTTGCTATTGAGCCTTTCATATCAGTCATTTTTTGTGTATATGTCAAACAACTGCTGCCTTTTTTTTAGCCTCCTGGATGGACGTGATATTTGAAATGCTTGGGGTTCTGTTTGTTTTTGTTTCCACTCCCTAATACGTCCTGTATCTCTGTCATGTAATTTAAATATACCGACCCTGCCCATGTTGTGACAGAAGTTGCTGGCTGTGGTGAATGTTTACCAGCTGTGCAGGCAGCCTAACCCCAAATTTCTGAAGTGCACTAACATTTTACCTCTTCTTACCCTGGCTACAAGACTGCAGTTATAAAAGGTGACCTCGTGTTTTTTTAAAGCATTTGTCAAAGAAAGGGACTGGCACTCAGGAAGGCATGTAATTTGGAGCCAGTTCTGATGGTAATGTTGAGATGAGGCTTACAGGACAGCCAGACTTCAGGGGTTCATTTCTTAATGAAATAACATCTGGAATAACACAAGACTTATTATTTTCTTGAACTTCAAAACTTTGGCTGTACTAATGGTGAAAAGTCCTAAATTAAGTCTTTCCAAATCAGTTCTAGATAGCTGCTAAATTTAGAAAATGCTGAAAGAGATACAGTGCTTTCGTGTACCTCATCTTTTGTTTTCTCTGTCAGTCTGTTTGTTCCTGCCTGCCTGGCATCCCTGCTCAGGACAGTTACTCTCACTCCCTCCCTCCCTTTCATACTCCTTCCTCTTCCCGCTCTTCTTCAGCGCAGCCAGACTGGCGCTGGCTTACCCGCAAGTAACTGTGGAATTAATTAGGCTGAGATCTTGCTACAGAACAAAGGACTGGGGTTTGCTGCAGACTGTGTGTTAGAAGATCAGAGTAGCCTGCTGTAGGAATACGCTGCAGCTTTGCAGCAGTGCTGAGTGTTCAGTTCTTGCACCAAATTCCATCAAAACAGCTTCTCTTAGGTTTTGGTCACATCAACTCAAATATGTGCTTAACTCTCATAATGTAATTTATATTTTTTACCAGCTGACTTTTGACGGCAGATGACTTTGTGCATTCTGAATACCATTTTAAAGTCAAGGGGGAAGGAAGGAACCTGAAGGAGGGAGAAAGGAGTTTCAACACCCTTTCAATCCATGTCATCGGGGTGTGTTGCAGAGGTTTCCAGGCAAACCCCATTTCAGTGTCTGATAACTACTCAGCACTACTGGAGCTGCACTGGTCCACACACAGTGTTGGTGCTGGGGAGCCTGCCCCCACATCAGCCTGTAAAAACTGGCAGGCAACAGGTATTAATGTGTGTGTTGAGTTGTTCCTGCTGATCCAGGCTGTGTCATACCTGCTGGGAACAAGCAATAGGTTTGTAGCTATTCCCGTAAAGAAGGATCAGTGCTGTGCTTGGTATGACTGCTGTGCTTGGGGTGGAACCTCCTGCCTGTCTTGTAAGCTGATGAGGAGAGGGTAAATGTGCTCTGGGGATGATGGGCTGGTAGAACAAGGCTTTGTTAGCATTTTTTATTTTTTCTTACAATCTGGGAGAGCCCAAATTGCCAGTTGTTATACTGAAACACAAGAACAAAAGATTAGGTAAGTGGATGTATCCTGATACTCATTTCTGGGATGCCTATCTAGATCCCCGAGGAGCAAAACTGTAAGAATCAGGAATGCTGCTTGGGAGATGAAGGGAAGTGGTATGTTCGCCTTCTCCAGCAGCAAGTGATTTATATTACCCCTGTGCATTGTTTTCAGAGCAGGGTGGCCTGGTTCCCTAAAAAAGGTTCTTTGCCTCCAGACAGTGGTGGAGGAATTAGTTTTGTCCCAAGTACTGTCTCCCTGCTACTCTGCAACACTCTGGAGCTGCCTGCTTTCCCCCTGGCCTTCAGGCCAAAGTCCATGAACATGAAGACCGTGTTGCAATGTCCACCCTACAAATATTGTTAAGGATATGGCCTGTAAATTAAACTGTAAGACCTTTTCCCTGCTGTGTCTTCCAGGGCTGTGTAAAACTTTGTCTGCGTGAACAATTCAAGCTTGACAGACCAGTTTCACCTTCTGATTTGTAAAACAAGTGGAATATTTTTCTCCCTTCTTCCCTACCCTTAATATTTATTTAGGTCTGAATTAATATCAGACCCTGGGGATTTTTTTCCCTCTCCTTTTCTTCTTGCCTGAGTTGCAATAGCCACAGTTTGCAAATGATGAGAGGGCAAGGTCATGACAGCAATAATTGAATGTCAGAGTTGAGGTGTCTGATTTTTTTATCTAAGGTGGCAAGGATTTCTCATGAGCAATGACTTTCTTCTCTTGTCTACTGCTTCACTCTTCTCCATTTCAGAGTTTTACGCCATGCTTGACATTTCCCCCCGCCACCCCTTGCCGCAGGATTTAAAAAAGCCCAACAAGATAGTAAACTAGGTTTTGCCATGACAGCCCTCTCAAGCCTGCAACATGTTTTGGGCATGCATGTTTCAGCAGCCTGAAAAATACCAGTCCACAAAGCATTAACTTATTTTTGATAATGAGATGATAGTGAATGTTAATTTTTAACTACAATGTTGCAGGTTTTTTAACGTGTGGCTTCTATTTACAGTGCTTAGACCAGTTCTAAATACAAATTTGACAGCTAGTTTAACTTTTTTAGTTCGGTTGTGAAGTCAGTCCCAGCAGCACGTACTTCATCTGGAATAAAGGTGATTGTCAGCTGAAAACTGGGGAATGGTACTCAAATGCCACTTTTCAGTGTGTGCATCTCAATTCTGGGGATGGGCATGGTTGCTCATGGTCTTTTCATGGAGCCAGAGGGAGGCAAACAGCTGCAAGGTCTTACAGCAAAGACTGGATTTAAAATTAAAGTCAGTTTTGTGGTGAGGTCTTCTAATCATCTCAGAATACATGTAGAAAAGTTACTTAGTTGCAGCACAGAGGTATAAAAGAGATGTTGAAATACCCTGACGCTGCCCTGTGGAACATTATTAATATAGTGTTATGAATACTGTGCAGGAAAGCTGCAAGTAAGATTTTGTGTCTCACAGCTCTTTGATGTTAGATGACATTATGCAGTTGGGAAAAACTAAGCAGATCACATCAGCTGAGAAACAAGTTAGTTGACTAATCTGTGGAGGGCGAAGGCTGGAAAAGATCTAAATGTCTCAGAATAAAGGGAACTCCTACTGAAAATAAAAGAAGTAATGGTGGAGAAGTGGGTGGTACATGGATGCTACTAAAGTTGATTTAATCATGTTGAGTATTCAGAAGATTGTCATATGATTAACAAATCATATTTTAATTGTTAGCGTATTAGCGATTATTATTTACTTAGCAAACTTCCTTCTTCCCTCTCCCAGTGGGGAAAAGAAACAGGTCTGTGAGGACAGCAAGTTTGGGAATAGAAGAGCTAATTGCTCCTGATTGAAGTGTGAAGTTGAATGGTAGATGAAATTTTTCAGTTCTGCAGTGTTTCAGGTGGCATTATCTTGGGATTCTGTTCATGTGCCCGTTGGAGAGCTTGGAGGGTCTTTTTTGCCTATGGCATAGACTAAGGAACAATTTAGTGCAGAACACTAAATTTATAATCTTTTGCAAGTTAGTTTACTGGCATTGAAATGGAGTCAGTGTGTGTCCTTTTGCATATTTGAAATTCTGAGCTTGTTTTGTGATTGCAGTGTTGCTTGAGCCTTCTCTTCACACTGGGGATATGGCCCTTAAAGGTGAGCCATGATTGAAAGGCTTTAGAAAGGCCTTTCATCTGCCAAGGGGGGAATGGAGCCACGCACATACTGCTTGTGAGCAGGACAGCATCTCCCTGTGGGGCATAGTGGGCACAGCCTGCCTACCCCAAGGTAATTAATATTAGGAGGCACTGTGTTTCTGCCTCTCCAGTTTCAAGCAGCCTGAGGAAACGCGTGCCTTAGATTTCCCATCATGATGATGAAGTCAAAGTTTGCACACCCGGAGGAAGTGCTGTGTTTTGTGTCAGTGTTCACACAGTAATGTGTGGCACCGAGCCTCTGTGCTTTATTTTTAAGGCTGAAATACCAGACTAAAAAAATTCGCACTTAAAAAAATTTATGTGGAAATCACATAGCTACTTCGTGTGCATCAGAAAACGGTGGTTTTGAAGGATGTATTTCAGCAACTTAAACTATGTCAAACTTCAGAAACCATTAAGGAAACTTGTGAAGTCCATGGTGATGCAGTCCTGTATTATTTTGTGGGGATGGAAACTGTTTTCATAGGTTCATATTATGCTGCATAATCTAATTATATCTTTCTTGGAAGACAGCTAAGCACATGTCCCCTGGCTCACGTGCCACCCCCTTTCTCTCCCCACTCTTCTCACTCCCCATGTTCCCAAAACCTTTGTCTTTGTGGTAGTATCAAAAGTAGTTTCTTTGCTTTGCTTTTAAAATGGTGCGTTGCCGAGGTGGTCAGTCATGTCCGTTGTTAAAGCAATCTGACAATTTCTGTGTACGTGACCCTGTGTTCACTGTTCACAAGTCATTTTTCTGGGCTGCAGCTTTCCTTGCCAGGTGTCTGCTGTGGTCAGAAATGGATTACTGGTTTCTGAGAATGAAAAGTACAGAAAATGTTGCTTCCACTGTAAGAAAAACAAGCTGGGTAAGAAGCTGAACCAAACAAGCCCTTGCATCTGTTGAGTTAGCAAGCTCCAGTGTATGGGAATAGGGACCCTAGGTTTGTTAGGGATGGGAAGAAGGTAGATGTTACTGTGATACCAACAACATTTCTCTTGACACCTGAGTAAAAGTTCTTGCAGATCTGGATAATTATAAACTTCTCAAAATACCGGTGTCTACTCGCTCAGTAAAAATCTTGTTTTGAAGTGTTGAGGTTCTAAGCACTTAGGCTCTGGTCAAAGATTTTCAGCAAAAGCATCCACTTATGATAAAGCTGAACAATGTTAGATGTACTTGGCTTTTAGAGGTCTAGCATCATACAGAGAGGAAGTAGTTTGAAAGTCAGGTGTTGACTGTGTGTTGGGGTGAGGCATTCCAGCGCAGGTGTGGTGTAGGCTTATTTGAGTGGCTGTTCAAAGAAAACAAACAACAAAACCTCTCAATAGCTGGTTTGTTGTTTTTCTTTCCTGTTGTGTTTTTAATGGCTCTTCTGGTTTCCAGTCAACTTGTGTCTGATTAAAAACATAAGGAAAGTTGTAGTTTGGAGATGTTTGGTTCTGAATGTGTCTGGTAAAAGAAAAAAAAGAGAAAATTATTAATTTTTATACCTTCTTTTTCAAATCTTCCAGGATTATTTCTATTAGTTTTTTACTCCACTTAATGTTCTTCTTTTCAAATGTGACCACCCAGCTGATTGTATGGATGGTCACAAAAACGCCATGTGCTCTCAAGAGCACTTTATTGACACTTAAAATACAGATCAGAAGTGCTTTACCCTGCTGTGATTTCAAAGGAGATGCATCCTTGCTCTGAACCCTGAAGGTTAAATAGTTTAAATGCTCTCATGTTGCCATGGCTGAGGAGGAGATAGAGATGTCTGTGGCAGTAAATACCCCCCTGCCTCAGGTGTTGCAGCTGGGCTGGAGCATCCCTCTGGGAGGCTTCTTCTGCAACCTCCCTTGTGTGGATTTACTGCACACTTATTTTCTGTAGAGTTGAGCATCACACCACTTTCTGGATCCCATGCACTTTCTTTAAGATTAAATGCAGCCAGAGTGTCATCTTTGGCCAGAGGCTGAGAAAGCGATGAGAGAAATTATGTCCTTTAGCAGTCTAGAGGGAAATCTTGGTACAGTGGTGTCCTGTGGCTGCAATTATGAGTATTACTCAGATTATTCAGTTCTGTGAAAAAGAATTACTGGTAGGTATATTGTATTAGAACTACTGACTGCTTTGCTTTCCAATTTGTTTTGGGGTTCTTTTTAATAGTGCTTGGTCTGCTGACTTGGAACTTTTCCCCCAAGAATAAGTACCTGGAGACTGTTCTGCTTTTTTCTACATATATTTTATGAGAAACATAACTGTATTTTTATTATTTTTTTCGTTTTTAAAATAACTTTGGTTCAGGTTGTTGGAGTTTAAAAAAAAAACACTCTAAGTGAATATGAAGGCATCATAAATTTAAAGTGTCACTGGATAAGGTATTTATATAGAAGATGGCACCTAGTTCTGTGCAGGGTAAATTGACAGAGTTTGGTTATAAAAAGATGAAACAGGAAGGAGAGGAACAATGAAAGGTGAGACCCAACACACCTCAGTGATGAAGAATAGATTCTTATTTTCATTTATTGGTCCTAAAATAGTTACCTAATGAGCAAGCAAGCTGGTGGCTTTTCCCCAGGCAGGGTTTGGTGCTGCTGTGACAAGCTGTGGCATACATGATACGTAGAGGACAGGGCTCCCCAGGTGGGGTCATAGGTGGTGTGGGAGGCATGAAGACAGAATGTGTGAAGGCTGACACAACAGCCAGGTGCTGCCTGGCTGGGGAAGGACCAAAGCTGCAGCTTCATGCCTGGCTTAGGCCCTTCCAAGGGAGCAGCTCTGGTGATCTTCTGGTCTTGTATTGCTGAAACGGTTGCAGAGAGCAGTCACAGCAGAGCTGCAATCCACCTGCAGACTGTTTGGAGAAGAGGGTACTTTCTTTCAGCAGCAATCCGGGCATTGATCATTGGAAGCAGACTGTGAACCCACAGTGTGGGAAGAGGGGGAGTGTCTGTCCAGTTCCCCTCTCGTGGGCTTTTTGTGCCGGACTCTGGGTTAGCATTGTACCAGAGCATCTCTCCTGCTGTCTCATTGCTCCTTTTTAGGACAGAAGGGTCTGCCTTGCATATCTCATGATATGGTGGTGAAGATAGAACCAGCCAAATCCTCAATAGGCATCTCAGCTTTTAGCAGCGGATATTCAGTGTGTTTAGGTACCACAGACATTGTGGTCTCTGGAGGACACAGGCTTTTGAGACAAGAGCCCTTAATTCAGACAGCTTGTGTTTGTAGTTACAAACATGCAGCAGACTTTACTTTCATAACTTATAGCAATGCAAATACCAATGCACCGCGTGAGCCCTGTCTGGAGTTTCACCCCTTGTAAAGAAGTTACATGATAGTTACTATTTGGGTGTGTTACCTTTTGCCAGATGTCTTCCCAAACATCCCATGTGTTAAGTAGTCCTCCATCTTGATGTGAATTATAGTGAGTCACAGCATGGGTGGTGACTCACTGATACCAGTTAAACATTAAGCTCCTGAAGGTGTCATTCCTTCGGTTTTGACCAAAATATCCTGTCACAACATGAAAAAACCACTTGCAATATATTGCACATCTGCAAAGGCGGCAAATTCTCTACATTGTTGTACTTCTATGAAAAAGAAGCTTTTGTTTTTTAATGTTCCTTTACCACGAGCGTATTTTATATATAGTTATTTTTGTTTTGGCATAACAATACAGTTCTTTTTGTTTAGCAAGTCACTTTATCTGACCTCATGTACTGGGAGGATGGATGGAAGACAGAAAGGCATACAAAACCCAGGGGCACACTGAGAAATCCCAGGGAAAGTTTAGAAGCATCCTTTCTTCAGGCTTGGCACTGTCGACTCCCAAGTGGGATACCAGGGGATTCAGACAGAACAGTTATTGGATTTAATGGTCTCCCTGCTTGTAACAGATTAATCTACCCTTTGCAAGATGTGGTAGAGGATTACTGTCCAGTCTCCAGCCAAAACAATCTCCTAGTGCAGATTTACTTGGAGTGCCACTTGAACTGTCATCAGTTCTGCCCACCCCAGTGTTTTGTTATGCAGGGCCATGGAAACCCGTCACTCCTTTCTCTGTAGAGCAAACCTGAGTGTCGTCTTTGCAGGATGACACTCCTGGCACTTGGAGCAGGACCTGCCATGGCCCTGGGCACAGCCGTGCCGTGTGGGCACATGTCAGCTCTGTTCTGCTCTGCTGAGCACAGGTGTGTGTAAAGGGAGGAGAGGCAGCACTGATGTTGTATAATGGTTCCTGCTTTATTTCTAGCTCTTCAAAGCTGAGGCTTTTCCATGGGGAAGGGAAGGGGGAACACAGGTCTCTGGCAAAATTTCTGTGCTTTCAGCATGACAAAACTTTGCTGGCTTGCTTTGCTGTTCTGTTTAGACAGGTGGGGATGATATGCTCGCTATTAAATATGTATTTTGTCCTATTAATGTCATCTTTACCTGAGGCTGCTTTTGACTCCAGCATCCATTTTTCTTTTCCCTCTTTATTCTCATCTCCCTTTGCAAATTGAACGCCCTGGTGGCACCTACCACTGTCCTGCCGAATTTATTTTGGGTAACTGCTTCATGGTGGCCTCTCTCTGGTTTGTGACAGCTGCCAGCGGAGAAACCAGGATATAATTCAGCTTTTAGTACTGAGCAAGTAATTTGGGGTCATGGCAGATTCTCTGGAATTGTGTGTTAAAGCAACTGTTGATATATTTCACTATTTGTCTATTTACAAATTTGGAGGGTTTTGCAGAGGGAGATATTTTGGGAAGGTCAGGGGCTGCCTGGTCTGTCAACACCCACGTGAGTCTACCCGTGTGGGCTTGGGGGATCAGCTCTGATTTCTGCTGTGAGCACTTAACAGAGGGCAGGAAAGAGCCAGATGCAGCTTTTGCAAGGAAATACATGTTTTTATTTTCAGAACAGCTGGGGAGTTGGACATTAGCCTCAAAAACAAACAAACAAAGGATGACTTGCAGATAAGTTATCGAAAGGAGTGGGTGTGTTTTGGGCACTGCTGTAGGACAAGCTGATAGACTGACTTTTCTCCTGCTTTTAAACTCTTACTCTCTGTGCCAGTGTGCCAGAGGGGTTTGACATCTGTTGTCCTGGCCTGAAATTTCACAACAGCCCTTCCTGAGATTTTGGCTCTTCCAACCACAAGCCTTTGCCTACCATGTAATCTGGTGCTGCACGTTCTCTGCCTGGGGCTTGTGTGAGGGCCAGCTATCACAGGCTATCAATAGTAAGCTGTGGAAATGGAAAGGCACCAGGACATCTCATTTTTCTTTTTTGCAATTGGAGGACGCTATTGTTTCTCTGACATAAATTAACATAAAAATTAATGATAATATTTTTAAATCTGTTCTCATATAAATATGACTGTTTTTAATAAACTTAATTTTTTATCTACAAACAAAAATGATTTCTCAGTTTTTGAGCAGCATATACACCTTCTGGATTGTTGAAATAAACCTGGGGAATTTTAAAGCCTGCCTCTGCCTCAGATGTATCTTCCGAATTTTGTTTTGTTTGGAGCTTGTCTGAGCAGATATTTTTGTTTGCTAGCTGGAGATTGGTTCTAGAATTGCTTGTATTAGTAATTGTGTTTCCTCTACTTGCTTCTGAAAAGTCAATATTTTTGGAGAGCAATTCACACTGCCTTGCTGAGTTGTTTGCTGCAAATTATTCACAGCTATTTGGTGGAAAAAATCCTTGCTCGTAGTACTTGCTTATGGTTCTTTAGTGCCTCCTGTCTGTAGGGTGGAAGATGAGACATTATATGTCCCAACTTCTACAAATCAGTGCAGTGGGGAACTGAAAATACATTTAACTTAAACAAAAAGCCTGCACCTGAATGCTGGCACTTTTTTTTTTGGCTGCAAAATTGCTATACCTCTTGATGAGATGGTATATTGTAGCGAGGACGCCTGTGGTATTGGATCAGGGGGCTGAGTCTTGCCTTGTTTGTGGAACGGCTGTGCATCATGGAAGTGCTTAAAAGTGCAGTGCACCTAACTGAACTCTTTTGAGGGAAGTTTTTTTGAAGTTGCATCTGACTTTCAAAAATAAATAGCCTACTTTGTGTTTTTGGCTATGAAACTTCAGCTGCTGGTGTCAGAAGGGCTGCTACTATTACATTACACACAGACAGCCATTTATTCCACAAACTTTCAATTCTGGAGTATCTGACTCTCCAAAGTTAGCTGTACCTATTTGTCATGAACTGTGTACAGCTGCCATTACCATCGATATTTGAACACTTCACAAACCACGGACAAACATATCTTCTCACATTTATTGAAGGGTATAATAGTAACTGTCCACACTTTACACATAAGAAAGATTATGTTACATGTCCGAGGGCAATGAGGATGTTGGGCTAAAGCCAGGAATGCAGTCTGGTTCTTCTGGTTTCCTCTGCCTCAGAGGAAAATGGTTTGGAGTTTAGGGAAGCCGCTCTAGAAACCTTGGTTTTCCTATCTTTCTCGTGGGAATGAGGAAGTGCCCTAGTGGCAGGTTGCCTGAAATGGTCCATTTCCCTCCTCTTTGGACCGAAGGGTTAATTTCAGTACCAGCATAGCTTTATTGTCGAGGTTCAGATCCTGTCTGATCTCTGAGCTGTGAAAAGTCACTGTGGGTCTGCTGTCTGAAGAAGTTGCACAGCTGCACTGGGATTTCCAGCTGCCCCATCTGGCTCCATGCCAGGACTTGTCCTGACAAACCATGCCTTTATTTAGTCTCCATCCCCCTTTTACTACCTAGGGAAATTAGGATGCTTTTCTGAAAGTGAAAGCGTCTTGACACTCAGAGAGCCTGGAGCAAATGGCATTTAGGGGTCTGTGGCAAAGCAGCTGCTTTCCCCCATGTTTCCAAGCAGCCCTAAGGAGAATAACTGGAGCACTTGCTCTTAAATTGTCGGGCTTGCTGCTGGTGGCATTCACGGGGCTCTGGTCATAGGTGTCTGGGGCTGCCGTGGTGAGACACTCCAGCAGCAGCAGTGGTACTGCCAGTGCCTGCTGGAGATACCCCCTTGGCTAAACTCCTGTGCCCTGGAGTGGGAGACACCTAAGAGCTGGATATTGTCATCTTATAGTTAAGGATCTGATAAAACTCACTGAGGTAAATGAGTCTTTGATTTGCTTCTTGGGGTCTGGGGTTTGACTTGAGGGGGAAAGATTTCCTCTGCTATTTCCTTGCACTTGTGCTAGGATTTACATTTGGAAGAAACTCTACACTGTATTAATATGTTTAATATTGAGAAATTTTAATATTAATATGTTTAATACTGAGAAATTGATTGATTTCAGTTTATCTGTCTCTTTTTTTTCTTCCAGTGGGATCTTGTTTGCGATTCTGCCTGGAAAGTCCACATTGCTAAGTTCTCCCTGCTTGTAGGATTAATCTTCGGCCACTTGATAACAGGATGTATAGCTGACTGGTAAGGGGAAAACCTTTTAATATGGTGTAACTATAAATAAATAAAAGTATTAAATATTGTTTTGGTTACCTTCTACTTTATATTCATTAAGAACCTTTGCATAATGATTTTTAAGGTTCTGAAAGAACCATGATGGACAAACAGTGTAGAAGTGTGTTAACTGGACCTGAGTAATTTATATCAAGCTAAGTAGCACAAACTATTTGATATTTGACTTACTTATTTCCAACCGACACAACTTATTTCAGCAGCAAAGCTAGTATAGAATTAAGTATTTTCTAATTATACAAGCGAAGCCTTTAGTTTAGGGTTGGCTTTTGTTTTCTTAAGCAAGTGAGAGGACCAAAAGAAATTAGAAGCGGCGTTGATGTCACTGAATACATGACTAATGTAATGTCAACCTCATGCTTACACAGTATCTTTTGGTGAGTTGAAGGCTATTTTTTGCAAAGCTTTCCATTGTTCTTTTTTAAAAGTTCTTGTTAGGCAAATATTATGGTGTAGTGCTAAGGATTTGCTGATTTATGTGCTGCTAGTACTGGGGCATTAAACTTAAAAGAGTAGATCGCAATTCCTTAAATTTAGGCAGTTAAAACATTATTGGATATCCGAGTGATGCTGAGGGTTCAGCTTTTATTTGAAAAGATGGTCTCGTAGTGCAGAAGAGGGGGAAAAAAATTGCATGGATGACTCAACTGACTTCAGTGGAAACTTGAAGCATCTGAAACAATAGCTCTACAATGCTGTCCCAGTCTCTTCAGTGCCTTCCAGCACAGATGCCAGTGCTGGTGCTTTAAATGGCCCCAAGTTAACTCTTTTGCCATTCATTAAAACAGGAAAAGAAGAAGAGTTGCCTACTAGGGAAATCTTATAAAACCTCAGCAATTTGCCAGTCAGCTGGGAAAGAAAAGGCCCCCTGCAGCTCTGCAGTAATTTGGAACAAGCATTCCTAGCAAAATTGCATCTCAATTCCTGAATAGTCACTGAAAAATTTTGGGCAAGAGAGGAATCATGACTTTTCAGTGAAGTAGGGAACATGCATGAAATACAGTTGAATTTGATTAAAATACCGCAGTAAAATGGGGCTCTAAGAACTCACAGAAAGTATAGAGAGGGAAATAAATGAGGGATCATGCTTGGCTTTCCTAAAAAGGAATCAGTGTGGAGAAAGCAGACTTATTACCAAGTTAGGAAAGTGCTGCTATAATTGACAAATAAGCCATAAATAAGTGAAGATCTTGTTGCCTAAGGCACTGGCTTTGAGAGAGAATTGCAGTAAGCAGATTTAATAGCTCTCTGCCACCAAAAGGAGCGTCCTGTGTTTCCATCCATTTCTGTCCCCAGTGTGTACTTTGTGCTGCCACATGAGTTTGTTGGACCCCTCTGCAAGCTGCTTAGCTGAGCTAATGCAGCATAAAATTACCCTGATTTTCAAATATCTAGAAATGTCCAGTGAATTTGGGAGAACTGGTTTCCAGCTGTGGTGCAAAGGAGAAAAAGGATAACTTGGTGCCTGGAGGGAACAGTGACCCTTTTGTGGATGACTAGAATGGACATGGTTTGCTGCCACCAAAGTTGGTCCTCATACTCCTGTTTGGTCCACACTGCCCGCTGATGCACCTGACACAGCAGGGCTCCTGTGTGCAATAGGTTTTTTGCCATTTAGCAGTAGAATTTGGGGCTGGTAAAAGAAGACCTAAATGGAATTTACTTTTCTAGTTAATCACAGCTTGAATTTCTGCTAAGGTATGGGGTTGTGTAAAGAGGTGGATACAAAGAGGTTGCACAGATTGTACCTGGTAGGAAGAGAAAATGAAGTGAAAAAGGATGTCAGTCCCAAGCAAGAGCAAGAGAGATTTAACAGAATAATGTATAAAAAAATGTTTCAAAATTTCAAAATCTATTTTCATTTCACTTACATACCACTCTCCAGTTTACATAATTAGAAGATGCTTTGGGGTTTTTGTACCATTAGGGGCTTTGCTTTTCCTTTTTGAAAGAAGCTTTTAAAGCTGAATGAGGCAAAGGCATAGAGTATATTAAGGCAATTTGCTAAGTAAACTGAGTGCTCCATGTTCAAAACACAGTAGGTGTGCATGCTGGGATAACTCTGTGTGGAAAATCTGTGGGAGGAAGGTCTGCAAACATGCTTGGCTGTGGGAAGACCAGCTGTGTCCAGTGCCTGAATAAGTTACTTGTTCCACAGGCAGAGAGTGTTGCTGGCAATTCTGCCTGCTCTGGACAGAAGCTGTTGAGGTTTGTGTGGAAGGCTTTCTTCTGGAGCAGGTGGGCTTCGTGTTCATGTAGCATCAAGACAGTAGGTCTGTACATCTGATTGCCCTGTAGTGCCCCTGCTTTGCACCTGCTCTGATGCTTTTTGGAGATTTCGAGTCAGTTCCAGTCCCAAAACCAAGAGAGAGCCTGCAAAGAATGTCATGGGAAGAACAATTTGATCAGCTGCAAGAGCAAAGCTTAGTTATCTCAGGGTGGCTAGGTACATGTGTAGGAGTATGGGAAGAGCAGGTCTTGTCCTCAGCCCATTCACTCTCCCCCCTGGGGTGCAACTCTGACATTAGGAATATCTTTTTGATGCATTTGCTTATCACACCGTGTGGGCTGCAGATTCTTCAAAAGCCTGAGGTTGCTTGTATCCCTGGTTATTTACCTGTGCAGGCAGCATTTAGCATTTGATCTAGATAATAGCATGCAGTGTAGGCTGAGACTTCCGTGATACAGCAGTCTCTCTCTGGAACAGTTTGGATGGCAGCAGATAGCATCCTGGGGCTGTTTTACCAGGGAAATTGTGTATGGTTTAATTTCTCACAAGCATTTCCATGTACTGTAAGACAGATAATTCTGTCTGCATATAAAAGGCTTTTTTTTATGCTCTAAGACACCATCCTGTCAAAATACTGCTGGATCACCAAATATATGGCTGATAGCTGCCCTGGAGCTTTATTTTTTGAGAAGTGTGCTGCATGCCTTGGTGAAGAAGATGACTAGTTTTGTGTTTGTGAGGAAATGCCTCTTACCAGAGGGCTTGTCTGGCCTCAGTTGGTTTTTACAGGCTCAGGAGGCTCTTGGATTTTCTGATTTTTTTCATTAGCAGCAACCATTCATTTGTGTAATTTGTATAATAGTAGAAGAAATTCTGTGTCCTAACGAAGGATAACCTTGAATACGGGGTGGGGCGGGGGGGAGGAGGGGAGGAAGGGAACTGAAGTATGCTAAGCATGAGGTCTTTTTCAATCAACATCAGGGAATGGCAGGTCAGGCTTGTGATGAGAATTAAGTTCCTAATTCTGAGTGTTTGCATAATGCCTTTCATCTGCAAAACACTTCCACAAATACTAATTGGTATGAATTACAGCTTGGCATAACGAAAATGGGGCTGCAAAAGTCTGTGCAGATAGTTGATAACACAAAGTTCATAGGCTTTTTTTCCCCCCTGTATTCAAGGTTTTACATGAGGTACTTCCCTTCCCTGCCCAAGTGCTTCGTGTTCCGTAAATACAAAATCTGAAGCACACACAGCAGTCACTGCCACAGGGTCCAGCGTGTCCCCAGCCTGTTGTGCATCACAGAGTCAGCAATCTTTTGTTTCCACCCTCAGCTCCGCTGCAGCTCATCTTCCAGTGGGCTGTGCTTGTACCCTGATGGAGAGCAGCCTGCTTTGACCTTGCTTTCTTCAGCTTGCATGTTGGTTCTGTTTTAAAAGCTTTGAATGGCTAATGCAAACAAGTTAAATCTTTGAGGGGCGCCATAGGTGATACTAGAGCTGAAAACAATAATAAACCTGTTTTCATGCAAGGAGCCATGACAATACTTTCTTAGGTGTGACTTAGAAAAAGCCTCAATGATGGCTGGTGCACTCTTCCAGTTCCCAAAAATGCAAAAATTTATAATGATGTCTCTTTTTCAGCCCTTCGCTCCCTATTTTATTTTAAGTACAGCAAAATCCAAAGTTCTAATTGTGAATGCATATATGTAATGTATTTTATAACTGCTGGTGACAATCTGCTGAAATAATTGAATAGAAATGCTACAGCATGTGAAACTAGACTAAGTTGTGAGGTTTAAATGCTCTTTATTGTCCTGACATGCAACCTGATGGCTGGCTTGCAGCTGACAGTCTGCTTTGAATGGGTCTGTGAAAGCTGCCTACAAAAAGCAAGTTCATGTATTCTTTGTGAAAATGGCATATGGAGCTGGCTAAAAAGGATCCTCAGTTCCACTGGAAAACTTGTGGGAGTTGACAAGTGGAAAAATTTTGGAAATCTCCATATAATGATCCAATTCTTGCTTAGAAATAACCATGTGCTCTGGTGCTTCATATCTTTCTCCTTGCACAGAAAGAGAAGAGAGAAAGGGGAATTATAAACACTGAACATATGAATAAGGGGTGTAAAAATCTCATGTTCCTTGGACAGGAAAGGGCCAAGTGGTAGCATAATTCTTCTTCGTCATCAGCACTGTATCAATACATGCAACTACAGGTTGCAGCAGCAAAGGAGGGCTGCAAGTCCTCTGCCCCTGTTGCCTGCAATGATTTTTGATTTATTCTTCACCCTGCCCTCCAATCAGACTGGTTTTGTGGGTTTCTCCAACTGATATGGGATACAAGCTGGAGGGACTTGGAGCTCACAATTTTCCTGTGAGTGTTACTATCTGCTCCCTAAGGCTCAGTGAAGTGACATGAGCCCTGTTTTGTGCTTAGTCCATGTTTGTTAGGCTTCTCCTTAACAAATGAGACCAAGAAAAGTAGTTTTTTGAGCTGGCTGCTCTTGTAGATGAGACTGAAAAGCACATGTCTATTGGGAAGAGGAAACCTCTGCAGCTAATAATATATTATGCCATACAGCATATAATACCATATATCCTCCTGTGCTACTACAGAAAGGTCTGAGAAGTTGATTTTCATCTCCAAGGGACTTATTTATGGCCTTACAGTAGTTCCTAGATGCTTCCTTGTTTATCATCGTTGCTTTAAAAATGCTTGTTAAATCAAGCACTAATACAATGTGCTGTCTCTGCTTAATCCCTTCTGAAATGAACTTGTCAATGCAAAGCTGGCAGAGAAATCTGGGATTTAGTAAGAAAAAAAAAAAGAGAGGAATGGAATAAGCATTAAAAATGGGTGGCAATATTTGGAAGGGATTGCCTGACTTGTTCCCCTCTTTGCCAGTTTTAGTGGTCCAGAGTTATGTCCATCCTGACTTTTAACACTGTTTCTCCATACTTCCTTATTTTTAGGGTTGGTCGACGGCCTGTACTGCTCTTCTCTGTCATCTTCATTTTGATATTTGGACTGACTGTGGCACTCTCAGTGAATGTGACCATGTTCAGCACACTCAGGTTTTTCGAGGGATTTTGCCTGGCTGGAATAGTCCTCTCCCTGTATGCACTGCGTGAGTATTCCTTCATCTCCCATACAAATGTGTTTTTATCGAGTATGTGGTTTGCTGTTCTCTGGCTTCCTGCATTTGTTCAAACAGATCAAACCAGAATCATATTGGCTTTAGCCCGAATTTTGGTAAGGAGGATTTTACAGCTCTTTATGCTGCTACAAAGCAGTCTCTGAAGGTGTTTCAGAGCTCATTTTAAAAGTTATAAGGTGGTTTGTGTTTGCCTGTTGTTTTTTTAAACCTAGAAGTTACCTGTGTCCTAGCCATAATGTGCATTCGGAGTAGATTTCACCCTGCAATATTGAGCTCAGTGGGAGACCTAGCGCTTTGGCTGACTCTAGCAGTTTGTACTCTGGCACTTTTTCAGAACTTCCTCTATTACTTGCAGAAATATCCTGTGTCCCTGCCTCAGGATTGTAAAGTTATAGCAAAAATATGTTAGAAGACCCTGAAGTCCTTTTATTAACTCTTTTTTTTTTTTTTTTTTTCCGGTTGGGTATTTTTGGGTTTTTGGTTGGTTGTTGTTGTTGGTTTTGTCTGTTCCGTGAGGGGGGAAAGATCTGAGAGAAACTTGAGGGAAAGAATGTAAGAAATACCTACACACTCCCATCTGGGGTGACTAGTAAACTCGTAGCTAGAACACTTGAAAACCCCCTCTGGAGGCCTTGCCTTTGGAGAGTACATCCACTATCCCACCAGCCTAATTTGTGTCCCCTGGATATGTTCCAGAGATCATCTTCTGCTTCCTTGGCTGTTTGTAATTAACAGGTAGCACTGCACCAACTGAAGAAAACACAAAACTTCCTCCTCTTTATTATCGCTCTGGAAAAGTATTATCTAATTTTATCCTGGAAGTTGCTGTACAGATCTTCATAAAGTTTTATTTACTTGCTATTGTGGATAATATCTAACCCATCAAGATTTAGCACAGTATTCTTATTTTGCGCAGAGTATTTTGTAGCATTAATTTCCACAGTTTTTGTTTTATTTTTGGTCTGTGCCAAGGGGAAGAGGCCTGACTGCAACAGACAAGAGTTTGTTCTGTATTGCACTTCATTGTTATACCTGATATGGCACCCAAGATGCATGATTTCTTAATTCTCTTGCCTTTGCTCATGTAATCTCTAGTGACAATTTTTCACCAAAAAATGAAACTACCACTGAAGACATTAGACTTTTATTTGGAAGTAATTTAACTTGTATGGTTCCCATGGAAGGGGGCTTCAGACATTACCAGTGTGATGTTCAACTGAATAATAGGCTTGTCAGGATTTTTCACAGCCCAGCATGTTAGTTTTTCTTAGATAATGGGGGGGTTTTCTAACCTTTAAGTGATTGCAACTGATGATTTTCATGGAGAAATGCAACTAAGTAAAAGTTTCATTACAGGCCTTTTTATGACTTGAGTGAAAGAGTGTATGTGTTGCTTTAGACCAGACAATAACTTGTCAGCCGAGGCTTTCATTCAGAAAATGGCATATTCTGGTTGCTTCATGCACTACTTGGTCCAGAGCAATGATTTGAGTCTGATATTTTATCCCCACCCCCTCTAAAATTCAGTTTTTTGCTATAACTGCTGCTGTCTGGCTAGACAATGCCTAAACAGAGCTAGTAGGTGTTAGGAGAGATCCGTGTGAAATTAGCTGCAGGCTGAACATCAGCACACTTATGTGGAGGTGAGAAAATGTGAAAGATGCAGCACCTGTGCCTCTGATAAATCTTCTGACCTTCTGCCTCAAGAGATGAGGAGAGTGGGTTTTTACGGTATTAAATACTTCAGTTTAAACAAAAGTTGTCACCTTGGTATAGAGTACTCAGAGAGAAGTAATCCCTGAAGTGTCAGGAGAATGGGAGTAGTAGTGTTTTCTGTTTGGTGGTGGTTTTTATTTTAGTCCTCATAATCTGTTAGGCTTCCTCTCAGTGTTTATTTACTATCTTTTCAGATGGATTCAGAAAAGTGTGTGGAGTATTCTTATGATTCATAGCCCCTCTTCCCTTTCACTAAATGGCCTTGATTTCTGCCTTTGGAGGTTTGTTGTCCCTGAATTCCCAGCTGGCTGCCCTGAACAGAACAATGGAAAGTGGAAAGTTTGACCTGTTAGTTGCAGCCATTAGCCAAAGTTTCCAAAGCTACTGTGCAGAAGAAAGCTTCATAGGCTTGCATACCCTGCAAAGGTAATTAGTCTGCCTCTGGGATCCTTTTACACTGTGTTGAGCTCACTAGTTGTGCTTGGATTTATGGCTTGCCCGAGGGAAATTGTAAATAACCGTTCAGGATGCTTTGGGAGTGGGAAGACCACCAAAGTGCTGTCTTTAAAACCCAGAGCTGCCAAGATTGAGTTGCCTTCACCATTCAAACCACACTCTTCTTTGTAGCCTAGTGCTGCTTTCCAAGCTGTCAGCCCTAAGGTGCAGAATGCTCCAGGGATGAGCCCTGCCTTCTGTGGGGGGACAGCATGGAGCTGCCTGTGCTCCTCTGCGGGCTTTCCTCAGTGCTGTGGTGTGCTCGCTTCTTGTGGCCTCCAACTACAGCCTCTTGCCTGGAGCTGCTCGGGGCTTATCTGAAGGAACCACCTTGGAATGTTGATTTGTTAAACTGAAAATTTTTCCTGCAGCTGCTGTAGTTTTGTTGGAAGAGGTGTTTCAGGTGAAATTTTTAGTGAAGCTGCAGGAAGAGACAGGCTTTGTACAGGTAGGTGATGGTGCTTGCTGTGAGGGAGGGAAGCAGAGGAGAAATGAGCCCAGGGCTTTCCCTTCTTGGCTGCTGTGGCTCATTGCATCATCTAGGAGAATGAAAGGCAGCAAATCCTGTTCCACTGAGCAAACACAGCTTTAAAAGGCTTTTCTTTCATGCTGATGTGGAACAGGAGGAGCCTCTACTGTCTTCTAGAAGTGTTTTCCTGCCTGGAAACAGGTTTTCCAACCAGGCTTCAGTGGGTTCCTGTGCTTCTGAGCAGTTAGCGCACATCTTGTATGGTGAGGGACCAACAAGAATCCTCAGGAAGCTCTTCCAGGAAGGGTACAGTGGCTCCCAGTATGCTACACTCAGCAGTAGTGTGATGCACAGAGCTGGAGCTGCCCATTGCACTGGGTGGGTCCCCTACTGTCTTTGCTGAGCAAATTTCTGCTGTAATGGGCCACCTCCTGTTGGAGGAGGGTGCTGGGGCCAGTGGCAAAATCTCCTGGAGAGAGAAATGGTGAAGGGATGCTAAGGAGCACTCTGGCCACGGTAGTTGAGAGGGAATGTATGGCCTGCCCAGCAGCTAAACGTAGAAGACAGTGTGGATTGGGGGCTGGAGGAAGACGGGTTAAGGGAAGACAAGGGAAAATCTAGCTTTTTCTCAGAATGCCTCTTGTTTGGATTTTTTGCTGTGTGCACATCCAGAAGGTTAGGATGGGCGTTCTGCACGTGCTAGCTCAACACGGATGGATGCACGGTGCCACAGCCTGCTGCCCAGCCGATGGGCAGGAGGTTGGAGTTTTACCCATTGGGCTGGAAAGCCCTGAGATGGCCCTGAGAAGAATTCTCCTTTGGACAAGCTGAGAGGGAGAGGAAGAGGTGTGGGAGCCCTGAGCAGGGTCACGGGTGCCTGAGTAATGCCTCTGCTGGAGTCTGTGGATTTCCAGCAGATGAAGTGTGCCAGTCTTACTGCAGATAGCTCTGCTTGCTGGTTGCAACTCACGTGGGACCAAGTACATTCAGCAAATGTGGAAGTCATGGGAGAAAGCAAATCTGACTACTTTGAGGGTGGAGAGGGTGTTGCATCTGGGTCACTTTCATTTCACTGGGTCATTGCCTTGGCCCTGACCACGGAGCAGCTTTTTCCTGGGTGGTCATGGAGAAGGGCAGATGCTGCAGCTGACTCAGCACAGCTCCCTTCCTTAGGGCTCACTGCCATCAGCTGACACCAGAGGTCTCATGGCTGAGGGCAGGAGCTCCCACTTCCTCTCCTTTCATGTGCTGCTGCCCAAGTCAGGCTGATGCCAGCGTCTGCCTGAGCCCTCTGCCAGGCAAGCCATCCACCTTCCCTCCAGAGACAACCAAGTGTGCTGTTGCCAGTGGGATGCGCCCTCTGATTTTGTCCCCGCTTCCTTTGGGAGATCTACTGGGCACAGTGTCTCTTGTGGTGCCTGACCCTGGGGGATAGAGTGGGAGTGTGGGCTCACACTGGGCAGGGCCAGTAAATGAATGAAGGGAAGCAAGCCTTCCCTTCCAGCTGTTCATGTCCTGTGCTGTATCTCTTTCCCTGTCACAATCCCTGCTTTTGTCACTTTCTGGAGCCGAAGCTAGGACTTTGGTATTAATTAAACTATTTAAGAGGAAGGGAAGAGGTATTTTTCTGGCAAATGCTCCTGGCAGGTTTAAAAAGCTTCCCAATAAAGTGGTCTATGCTGTCGCTAATGACTGTACCTGAGCTCAGGCAGCACAAGCCGTGGCGTGGATTTGCACACAATTGCAGGCTGTTCAGCAGTTTCATGGGTGACTGAGCTACAGACTATGCTACAAAATTAGAAAGTCTAGACTTGAATGAACTGGTAAATAAGCTCTGGAAATAGCTGTGCTGGAAAGAAGATGACATCTCAGGTTGGAGCAAGGAAGCAGGGGTGTCCCTCTGATGCACAGTAGCAGAATGAGTGGGCATGTTGTTTCTCTTTCACTGTTGGGAGAAAAAAGGTAGGAACGCTGTTGAAAATCATAGGTTGTGTTTCAAAAGCCTGTGGAAGCTTGGCAAAGGCTTTCAGACCAGTTAGGATGCCCAGCTGTGATGTATCTTTCTCATTTACAGCTGGGTCAGCCTAACCTGTTACACCTGTAAATTATACAGGCAGTAATCTGAGAGGCTAAATGTGGCTTTTTAAGATTTTATTTTTTTAATATGTATCCTGGAAAGCTAGAGCAGTGTGCTAGAAAGTTTGCTGTTGACTGAAGAATGAGCAAGTGCCAAAATGGAGCACCTCTGAGTGTTGGGCTGTAGTGATGTCAGATTTGTAAAATAATTCTGCTTCCAGTCAAGTGTTAATAGAAATGGTGAGATTTATCTTTTTTTCTTTTTCCTCCTCTATTTTTCAAAAGTGTGTAGGCTCTGAAATCCTGGAGCATTCTAAGTTTATAGTTGATTTCATTCTCAGTTTTTCTCTCCTGACTCTTCAGTGACAAGCATGGCCTTGGCAAGGCAAGGCAGGTGAAACACTGGAAACCGCAGGCTCTGAAGCTATTCTGTGTAATCTGAATTGGCTCAAAAAAAAAAAACCCTGCAAAGCATTCCCAAATCAAAGGATGTGAAAAACATCTGATTCCTTTCCAGTGCATTGACATGTGAGTTAGCTCTGCAGTAACGTGCAGTTCTCTCCACTGACAGGTCTGTGATAAGATCAAGGTTGTTAAGCCACCTACCTTCTGTTTATATAACCAGCCTTCCTTTGTCTGAGTCACTGGGCGCAGATCTGGTAGGAGTGATCACAGAGGGATCCACTGAACTAAAAATCTTAACTGGTTCACCTTAAAGTGACCATTAATTGTTAAGTGACACGGAACCACTTCGTTTATATAGCAGCCACAGGCTGTTCTATCATTGAGCTGGGATGTGATTTTCTGGAAACAGCGCTGCTACAATTTTGGATAGCTTTGTGGGAGAACAGCTAAAAAAAATAGTATGCAGTAAGAGCTCTCCAGCTGCTCAAAAAAAGTGCTGTGCATGCCTTTTATCAAGTGCCTGGGGGCTCAATTTATGCAAGAGTGGAAAAGGTTATTGGAATTACAGTACTCTCCTTATAAGTATAAATCTTCCTTGTTCTACGTTGCTTCCTTCACTACAGACAAATCACAACTCATATAATCTGCCTTTTCCTCAGTACTTCCACGGAATTTCCTTCCCTTTTCTGATGGTCAGAGTAGGTTTAGGCCCTTCGAGGGATGCAATGTCTGCTATTAGGGCATGGACTCTCATCCTTATTTTAACCTCTTCTGTCTTCTGGAGCAGAGATGCCCTTGAAGCATTGCTAACATATTGTCCTGAATCCTGGAAAAACTGTACCATTGAAAGCAGCCCGTTTGAAATTAATTTATACCAAGTCTTCAAGTATGCCAAAGGAGAATAAAAGTAGGCTCTTTCTAAAGCTCCTTGGAAGGTTAAAAGATGTTTGTTTGATGCAGATACTGCAGCAAAATACAATTTTAATCAATTTTTCCATTTCAGTTGCTGAAAATCTTGTGTCTTGTCAACGTGACAAAAAGCCTAAGGAATTAATTTTATTTGAGGTACTTTTTGTATGACTGGTCAATTGTGAATGCAATTAAGATGGAACACTGCAGTTGTTACACTTGTGATGATGACAATCAGATGAGATTAGAGTACACTTGCAATTTCCCCAGCTCAGAACACAGCTTGCATTTTTACCATTTAAAGTGTCTGTTTTTTAATTGTTCCAGACCAGCTCCAACAGTCTGGGTATGCTCAGTTTGTAAAATCGTACCTTCTGTCTTACCTTCTTACTTGTAACTGTTCAGAACTGTAATTATACTTTTAGGGATGTTTTTTAATTGGTGCTTTTTTAATCTGAGCAATGTCAAATAGATTCATAAGTCTGTTGCACAGCTAAAAGTTTGCTGCCACTGAAAGGAAATGAGAGAGGCTTTTCTCTTCCTCTTCCAAATTCCTTTTCATTGTCTCAGCTGCTCATACAACCAATGACTTTAGACTATAAGGGAGTGTTTAAAATGGATAGTTAAATACAAAAAGTTGCCTTTCAGTTGCAACTCTTTGACTCAGCTGAAGTGGTGTTATAGCCTCACTGTAAGAATAAACTGTAAAGTGTCTGTTCCCTCTGCTGGTTTGTTGGGGTTTTTTCCCTCTTGCTGTAAGACAGCTGCTAAATGGCTTTTCCTTGCTACATGGATCCAAGCTAGTGTTCTATGTTGAGTAGGGTGGCTGGTAGCAAAACTTCCCGTAACACATGTGCATGCATCCGTGGAGGCCATGTCCAAGTGACTTTGATTTTTTAAATCTTTTTAATTTTCCCTAGTAGGAAGCTAAATTTTTTACAGAGATTATCAGAGAGAAGTTTTACATATAAAGCCTATTGTGCTCAGACTGTTGGCTTACTGAGTTTTAGCTGCCCTGTTCCTCATCTGTGTCCTGGCACTTGGCAGCACTTGAAAACAGGATGGGCTAGTGCTGGAAATGAGATGAGCAGTGACATTCTCAGGAGTTGCACTTAGGGCAGACAGCAGTCAGGGTTGGATTTGTTTTTCCCCAGATGCTTCTTCCAGTGAGGGCACAGACATACGTATATTTGCGTGTGTGTGCGTGCCTACTTTTTGCTGCCAAAGGAAGGATGCATAGGTTCATAAATCACCTAGGAATGAATAGAGCTTTACTTCCCTTTCCTGCCTATCCCTACAGGTTAGCTTGTCAGGAAAACAAGCCAAGTTATAGCAACAGGATGTGCATAGAGGAAAAGCCATGAGTATGTAGAAGGTGCATTTAGAAGCTATCTGTAGTGGCTTTGAATGTTCAAGTCCAGCAACAAATGTCAGTGCACAAATTCACATAAATATTTATGTACCTTTCAAGAGGAACCATAATTAAACAAGGCTAGCCAAATTCCCATCCCCAGTCACGCAGACATGACTCCTATTTTCTCACTTACAAATAATATAACCCTGTGGGATTTTTACCAGTTCAAGTTAATTAAATTTCACTCAAAGCATGAAATTTGCAGGCACTGCTCATTGCAGTAATTCTGCAAGTGCATATTATTTAGTCAGATACCATAAAAAGTTCACTTTTCTTTTAATTCTTCATTTTATTTGCTGACAGTGTACAGAATTTAATTATACATGCTATACCAGTGCTCATATCATTCATTTTTCTTCTTTTTTAAAGAAAACTCCTTGGTATTGTATTGTGAATGAATTCGTTCATAAGTTATATGCTGCAGTTACTGATGGACCTAAAAGTATGAGCTATGTTTTTGTCTTTTGAGAACATCTGGTCCCTTCTTAAAGGACTTGTACAGACATTTACATAGTTTTTAGAGATAAGTTGAGACCTAAGTGCTTGCTAATATCTTGGAAACTTGTTTGTTCACATTCTTTGAATTCTGGTTATGATATGAGTTGTGAGAGAAGAAATCAGTTTACTGAAATCTTATGAATGATGTGCAAATCTTTGCAAGCACTACTCCAGTTTTGGATATATAAGCTGAATATCTGCTTTAGTCACCTATACATCCAGTAAGGAATCTTTCAAGTGTTCTTTCAACAGTTCTTGAATTTAGGCTTGGTAAAAAACCCCCAATAGTATTCTAGAGAAAAAGGGTGTTTGAAGAAGGTTCAGTGCCTTGGAAGTACAGCTGTCCCTTGATGAAGTGCCTGTGCTGAACTGTGGAAGAAAGCATGGTTCAGCTCTTGCATCAGAAATTCTGTATCCATGTTCTTGCACCTCTCTGGGTGATGTCCTCAGCTCCTGGATGTCCCAGCATTTCTCTCTAACTGGCTTGTGCTTGGAGGAATTCTTGGCAGGCTAACAATTCTTGTGGCTTCTCCTTCCAGCTTTCTGCCCTATTCCCATGGCAGAGACCACCCTCTCGTACAGTGATGCCTCAGCCCTCTCCCCTACAGTCAGGCATTTAAGTGCAAATACATCTCCGTCAGCGGCTTAGCTCACATAATCAGTGTACTAGGCTAAGGACATACATTTCATTCTGCTGTTGTTTATTCTCTGAGGAGAATAATCTCTGGCAGAAGCATCAGGGGAGCATGGTGTTTGCGCATGCCTCGGCTGGATGAGGACCTGAGAAGTGCCGTGGTGCGGTGGCGGAGGGCAAGCTCTGCTGGAGCACCGTGCACTCTAATTGTGATTTTGTTTAAAATGCAGACTGGAGAACCTGTGTGCCCTGGTACTAAGACATAGGTAGGTTACTTTATGTTACTGTTATCCAGACACTTCAGATTAATTCCCTGGAGAGAGGAGGAGGGCATTTTCTCTATGAAGCGCTGAGTTCAATGGTTATTTAAGCACCACGGTTGTTGTCCAAAATAAATAAATAAATGGATCCCTAGAGTGTTCTGCTTGATGTGAAACTGCTGTCTAGAAGGAACAAAGTGTCAGCCTGTCAAGCTCTTCAGGGACTTTTTCCAGTTCCACTGTTGCTTCCACTCAGATTTCAGTCCTGTACTTGTAGGCACTGTAGCTGTCTCCTGGATAGGGAGCACTCAATTAACAGAGTCAGAAGAAAGAAAAATAACAAAAAAGCACAGGAAACAGAATCAATAATGTGGTGAGGCAAAAAGCAATATAAGGGGAGAATTTCTGTGGGTTTTTTAAAAATTATTGTTATAGCAAACAAAAATGGATTGAAGGCAGGAAGGAAAAATAAGAGCAACTTAGACTGTGTAATGCTGGAAGTAGCTTATGTGGTGAAATTGCAAACAGCGTTCCTAATAGAATCCTATTTTTGTTTCATTTATAGCTTTGACATTGAAATGTTTGGTTGGGTTTTTTTTGCCTAGAACTTGACTGACTTGTTTTTCAGTGCAGAAAGCCAAATCTGTCTTTCTAGGAAGCTTGAGAAAAATTAATTAAAGAGCTTTTGAATTATAGATCCATTAAAAATGACTCTGCTTTGAAAGTTAAATAAATAAATAAAACTGTCAGTGTTTGTCATCTGTTGAAAAAAAATTGTTTCTCTTGTATCTGTACAACAGAGAAACCCAATTAGTGCACTCCAATGCTTTGGAATTTGGGCAGGAGAAGCTTTGATTATATCAACCTTGACTGTACTCATATGAGTCTTTTCATGGGTCATGTGTGAGTTTAGAATTGTGAATCAGCCTAAAGTGTTGTCCCATTCTGCTTTTTTTTCTTTAATATCTGCACTAAGTCTGGAAGAAAATATGCAAAATCCAATATGCATCTTGCAAACCTTTAACCTGATGGATTTGTCTTTTTCAGGAGATGGACTTCATCCTTTTTGACTGAGTGTTGTATTTCAATAAAAAATATCCATGCAAAGTGCTTTTCCTCCCTTCCTGACCTTTTCTTTAATGGTGGTCTTTCCCTGAGTATAAGTGTTTCATGTGGGTCTAGGGTTAGTAACATGTGCCAAAGCAGAGAAAAAGAATAGCCAATGCGTGACCCAAAGAGGGGGAAAAAAAAACCCCAGAATATACGATATGGACCACAGCTGACTCTTCTCTCATCCTGTGATAAAAGACAGTGTGACAGATGTTTTTATAAAATAAGGAATATGCTCCTATCCAATGAAAAATAATAGCAGCAGTTAAAGATTTTGTGTCCTAGTTGTTTTGGAAACAAAAAGATGGCCAGACAAAGCTGGCAGCATGTCATGTTAGCGTGTGTGAATGTGAGTAGCACTGCTGCCTGGGTGCTGTCCTTTGCTGGGATCCTGGCTGGGAGGATTTTTGTACCTGGTGGGACTTTCATTGTGCACACCAGTGCTTTTTCCTGCCAGGACAGCTTTGGGTTTGACTTCTGGCTAGGATATATTTATTTACCCATAATCGCTGTCCCTTCTTCAGGCCAGAAGCATGTCCTGCTTATCCAGTGCCGCTTGGCTGCCAGCCAAGAGCTGCAGCGTGGCTCTGCCCATGGCAGCGCTTTGCAGGTGGAATACCTCACTGGAGCAGGCTTCTGGGAGAAATAACTCACCTGCCTTAAGGCCTTTTATTTATGAGTTTGATCCTTTCTGCCCTGATTCTGGGAGTAGTTAAAATCTCAAAATGACTGCAGGGAGACTGGCTGCAGCTTTTGCCCTGCAGGAGAATCTGACAGCAGCTCAGGGACAGCCTAAGCTGACCTGGTTCTGCCTGTTCTGGGTATGCCCATCCTGCCCTGGCTGGTGCTCTGACCTACTGCTGGCCCTACAGTGAACTGATTCAGCAGTGTAAACAAGCAGAAAACTGTTGATTTTGTTGTTTTGTTTGGTTTTAAGTCAGTTTTGCCCGGGTCTTTGCCCTCACAAAAGCTCACTGCAGGGCTGAATAAGCATAGGCAGACAAAGGTGGAGAGAAGGAGCAGGTGCCTGGGGAGTCAAGGAGAGAGGAGGGACTGCAAGGGCCATGATATAAATTTGCCATGCCGTAATGCCCTGCTGTAGAAGCAGTTTAAGAGCCCTTGTGGCTTGCCTGTAGTGCAAATGAATCAATTCTTGCAAGCTTACTGCAGCAACCTCAGGTCAGGAAATTCGCTTGGTGT
Source organism: Dryoscopus gambensis (assembly GCA_013389985.1). NCBI lineage: Eukaryota > Metazoa > Chordata > Aves > Passeriformes > Malaconotidae > Dryoscopus > Dryoscopus gambensis. The sequence continues at coordinate 249,773 of WEIT01025403.1, forward strand.
AAACAGATTAGACTGTTGCAAGTCGTGATGAAGCTTGACTTTATTCAGTGTGGGTCATTCTTGAACGTGGGATTTAAAACTTACTTGTTGCAGGCTTTTTAAAGATTAGACAGTGTTTAATTGCATCTTGGCAGAGACAACGGGTCTAATACATGGAGAAACATATGTCTTGGACAGGTTGATGCTTCCTTTCAGGACAGCTGTCTTTGAAGTAGTAGCAGATGGAAGTCCTTCCACCTTTTCTAGGCACTGAATAACTTCGAGAAGAGCAGATAAACTGGCAGCAGAGAAAAGCAATTCTTAAAAATAATTTACAGAGATCTATATGGCTTTAACTTTATTTATTTAAGCTTTCAGAATGAGAAGCCTGGCTTTGGATTTATTGAAAACTTCTGAAGCTCAGTCAGAGAACCAAATATGATCAGGTCCTGGTCATGAGATTTCCACTTTTCTGGCTGGCTTTTCTTAGCAGCATCCAAATTGGTGAATAAATAAAACCCTTCAGTCTGCCGATGACAACAAAAAATCTGTGATTCAGATCAAAACATCTTGATCATGAACTTGGCAGTTGTAACCTTGAAGAGCAGAAATGCAGACCATCAATCTGATATTTCAGTACTTAAAAGAGTTGTTTTGAAAAGGTTATTTTGTTGCTGTCCCATGAGTTTTACTCAGTTAATTTCACCTTTCAATGAGAATAAATTTTAATTTTTGGCTTTGGGATAAGAAAAGATTAGGTCTTGAAGTGAGGGGCAAAGATGATGGTGTTTATGTCTAGAATAAAGATGCTGAAAGATGCTCTCTGTACTGAATTGTCTGACGAGCTCCTATAACCTTGGTCTTTTATTCAGAACATTTTTAAAGTCTTTGGGATTGTCACAGTGCATGGGGTTTTTTGTTTGGTTTGGTTGGTTTGGCTTTGGTTTTTGTGATTTGGGGTTTTTGTTGTTTTCTTTTGTTTGTTTTTTAATTTATTATTTCTGCTTTCTGAACTAATTTTTGATTGCTAATTAGGTGGCTGCCAGAGAATGTCTGACTACAGCATGTCCATTTCTATTTTAAAATGTACTGTGTAAAATAGGAAATACAAAAGGAAGTTTCTGGATTTATGTGTTTAGGCTTCAGCTGTGTCTCCTGTTTGTTTTGTTATAAATGGCAGTACTGAAAAGAGTGAGTTTCACTTTCTCAACACTGGAATGAACTAGTGCTTATTCTTTGGAGAAGACCTCTATGAGAAAGGTACACTGCAACATTCGTTATAGTATGTTAGGAGTGTTCACTAAGATTTATGTGAACACAGATTTTTCCTGATGATTCTGAATTGGAATCCCCATCTGCAAAATGTTATGTACAATTCTAATTTCAAATAGAATTTTAATGACTTAAATTAAAGCTACTACTGCAAGAAGGCTAAATGCCAAAGCAAACAATCTTTAAGTGGATTTTTTTTTATACTGCATGCCAGTTACACTTGTACCATGTGTAATTGGTATGAAATTATACTTTTGAAACATAAACCTTGAGACAATTTCAAGACAGGCATTCAGTGTAAAATTCATTTGGTTTAATTTCACTTAACTGTAAAATTATTACACATTTGAGGAAGCTAAACATACAAATTGTTGAACTTTTCATTTCCTGTTTGTTCTGCAAACTGGTGAATCAGGGCAGGAACAGGATGTGGTTGGCAAAGCCATTCCCTGTTGTCTGTACCTGGAGAGATGGCCGCAGCAAGGGTACCTCTGAAACCATCTAATTCTGTTGAGAGAGGTGCTGTCAGTGTGGTGTGGGTCTGGGGGCCAGCAGAGCTGCTGCCTATGTGGCCATTTGCCCATTCCTCAGAGTACTGGTGTTCCCCTGAAGGTCTTTAAGGAAATGTGTTACTGCATGGGAACTGTGCTGCAGCTGTGATCCTACCAGGATACTGATGTTCAGTAATTAATTGGGTATAGTGTTCCTGCTAATGTGGTAACCATGTAGGAGATCTGTGTTTGCGTTCCTGTAACTGCTCCTTAACTCCCAAGGTGAACCCTGGGGGAATCCCAGCAGCTTCTGATGCAGGGAGGAGCAGCCCTGCTCACCTGCATCCCTCTCTGCATCTGCTTCCTCTCTGCTGGCTTTATTCAGATACATAATCCAACCAACAAATTAACAAAAACTCACTTTGCTGCACCGATTTTCTACTCTTTTGTTGAATAGTATCCATTCATGGAGCAAACGGATGCAAATGTTGGAGGTAAATGTCAGGGGAGGTGAGAATTTAGTGAGGGGGGTGACAAACTGCATCATGACCAGAGTTATCTCCTGAAGCTAAATCTGAAAACCGAGCAAAGGTGTGGCAATCTGTTACAGCTCTCAGAAAACACTGCCAGTGTCAGAATTTTCTGCCACATGTTGCCACCTCCTGAATTTTGCCAAATTGGCTGGTTTTGTAACTGCACTCAAAATCAACTGCACAAGGTGATGTGGCTTAAACGAAATAAATCAAAGGTACTTCTTGAAATATTGCTACTATCACTGTCAGTTCCTCTGCTCTGTTTTTTGACAGATCCACCCTAGGATTATTGTGTGTTTGCAACAGCAGTGGAATTGGTGCAGATAAGGGGACCATAACCAGTAATGTGCTCTTTCCTTCTTGTACCACAATGTCTCTGTGCATTCAGGATGAACTATACTTAGATGAGTTTCTTGTGTACCACACAGTACAATTCAGGTGGAGCACAATCAAAAGGGAAAAAAACAGAGCATCATTCTGTGAGGAAAATTGAATTCTTGAAGTGTAAAATTTTCTAATGGCATTACACAACCTTGTGACTGTGTGATCATCACACACATGGCTACAGTCTTTGGACCCCACTAAAGGAAGTTAAAAAAATAATGGGTAAGGGATGGTGCATGCATGGATTCCAACTGTGCTGGCCACCCTCCCATGGAAAGAAGAGAGAGGAAGAGACTCTTACTCAACTGTTTATAGTGGCAAAGTGTGGTCTTTTTTCATTTGGAATTCTGGAATACTAGCTGTAGACCTAGCAAAGGTAGATGAGTGAGTGAATGGCAGCAAACGGGTCAAAGGCACATGACGGAGCACTGAAAGGAAAGTATGGCATATGGGGGAATGTGTCTTAGAGGAGGGGAAGATTGCCTAAAAATAAACACATGGAAAAAAAATAAATATATATGCACGTGTCTATATATATATATATACACACACACACATTTCTTCTTTTAAATATATACTGTATTGTGATAGAAACTGTCTACAGAAAATATTTGGCTTCTCTGGCATTTCCCTGTGCTGGAGAAACTGTGGATGTTTTGTTCTGGGTCACATTTAATATCTGTGGTCTCTGAAGATAATGTGTTACTTTCAAATGCTATATGTGTTTTATTCTTCATGCCTGGATTCCTGGATCACATTTTCATTGCAGATTCTTTCCTTGCCAAACTAGTCTGTTGTATCATGGGAATCCTTAAGCAACGAGGACAGATTAGGTGAAAGCAGGTGTCAAAATATTAAAATTTTTCATGGGATAGAAACTCCCCATCCCACACAGACAGCATGTATAATCTATTGGCAGAGTCTCCCATGCAATTCCTTCATATCTCTTCCTCTTCATCAAGTTCTTAGTGACCAGAGAGGCTTTCATAAAACACTGTAATCCAGAATAGTCTGAAACTGGCACATGATGTGACTCTGAGGGATGTCTTGTACAGGGCCAAGCTGGACTCGATCCTTGTGGGTCCCTTCCAACCTACCATATTGTGTGATTTGGTGATACCTGTGTGCAGCATGGATGTTTGGTGGGAGAGGCAGTTGCTCTCCAAATCTGCAGACTTTACTCCTTGTGTCCTGCACGCTGCTGAAATTTAATGAAACATATTCCCAAGTGCTGGCATGTGTGTTTTCTTCATTTCTATTTTATCCTTTTTGGGGAGTTGGAAGCATTTAGTCTTTTTATATACCGTATCCCACAGATAAGGAAGATAGTGTGGTGAAAAAGCACAGTGCAAACTTAGTAATTCATGTGATGATAAAATTGATATGTGATCGGGCGGTCAATTAACAAGCAGATAACACATGCTTTTTGATTCTGGAATGCTTGAGTGCTTGGTTCTTTTTCTAATGTCAGTGCGTTGCATGTGACATAAGGGGAGACTTTTGTGTGTGTGCGTGATCTCTCAGGCTTGTCTCGAGTGACAGAAATGCCTTACGGTGGCACCAAGCAGCTTCGCTGTGAACCTGGAGCCTGTGACATAAACGCCTTGGCAAACTGACCGCTGTCATTTGCATTGCCTCAAGCACCCTGGCGCTGCTTGTGGAGCTGCGGTGAGGGACACACAGGGAGATAGCCACGCTTTTGGGAATGCCTGCTTTCAAGACAAATGCAAAAAATGGGCTGTCAACCAGAAATCGTGTGTAAAGCCGTGCGCCGTGCGGTGCCTGGCCAGTGGGTACACAGATGTGTGTGACCCAGGAATGTTTCTTTGCATGATAGCCACAGACTAATGGAATGTGGCTGGAAAGCACAGGGAGTGTGTGGGCTGGTAGTGGAGGTGGTGTTTTGACCACTGGTCCAGACTGTGGTCTGTCTTATGCTTTCCTAAAGAAGCATAAATTTTTGTTTTCTGGTTTATTATGGTAGCAAAAGATGACATAAATTGTGCATGTATGGCTATTCTGTCATAAAATAGTAATAAAAAAAACACAACAGCAAAATCAAAAGTCCTGGATTCTCTGTTAATGCGGTTTTCAAATTCCCAAGCTGGAATGTAAAATTGAATTTTTTCTTAGGTTAGGAAAGTTTTCTTGTTTACAAAAGAAGAGGAAAAAAAAGGTGAAGTCCCAAGCGGTGCTATTTTCTCTAAGTGTTGGTATGGAAAAAGATTATGGGATGCCCTGCAGTCAGCAAATCCCTTTTGATCTGGCTTGAATGCTCCTCACCTGACCAAAAGCACATAATGTGTGTCTGCATTACTATCGATCCTAATTTCCAGGCAGTGCCACTTAATGGCTTTTGCTTGTTTGGAGGCAGGCCTGGGCTGACTTTGCCAGCCGTGCCAGTGTGATCTGTCCCTGAAACGTCCTCCACCCCAGCAGTCACCACTTCTCCCCAGAGCACCGTGCTGCTGGCATTAGCAATGCTCACCGCACTTGGTTTCTTCCTTGACACAGCTCCTTAATGAAACACCTGATGAGTCAGTGTTAACTAATCTCACTTGGGTGTATGGCTGTCACCTCCCTGGAGAAGTTCTGTCTGTGTCTTGAGAATGCCGTGCGTCGAGGAGAGATGGTTTGCATTCAGCTGCAGCTTTCTTCTCCACATAATTTTAGAATTTGGTACCTGTAGGGATAGAAAATTGGAAGTGAAACTGGCACAAGCAGCAGGAAATGTATGTGTCTCTTGCTCCCTCAGGCAGCACTTTTACATAAGAGGGACACTTTAGAGATGCATATTGAAATTGATTTCATCTTTCTGCCCCATTAAACAAGCAATTGGTTTTCAACAGCAGCTCACAGATGAATCTGAGTCAAAGTAGGATGATTAACTGGAGGACAGCCAGCTTGCCCATTGTTTGTCCTCTCCTGCTTACAGTGTATACTGATACACACATCATAGACTTCAAACTCCTCCTTCAAGACACAATACAGTAAATTAATCTGTTGAGAAATTGCTGAGATTCCTGCCTCCCTACCAACTTTTTGATTTAACCGTGTTAAATACTGCTAGCTGGATTTGCTCAACTCCATTGGATGACTCACAGCCAAACACTGTAAAACATTATTTTTGCTTTTTTGCATTTCCTATCTATAAATAGGTGGTTTGGAGTTCAGTTGGGTTGAATACACTGAGATGAAACCTAATTCCTGTCAGTTGATAACAACTATTCTTCATTCAAATGCAGAATACACTCTGCTTTTACTCAAAAAACTGTGTGGTCTTTGCATGTACATATCAGCAACCCCAAAACTGCAATGTCCTGAGGGCACATGTGCCCATCCCTGTTCTGAATGTCTGAGTTTCAGGTATTCTAGTGACTAACTTGACTTTAAAAAGGCAAGGAGGTTAAGGAGTGTCTCTTCAAACTCCAACAGGCCTGATCTCTTATGTCCCAGTATTTGCTATCCAAATTATTTTAAAGAAAAAATAGATGTACTTAAAAGCCCTTAATCATTGTCATGATCTCTCTTTTGGTTTATTGGTCAGGGAAGCAAACATACTCTATTTTTATGGGGGCTGACAGGAGAGAAGGTAGAAACATAGAGGAAAATGCTACTGCTGTGTACACTGTGCCTCTTAGCCAATTTAAAGCACCATTTTCATCAATTTCCCTTTGCAAGAATGAATTAGAAAATAAAACCATTGCTATCTACAGGGAAGGGGGAGTGAATCTATAAATTGAAGTTCAAGGTTATTGGAGCTCTTATCTGTCTGTAATATAGGTATATGCCTCTGAGCTGCTGAATATTTTTGATGCTGCTGGTTTAATAATTAATCTACCCTTTGGAAGCTGCAGGCTTTTTGCCTAGGATTAATGCACTCTTAACATCCCCATGTCTACCACCTTGTCCTGAAAGCTAAATGGTACCACAAGAATCTGCTGCAGAGGGCTTATTCCATCTTTTATCCTGTGTTCGTATGTCTTCATAGGAAGCATTTTTAACCCATCTCTGATGCCAGGTTCAGGCATAAAATCTCCAGTGCTGTTCTACAAATCTCTTCTACATTAGCTTGGAGGGCTGGTCCATTAGCAACTAGCAATTGTTTCTCTGAACTAGGCTATGAAAGAAGGGATGTGCGTGACTGAAAGGGTTGTTGCATGCCTGTCTCTAGCTAGGAGTGGGGAAATGGGCGCCTTTAAAACACACGTCTTGCTGCCTTTAAGACCAATTCCTTCCCCTATGTCAATGACTGAGTCTGTTCAGGGCCTTTCTGTACTTTCTTGGGTGAGACCTCGCTTGGTGAGATGTTACTCGCATCCGTCAGCAGCCGCTGCAGGTTTTTGGTGCCTGTATGTTTTGTGTTTTTCCTGTCCTGTCTTGTTGGTGTAGAAAAGTGTTGAATTAGTACATAATGTCTGCCAAAGTGAAAGTGGGGTGAAGCAGGATGCTCAGCTGCTCCCATTTGCTTGTGAAGATCTCATTAGGTTTCCTGATGGTGTTCCCTGAAATGAGGAGCCCCTGCTTTGGTCAGGTAGGAGAATCAATACTGTGTGCCATGCTCTGCCCTGTTCACCCTTCTGATTTCCATTAAATGGGAGTGATGCCTGCTGTGGATTGCATATTGTGCATGCTCCAATGTGTAATAAAGGAGGAAGAATCTCCATCATGATGTTGAGCATCATGCTAGGCAGGATGGGATGAAGGAAAACGTCTTTTACCCTTAAGGGCATGTTTCGGTGTATTTCTGATCCCTGTGATAAAGAGGAGAAGGGAAGTGAGGCTGGGAGATTGGGTAACAGAAAGGTGGAGAGTGGCAGAGGTAACACACATGTCTCAAGGTAGCTTTTGTGCTTCTAAGAAGGAAGTGTTTTGCTGAAGGTAATTACTTTGGGGCAGCCAGTTGTTCAAGCCCTCGTTCCTATGAATGGAGGGATACTTCTGTGGGAGAGTGGATGAAGCAGAAGGAATGAAAACAGGAGCAGCTGAAGCTGAATCTTTGCACTGGGGAGAGGGAAGGACAAGGAAACTTAGGGTAAAAACAAGTAATAACAGGATTCTGACTCAATCATATAATTCTGAAACACAAGGACTGGAAAGAGAGATGAAAAGGTGGAGTCCTGATTTCTAACAAGATTTGTTTCCAGCTAGTACATGGAGCAACTTAGTGGCCAATATAAGCCTTTTGAATCAGTCCTTCCCCTGTTGTGTTTGCACTTGAGTTTTTCATATATGCAGAGCTTGAATTCTGAAGGTCTCTTCAGCACCCCCAATTGCATCAGAACAGAGTCTTCCTTGGTGGGTGGTAGTTTTTTTCCTATTTGTAGCAGCAGCCCATGCAGTTAAAAGCATGTAATGTTTACCTTCATGGCTGAAGCTGTGTTTTTAACCCAGGTTTCCAGAGGCAAAAGGTTATGTTTTTCTGCCTCATTGAACTGCTTTTAATTCAGTTAGGGCATTCTTCAGTCTCCAAACGACGTGGTACAGGTTGTCTAGAAGTAATAGAGCAGCATGGTTGTACTGCCCAGCCTCGCTGATGGGCGATTTTTCATTTAAACCAGGCCTGTGCTGCTTTGTTCCCTGTGGTGCTGCTGTAACTGCACACACAGTGAGCATTGGCTACAATTGATGGCTGGGAGAAACACTGGCACTATTTTTCAATGTGGAGTGCGTCTTTCCTTGTTTCTGTCAGACTGCAGCAGAATATCCACCACTAATGCAAGGGTGCCCCATCAGAACAAAGTCATAGCCATTCCCATTTTAATCATATAAATACAATGTTCTTACTTTTATTTTAACTCTGGTTGAACACACAAATTTCTAGGTTTGCAATGTTATACAATTTAGCTTGGTTGGTTGCTGTAACACTGACACTTTGTCATCAGAAATACTGGGGTTTTTTTGCAAAGCCATATGGATTTTACATTATAAACAGTGATTACTAATTTTATTCTCTGAAATTTAGCTTTCTGTAAGGAACAGTTGTAAAAAATCAGACCAAAGCCTTAATAGTTGTGTTGATGATCTGAAAAAATTAGTTGGTTAGCACAGACTCAAGTACTCTTCCTTCCAGGAGATGAAGAGGACGACTTGGTGCTGGGATTAGACACAGTCTCTCTTAGGGAACCAGTTCTGTGTACAGCATCCATGGATTCACAAGAGGTTTATTTTGAGACAACACACTATTTTTTTTAGTGCCCTGGCTTTAGCCCATCTGCATTATAGGGGTAATAAGTTGTCCTTTCTCGCTTCCCTTCACATCAGAGTCTTTATCCATTCTCCCTGGCTACTTCACATGCACCACACAACTTACTATTGTCTATGATTACTATTTGAGCTGTTCTCAGCTTATAGCTATTTATTTGTCTTGGAAACTGGCCAGTGTTTTCCATGGGATTACTTCTCTTTGTTATAGTTGTTAGTTATGATGATTTAGGCAAAGCAATGCAGTGGTTGGGTTTGGGGCACCAAAGACTAATTCAAGTCTCAAAAACCCTGATTTACAGCCCAGAAGTGTGCACTGCCCCATCCATGGGAGACAGTAAGTGCTATCTCTTGCACATATGCAACTGATGTTTTATCTTTCTTGAAAATGGAAGGGTTTTACTTGCAGAGATCAGTGCTGGTTTGTGATTAGAGAGCGTGCTGTAGGAGATGATCGTATTAATTTTTGGTTAATTGACAGCAGAGCAGAGTAAAGCAAGCTTTTGCCTGGTGAAAGGGCAAAGCTAGCATAGAAGGATTACTTTCAGTGGTCTGGAAGTGCCTAATTTGTGGACATGGGACAACATTTTGCCATAAGAGTGTGGGCAGATCTAATTAAGCAGTTCTCCCTGGATAATATTTGTTTCTCAGTTCACTGCAGTGGCTGTTTCGATCAGGTTTCTCACTTGTATTGAAACTGTCCTAGGGTTCCATGAGTGCAGGTGTCAAACTTTGTCCCTAGGCAATGGTTTTGTTTATTTGAAGCCAAAGGAGTCCAAGAAGACAAGTTAACTTAGTGTGAGTTTCACCCATGAGGTTTCTGCTGCCTTTTTTTTTAATCCCATAACAAAAGCTGGTGAAGTATAGAAAGAAGTCCTCATGACCTCATAATTGAATAAAATGAGACTGCTAATTGTGTCTGGGAGGATTGTTAGATTGTCACCAATATTTCTCATTGCATTTAAGCCCACAGACTTTCTTTTTTAAGAAGAGAAAAATTCAGGGTGGATGTCACTGCAGTCTATAGACTTTACTCCTTGCTTTCTTTTTTTGAGTGTTTCTGCGTGGATTTAGCTGGGAAGGTTAATTCCTGGGTGAAAATATCTGCCTTGAAAATCAATGGTTCTGGGCAAACAAAGGGTTGTAATTTTATCATCCCACAAATGAGACTTGAAAGGTTTGCCTTATCTTTGCTTCCCTTGCCTTCTGGACAGAGGCAGGAAGAAATGCTGCCCTTTGGGTGCCCCCGGAGGAGCAGGAGGTCTCCTAGGAGGAGCACCACAGAGCCAGTGGGACGCCCTCCTTGCTCTGTTACAGCTTTTCTGCAATCCTGTTCAGAAATGCGGAGAGGGGAGGAAAGTGCTGTGCTTTCTGGGTATTTCGCTCTAATCAAGCTGGGGGGAGGAGGAGGCAGCTCGATGCAGATTGCCTGTTGTTCACCCTCATCTGGCTGCGTTCCTCTGCTTTCCTACCCCCTCATGCCTCTCCCTAACTTCCTGGCAGTCATATTCCATGGCATGCTCTTTTCACCCATTTCAGGCCATGCAGTAGTAGCACAAGAGAGCCTTTGTTTAACTGGAGTGCTGTATCTGAATGCTGTGAAAAGCATTATGGCAGCTGCCTATGTTTGAGACTGTGCTTGGGAATGTCTCGGAGGGGATCTGTGTGGCCAGCACCCTCTGAGCTGAGCAGCAGAGCTGTAGGGAGGCTTTAGGGGTACAGGAGGGATGCTGTAATGTGAACTGCATGGAAACACACTGGCTGTCAGTGCCACGGAAGTGTTTCTGCAGAGCAGCTTCTGTGTGTTGATGTTGCAGCACAGCGAGTCTTAAGGATATCCATGAAATGGAAAAAAATTCTTTGACATCTGGCCTGTGGTACAGAGGCCAGAGAGAACTATGGCGGCAGCTGCATTGTTCACTTGCAGAAGGAATACCAGTTCTTGGGGAAATTTTCAGCTCTAAGAGCAAGGTGTTTTCCTTCGCTGCCCTGCTCCTTGGCCATGCTGTGCCCCACAGCCAGTCTGTGTCTATATTATTTTGGCCCAGCATTCTGTACCAAAAGCCATTGAGAAGAGCTATGCTGGGGAGGCCACTGGCACTACAAGAAGCCCTATTTTGAGTCAGCGTGTTGATGCTGTGCTGCAAGTGCATCTTGTTCAAAGGCTGTACTAATTATAAATTGGTCTTGGGAGATGAGGATAAAAATATCTTTAGTCAGCCTGTCTCTGTAAACAACCTGTGATGCTATTTGGAAATGTGGTATAGTTTTCATGTTGCAGGGAATGTGTGTGCTGTGTGTGAAAGACTTCAGCAGCCACAGTGCGGAGCTTCCTTGTGGTCAGGCTGACAAATAAAGCAGGGAAGGAATTTTTTTGCATGCTAGAGATGGCAAAGTGGATATTCATTACATTCTTTTCCACACAGGGGAGAAACTAGAGTTTACCTCAAGATTGTAGGAGGAAGGGTGTTTATTATACCAGGCATGTGCTGGTACCTTCTTTTCTTTTAATAAAAAAATGCCCTTGAAACACCTTCTCTGTCCTGGCCATATGAATTGGTGTGGAATCTCTCCTGCACATTGCAGGAGAGGATTTGCTTCTGCGGTGCAAGAAATCAGCTGGTTCACTGCTAAATCAAATGCTGATGTGTACTGCCATCTGCAAGGTAAGGTTCCCTACTGGGAAGGGAGCGCCAGTGGCAAGAGGAAGAGCCGGGTGTCAGCTGCCAGCGACAGACACGCAGGGAGCACCCATGAGCAGAAATGATGCTGGGTCTCCATAACAGGACCTGTCTGCACAGCTGGAAGCTGCTACAAAGTGGTGGCGAGAGGAAGCCCCGCAGCCTCCTTTGGCTGTCTCAGGGCTGATCCTGATAGTTCTGTCACTTGGCTCCTAGTGGAGCTGAGTCCCCTGTAAACACCCCTGACCATGTTTCAAGCAAACCTTCCAATGCATGCTGGCTGCTTGGTGAGATGAATAATGCGAGCATGCTTTTCAGGGAGGTGAAAGCACTTTGCCTTTCCTTTGTTCTTCAACTCCGCTGTGACTTAAACCAGGGTGGTGCAATGTTTACAGTTTCCTTAGGGTAATGCATCTTGCTGTAGGTCCTGGGCTGCCCTGTGTTCCACATTCTGCTTTTTATGAAACTGAAATATACGGGGATTGGAGGGAGGAGCAGATACAGCCCCTTTTGGGTGTCCTCCAGTTCAATACTTTGGAACCACATAGTCTTGAGGAAAAAATGCCTGAATGTGAAAGGGCTTGCCATTGGAACTAAATTATTCATCAGAATATTAAAAGAAGAGTGTGCAAAGATGTAAACGGAGCACACCCCAATGCAGGCTGTAATGAACTAAAATTATAGTTGTGGTCTTGGGAAAAGACCACACTCTCAGTTAGCTCAGTGCTGGCAGCTGCCCGAGTGCATACAGCACCTTCTGCATAAGGATGATGCCAGGCATTTGTCAACTTTGAACTCATTTTTCAGTCACTTAAATAAAATAGGATTTAGTCTGTATTAGCAGTAGATAACAGCACTGCCGGTTAATAGAGTGCTGTAAGTCTGGAATCTCTTTGCTCCTGTTGTCTTATAACTCCCCCAGGTTTTCTCATTTGTTTTTCTCCTTACTGTTTGTCCTGTAAATGTGTATATCAGGCTTTCCTGAGATGTCAGCCTCCTCTGTGTCCCCTTCTTGCATCAGCTCTGTTTTCAGCTGTTAATCATATATGCTTGAATCTGTCTCCATCAGTGTTTTAAAAATTGATGGCTTCCTCTTTTAGTTTGCAGAATCTCTTTTTGACCATCTCTGTTCAACAGTCTATTTTCTGACTGTTTTAGAGGAGGTGATGGCCTTGCCTCTCTTGCTGGAGTGTGATCATTGCCGTGCATCTTCTGCATTTCAGAGCAAAGGTGAATGGTATGTTGAAAGCTTTAGAATGAGTGAGTGACAAGGTTTTCCTCCTGTTTATTTCGGTCTTTTTTAATGCTGTTGTGGAAAGGATGGATTCAAGAGCCAGGTCTTGCAGGGTTTTTTAAAAGTTAAGTCTGTTAAGTCTGTTTTCTCTGTTTGTCACTAGTAGTGCTACAGGCAATATCTTTCTCATGAACATGAAGGTCTTACCTTAGCTGATGACAAGCTCAGATGTTACAGCAGTGTGATTTAATTCTGAGAAGTGCTAGGGCTTGAGTGGAAGTCACTGCATTCAGGGTAGTAGTAAATATGCTTGAAGCTGTAAGAGGACGTGTTGGCTAGGATGATGATGCTCTTCTGTGCATTTCTCTGTTCTCCCTTCCCCCTGACCCCACTTGTCTCTCTCTTTCTCTCTTATATTAATTAATAATAATCGTTGTGTGGGTGGGGATTTGTAGAACCAGAAATGGAATGAACTAGAAATGACCCAGGAAACTTCTGCCATTGTGCGTGTATATATAGCTTCTAGACAGCCAAAACAAAGAAGATACTGCTAATTATCTTCCAAGTAACTTTGACTGAGACATGAATAGAAAAATGTATGTGAATATTTTTGGAAGATGATCTGAGCTAAAACTCTAAATTTAGAATTTGCTTGATCTGTTTTTAAAAATGTTCAAGAAGTCTTTAACAGAAACTTTTTTAAAAAAAGAGAGGGAACTTTTCTCTGAGGAATGTAAGTCAATTTCAGTTTTAAATGAAAACCTGAAAAATTTGGACAGGATTTGTATTAGATATACTTGGAAAGGTTGGGGGAAGTGTGAAAGAAGTATTTTCCTGATAAGTTGTTCTGTGTGTACTTGGTACAAATATCTCATATGATGCAGAGCTCATCTGAAGCAATAACAGGAAAAGAAAGCCATACAGAGAGCTGTAAAACATACTGATTCAGGGATAAGAAATGCTTATTTGGAACATTCAGGTTGTGATAGTATTTTAGGCTTCCTTCATTTTTGATAAATTCATTTATATTCAAAGGTGCTTCTTGGCAGTGTCTTGATTTCCACACTGCAAGAGAGTCTGATTCTCAACCAGAAAAGTAACAGTGGGGGAGGTGTACAAATAAAGTGTGAATGGCTTTCTGCAAAGAGGAAGACTATCATCCAGGGCGTACAGTGGAACCCACAGGTCTTTCTCTATATCATATGTAGCCTGGGAAACATTGCAGAGACTTCACATGAAACTGGGAAAGTAAGTGCGCGTTTCTTTCCCCAAAATGATTATGGTTGGAGTTGTCCCTACCTACTTCTTCTGGGAAAAAATTTAGTCCTATGAGCCCAGCTGACAATAACGAAGTAGTTATCATAGTGATCTCCTGTTGCTGCAGCCCTAGAATGCTCTGATTTTGGTGGATGATACTCTGTTTGTGTCCTTTGAACACCTTTCTGGTCCTTCTGCATTTTCATATCGTTTTGTGTCCTGGGACAATACTGTAGTTGGTTGCTCTAGCCTGGTCCATTTCTTGTATCTTTCAAATTGCAGGAGGCTTCATTTCCCTCTGTTCACCATCTGCTGAGTTCAGGCACTTCCTTATCTGATGTAGTTTCAGCTTCTTGCTCTTAGTTCATGTTCCAGCTAATTTGGAAATGCTCTGGTTCTCTGTCACATTTAGCTCTTCTGCACAGTAGTCCTATAGTGTTCATGTGGCCCAAAGGAATGGGGTGAAAGAGAGCTGTCTGAATCCTCAGTGCTTGTGGCTGCATCCAGCAGGACCAGAGCCCTCCGTGGATGTAGGGGTGTGGCACTGTGACTGAAGAGGTGTCCTTTCTGCCAGGATCTAAATTGTTAATGTCCTCTTCCTCTTGTAAGAGGATAATGTTCTTGATGGTAGTGTTATTTAGGGGTTTTTTTAAAAGCAAGAATCAGTGGGATGTTGACCAAACTATTGTAGTTTTGTTTAATTTTTACCTGTTCTTTGGGGTTATTCCACTCCTCCTTCAGAAAAACTGAGATAAGCTTCTGAGAGGACTGTTATCTCAAACACAAAGCCTTTCCTTAAATTAATGGGCTTTTCTTACAGACTGCCATTCAGAAAATGAAACGTTTTCCTTTTTTTCTTTTTTTTTTCCCTTCCTTCAGTCTAAGGTGTAGCCCAAGATGATGTGGGCAGGCTGACTGTGGGAACAGTTAAGAGCTTTTATTCTTGTAACTTTAAAATTTACAGTGTTATTACACTCGAGTTCACGTGCTAGCCTGTAAGCAGTGATCTGATGTGGCATGTGAAATCCTTCAGTCTTGGCCACTCCTTGGCAAGTATGAGAGCCCTCTGAAGTAACTGGATGCAAATTGGCAGGTTGCTTCATGTAGAGCTGAGGTGCACATAAACTGCAGTTGCATCATGCTCAGGGTGAGATTCTCTGGGAATTTTTTATGTATGGGGAGAACAAGTACCTCTGGATCATAAATGAGAGGCATCAGCAAACTCTGATCTTTAGGTCTATTTACTTGCAAATGGGAAAGAAAAACTCTTAAAAAAAAAACCAACACAACCCAACCAAACAAAAAGAAAACCTACAAAAAACCCTCACAAACCCCAAAAGAACACAGAAAAGCTTCCCAAAAAAAGTTTCCCACTGCATGTGGGTTGGCTGTGGGTTTGTGGGGTTTTTCCTTGTTGTTGCAATATATATTTCTGTCTGTGTTTATTGTTATATAGTTGGCCTTGTGAAAAACCAGCATGTTGCCTACCAAGTCTCTGTTGTTTGACTGAATTTCCCATGCCTTTTTTATTAGTAATCATCGTGTACCTGTGAGCAGGGAGGTGACACGTTGGAATATGTGAAGTAAAAGTAACTGCAGTGAAATCAGATAATTGACAGTAAGGCGGGAGTGCAGGGAAGACAGCTTGCTTGGCTGCCAACTTGACAAAGCATGTTAGTTCACCAGAGTTTTCTTTTGTTTTATTTGTTCCTGATTTTGATTCCCTGTTTGAGGCCTGTGTCTACCTGAAGTGTTCATTATTTATGTAAGGCAGCACTGTTATTCCTTCAGGGTAAATGCTTATAGCCACTCGTACAAGTAGAAGCACTGGGACTGACAGAATTGATGCAGAAATACAGGTATCAGTCGGAATTTGCCTTGTGCTACAGGTTCTCCATACTCTTTTGGGCATTGTCATATCCACCTTAATGCAAAGAGCACTGTTTCTCCAGCGTGTCATGGTGAGGTGTTTACTCTAAGCTTCTTCTCAGGTGCCCAAGTGAAATTCAGTTTGCTGGCTTATCTATGCCACTAAGCCTTTGGAAAGAATGGGGAGAATACTTTGTTTCACTTTCATTTTGCCCTGTGCCAGACAGAACTGATAGACTGTGACAGTACTGGAGGAACCCTGCAGAAAGCGGGGAACCCCTGCAGAAATGGGGAGGAAAAAGAATTCCTCCTAGTGTTGTGTTTGCAGTGCTAAGAGTGTTGAGCAAACATGCTTGCAGGGATTCAGCAGTTTGCAAGTAGTAAGTATAAAGGTTGTGGGTTTTTTTCCCAGGCATTAAGTAGTGCATAATTGAAACTTTGTGAAATTGTTAAACCAATTTATATATCCTTCTCAAAAGCAGGAGTCAAGCTTTACTGGCATAGGAAAACATTCAACACTTCTTTTTATTTAATCCAAACAATCTTTCCTGCTGTCAGCCAAATTGCCCATATCATTTCATGCTCTGTGCTGCCAGCACATTCTCCCTTCTCCATAGTACATATGATCTCATATTGTGCATAATAACTGAAGATTTTTTTTTCTGAAATAACAAACCAATTTGATCTGAAGGAAAAACAATTTTCTTTTTGACATATTGAAGCTTTCTATACATCCCCTATATCAACTGATTCTGTGCTCTTAAGACGAAATCTGCCACTGGAAAACAAATACAGAATGTAAGGGAAGAGTCATGAGCAGCTTATGGTAACTGCTAGGACTAGGTGGACATCAGCATAATATCCACCCTTGCTGCACCAAGGCTGAATTATGGATATTTTTAATGGGTTGGTGGCTAATTTTAGCAGCACAGATCTTACACTGAACTTTCTGCATGTAGTTCTTTCAGGCAAGTATTGCAGTTTACTTAAGTTGGTGACAGAGTAAATTAGTGTTAATCAGAACCAAGCCATTTTAAATGCTCTGACAGCTCTCCATGTGCCAGGAAGGGCAGAGCACTCAGTCTTGAAGGTGTGACAGCTCCCTCAAAAGCAATGAGCATTTCCTCTAGCAGAATCCTTTCTCTGGCTTTGTAGTTTNATGTAACTTAACTTTTAAAAAACTTGTTATCCTAAGAAAAATCAGCTCATGGAGCCCATTCAGTCCGTGTATCCTCCTCCTTGCCCCACTACTTTCTCCTTTTCCCAGCATCTGCATCACTTTTAAGCCTGTTGACAAGATTCAATCACACAAAAGCAAGCCAAAATTCTCAAGGTTTTCCTCAAGATGGAGGAAGGATCTGGCATGGTTCAGGCTTTGTTAACGGCTCTGCTTACAGGGAGCTCCTTTGCTCTGGCAGAAGCCATCCAGAGAGAAGGATAGGACTAGAGGACCAGCACAGTTAGGAAGAAGATGCCTGCCTTCTTCTAAGCCCTAACTTGGAGTGGAAGCTGGGCTTACAGACAAGACAACATGGGCTGCCCCAAGTACCATATATACCATGGTGAATCATGGATCCTTTCTGGGGATTTGGTCCAGCCTCCTTTGTTTACAAGGATCTCTGCCAGCAACACACCACAAACTTGGCATGCAGCTCCTTGTCATTACCTTGGCCTTCCTTCTGAAGCCAGGCTTCAAAACTGAGGAAGTCAGGAGGAATCAAAGAGGAGGTTCATCTGGAACTGGAGAGGTCAGCAGACCAGCAGAGCAAGGTATACTGGCCCAGCTTTGTATTTTGTTTCAGGGCAATACCATCCCACCAACTCCAGTACTCTTGGCATTCAGCACCTTCAGAGGGCTCTCAGATTCAGCTGAAGGGCAGGAGGAGGCATTTGCATGTGCTTTAAAAGTAGCTAGCTAAATAGGTAAAAGCTCATAAGGCATTTAAGCTTTGCTCACCATTGCCAAGTTTCCACATGTGTAGAACATTGAGTGCTCCTGTAAACAAGGTCTCAGCCCATGCCCTCCTCCTTTGTAGGTGGCCGCTGAGGTTTCACTGAGAACCCTGTACATGCCTGTGTGTAATTAAGGCAATGACTGACCTAACGACTCTGTGAACTAGACTCTAATGATCAAGCCCTGTTTCATGGCTGACAGGGCTGGAAAATGCTTGAGTGTGTCAAAGCTTCCTGGACAAACTGCTGTGATGTGAAATATTTCCCGTTCCTGGAGCAGAGGAGTCCCCTAAAGGCAACTGAATAAAAGAAGCAGCACAGCCTGGAGATGAAAGGAAGTGACCTCTCCTTTTAGGTTAAATAAGTAGTTGTGGAGCTCTGAGGCTGGTGGCTGTTCTGACTTGGTTCACAGGAGACTGAAACCCATGCTGGGCAGGGCTTAGGGTACCTGGCTCATATGAAGTCTTCTGGAGCTTAGGTGAGTGGTGCAGGTGGAGATACTCTGTTGGTCAGAGGTGGCTGGTGCCTGTTGAAAAAATACATCCAAGAGTGGCAGCTGAGTAGAGCCAGGGGCAGCACAGCAGTTGCAGAGAAGTGTCTCCATCCTCCAAGCAAAGACCATTGATAGGACTCCACATTTTCCCTGCCTGAGCAGG
>WEIT01025403.1:268315-331138 GCA_013389985.1 Dryoscopus gambensis
TTGTGGGGCTATGTAATCTTAGGACTTCCCCTTGAACATGAGGATGAGAAGAACAAAGAATGTGTCATGATCATCAAACTAAGCTGAATTTACGTGTTTGGCAATAAGACTCTGTGTTGAGAAATAAATGGAATGAATCTGCTTAGGGATATATTTAAAGAGGGGAATTGTAGTGAACCCACATGCAAGTGAATTTAAATTTTATTTAGTGTATTTAAATATATTTGTCTAATCTCTCTGACAAAAGTATCATTTGCTCTATAAATGCATTTTACCTTTAGCTTGATTTTGTGTGGTTTTACATGTGTGCTGTTAATTCTTGCATNTGTGCTGTTAATTCTTGCATCTGAGATATGAACCTGTTCTTTTTTCTTCCTTTAATGCACTTTAAAAGCTTCACACAGAGTTGTTTCTGAACATTATTCTTCTTGTATCTCCAAAGATAAAATGTCAAAGTGGTAAAATAAACAGCCCCCTCCTGCCCCCCACCCCAACTCCCCTCTCCAAACTGAGGGAGAGCTTTTCTAGTGTTATAAAATTTTAAGAAGTTATAGTAGTAGTCAGGCCTCCCCTCGCTGCCCCAGAGCTGCACAGCTCTTTTTCTCAACAAAAATCACATCAGTAAAATATAGTTACGGTGGGCCAGAATATTAAGGTTGTGAGTTTATGATTCAGTAAATCTGGATTTAAGATGGCTTTCATGGGATCAGAGGCACTCTGCAACCATGTGAGCTTGATAGGTTTATTCAGTACAGTTTCACTCTGACAAATCTCCTTTGCATGCACAGAAACATATGAAGTCTATTTAATTTTTTTAATATCCTGCTTCCTCCCCAGAAGATGATTTTGATCCATTCTCATCTGTCTACCACTGTGATTGTACCTGTCAGATTTTGCTGTCCTGCCTTGGACAGTATTGTCCAAGCCTGTCCAGCACTGAACTTGGCTGGCTTTTGTAAGAGAACCATGACTTATTTTGCATACCTGACTATGTTGTTGATGCTTTTGTAATTTTTTTTTTAACTTAGTGCTAAGACTAAGGCTTTGTGGGCTGAATGAAGCAAGGTTTAAAGCTTCACTTGATTGGTTTTTAACATGTGTGGTGATGACCATCAACATCTGAGCCAGAAAGCCTTCCTGTGTCTGTAATGAAAGGATGGGCAGAGCAGTTTTAAAATGCAAAGGTCTTGAATGTTTTGTGTGTCAGCCAGAATTCAAGAAGAAGCTGGTAGGAAATGGAGGAAAATAAGTAGGCAGAGTGCTTCATGTAATACCCAAAATTG
Organism: Dryoscopus gambensis; assembly: GCA_013389985.1. Taxonomy (NCBI): domain Eukaryota; kingdom Metazoa; phylum Chordata; class Aves; order Passeriformes; family Malaconotidae; genus Dryoscopus; species Dryoscopus gambensis. The sequence continues at coordinate 269,599 of WEIT01025403.1, forward strand.
TAGAGTGTCTGCTAGTAGGTGCATGATATGGTTCCTGTTCCTCAAAAATCCCAGTTTTGGATCTTAAAGTACACAAGGTATTTGGTATGCAGAATGTCAAGGATTTGGCTATAGATTTTATACTCTTGCCTTCAGACAGCAAGGGTGAAACTTTAGGGTAAAGTCAGAATTTCATTATTTAAGATTCTCTTCAGGAGGAAATAGGTGATCACTGGCTGGTAGTATCTCAAATGTGTTGACTTGTAATTAAACATGGTTGTCACATTCATTTGGCACTAGTCCTGGAGAACGGGTGGGTGCATGCTGCGTGTGTGCACATGCTCCCTGAAGTAGCTGTAGGGCTCAGTGCACACTTGCTCAGATCCCTGATTAATGGTTGTTTTTTGCTTGCGGTCTCTGCCAAGCTGCGCTTGGATGGAAAATGGAATTAAAAAGCACTTCATTTAAACACTAATGATTAGTGAAACAAAAGCTTGTTCAAATGATCTTCTCTTTGAGCAAAGTAGAAGTTTACCAAAATATGGTTTTGCTTTTTCAAGTTACCATGTCATTAAACAAAGGAAGCATTGTGGTGTTTTGTTTCTGGTCATCATGTCCTTCTGAGTTTAGATATTGTAGATAACATAGTGGATACCAGAGGGAAGAGAAGCATAAGCTTTCCACATCCTGAAACTTCCTAATTCCCATAGCTTGCTTTCAGTGGCAAGTTCCAAGCACACAGAAATATGTTAATTTAAACTAACTTACATTTACAAACTGTTTTGGCCATTTGGGGAAAAGTTTAGCTCTCAGGAGCTGGGTTAGACCTTCTGCAAACTCTTCTTTCAGAGCATTGATCTATGGCTTTTGCAGGCTCAGTGTCTGACTTACTTTAAGTCTTTAAGAAGCAAACCACTATCTCCTTGAATTCCTTTTGAATTAACATAGTTTTAAGTATTTTAGAACTTATTTAATTTATAGTAAGAGTACTGTTTTTCAAATGTAGAATTAAAAAGATTTTATTTAGAGATTCAAATAGAGCTGATATAATTCCAGCTGTAAAAGTGCAGAAAAGGGTGATTTGTATTTAAAGGGTTCCCCCTCACTAGCTAAACCACCACCCACCCCAGCAGCTCTTGCCTTTGCTTGTTAACATTTCTTAAAGTAAAAATCAGCCAACTGCCATGCCTGAACTATCTCCAGATGAAAAGCTGCACACCTGAACGGGCTTTCTAGAAAGCAAGACTAGTCCTACATATTGCAGTGCAGTATTGGAGATAAAAAGTAAGTGGCAGCAGGGTATGACTGAAAATAAGGTGAGGTTTTCTTGTATCTTTCTGGTATCTCTGCAGTGCACTTAACTTGTCAGTGGGTTAAAGCTGAAGCCTGTCATCAGCTGCTGCTTGTGCAAGAAGGAGCATCACTCACCCCATCTCAGGAATGCCCAGGTCACCTCAGGGTGTGGGACAGCAACAACAAAAATGTCATTCAACGTATTTCACTTTCTAAATTTACCTTTGTACTTTGTCTGACTCCTTTGCTGTGCGGTAGTTCTTGCACTGGGGAAGACTATTTGAGTGGTGTTTGCAGGGAGATTGGCACAAATCCTCTCTCAGGAGTTTGGGAATGAGAAAGGTCAGTGTTTATCCATGTGGGCAGGTATGTGCCCAGTGGGGAAAGGAGAAGCAGTGGTTTAAGAAGAAATTGTAAGGATTTTTTTATTTTATGCATTGAATTTCTCTGGGGGAAAAAACCCAAGTGGTCTCAGCCTTAAGTGTTGTTCCCATTCTTTAACTGTTCCTTGATTTTGACTTTTTTGTTTTAATTTTTTTTGAGATGTCTGAATGAAATTGCCAAGTCAAAGGTCACTAGCTTACTTCAGTGCACTTTAGGATTTCAGCAAGCTTTAGACATGATTTAAAAGCATCTCTATCAAGGTCTACCTTGCAGATGCAGTAGAGACCCAAGTGATCTCAGGTGCTGGAAACTACTTAGCCATAGCTATAAAATTGGTACAAAGGATGGTAAATCTGTACCAGAAGCAAGGAATGTCTGGGCTGTATGGTATTTGGCTATGGGAAAGGGCTGGATGCCAGGCTGCTTGGGATGCAGTTCCTTTGGAAGGGAGAACTGGGATCTCTGAACAAGGATGCTTCCTTTTGCTCACTCCATGTCTCTACTCAGTGCAAAGACCTGGCATGCTGCCTGGTTTTGGAAATAAGCAGGACTGCACCAATGAAATAGGCAAATTTTTTGTTTGGTTAGTATCTCCAAGGAAGAGAAATGTCTTAATTCCTTTACATCACCCACTTGTGTTCCTTGATTTCCCATGCAGAATACATCCTCCATCTAGTTCCTGAGAAAGAAATTACTCTTCTCCAAATTCTCACGTTTTTAGTCACTTGCCTTTGTGTACTTATGATTTGTAAGAGAGGAAGATCTTACTCTTTGAAAGAGCTATCCCAGAGGAGACTCTGGCCTCTCTCAAAGAGGCATCTGATGGTGGCTGCTGAAGCATTTGAAATGCATGCAATGGCAAGGCTAGATTTGAGGAAACACATCATCAAGCATCTAACACAGAAGCAAATAGGAAGAGGGAAAGAGGGCAGGTCAGGCTGCTTGCTTTGGGGGATTACTTATTAAGACCCAGCTCTATGCCTTTGGATTAGGAGCAGATTTGGCCCACGACACTAAGTCTGTAACACCACAGATTGGTATGCCTTTGTTTTCTAATACAAGATACAGAAATCTGCTGTGTTGCCAGCATTGTAAACATACTCAGAAGTTATTTCTCTATTGTCTCTCCTTATTTTGTGCCAAAGATGTTAAGCCCCTTAGTGTCCCAGGGTGTTCCATTCACTCCAACAGACATTTGCGTTTGGAGCTCGTACAGCACTCTGTAGCAAGCTTCTCATGGGGAATGCAGTCATAGAGAACTAAGTTTTTTCAGCCATGGCTTTGCTTTTTTCTAATCCTATATAAGGTGCATTAGATCTTGGGCTTTGGATCTTCATACCCTTCAGTGCAGGGTATTATGACTTATTATAGGGATCAAATTCAAGGAGCAGTATGTGTGGGAAATGCTGGTACTGTAATATTAGACTTTTGTGATTTCTTTTATTAAGTGCTTCATCTAAAAATCTATAACACTTGCAAACATCACTAGTTATCTTAAAGCATTATAAAAACCAGACCTTACCCACCCCATCTCATCTACATTTGCACGTGTATTTGGGAATTCAGTGCTTTGGTTCCTCACCCGATAAGGAATGTGGTGATCATTTTTCACGAACAGAAGTGTCTCCTCTGCCATGCCGCTAGTGCTTTGGTGACAAATGTCATTCCCCAGGGCTGCACAACCAGCAGTCCTTCTGGCGCAACTCAACAGCTTGCTGTTGAGACAGTAGGGACATGTGGTGTGGCAGGGTTAGCCCCGAACTCAAGCAGTTGTTTTGCACTTCACAATTAGAAAAGGTGCCTCTGGATTGCTGCCATCCCTGCTCTCCCTGTTTCATCTCCCGCTCCCACTCCTGTTGTGTGCTCTGTTCCCCACATGGCCTGCATCATCAGCTTGGTGTCAAAGCCCCAAGGCCTGGGGCAGGGATGAGAGCCCTGAGTGGGTTGGCATCTGTGCAAATACCCCAAAACTGCTGTGCTAGAGGGATGCTGCTCACTGCACCACGGGTATGCGTGGCTTCTTCCAGGCCACCTGTGGCCAGATCCAGTGTGTACAAGGTGTTCTCAGACATGCCTACTTGCAGAAAAGTCTGCAACCCCCTTGTTGGAGGCTGCCCACTCCTGCTCTTACTTATCATTGCCTAAAGCATGCAGTAGTTTTGTATTTGTTTTATTTAAAAAGACAGCAACAAAACCAACCAAACAAAACCCCTCTTTGTTGCCAAAATAATTTTTTGTTCTCATCGCAAAAAAAAAAATTGAAAGGGGGGAGAAGTTCACTTGAGTGGAAGAACTGTAGTCCATTTTCCAGAAAAGGGGATCAAATAGTATGAGTGTCCCAGCAGCAAACAGCACCATGTTAATCACACCCCAGAGAATTTTGCAGTTAGCCGTTTTCAGACACGTTTTTAATTAATATAGTATCTTAGTTCTATTGAATTCAGAATGAAAAAATGTCTCAAATATTGCTTGTTGTTCTCAACTTCTAGCCACCTGAACTTCAGAAAACTTGCTTCACCTGTTGTGGGGCCCAGCTTGTGAATTTTTAGGAGATTGGATATCTTTAATTAACCTCTTTTTTTGGAGAGAGCTATATAAGTCAGCTGCATTCTGATGCTTACTGATACTGAAGCACACGTAGTTTCCCCTTCTTCTGAAGCATTATAAATTGTTTCCACCACGGGCCAGCTGTAGTTGCCCTGCTTGAGTCAGAAAAGTCAGGACATGAAGATGAAGTACTCTTCCTCCAGCCCACCAACATTTCTGGCAAGATGTGAAAGAGAAGCCCAGACTACTTCATAGTAAAAGAGTGTTACAAGCCACATTCATACCTAGGTAAATTCACCATCTCATTTCAGAGCAAGGATTTTTTTTTTTTTTAACTTGCTGCTTTTCTGAGCTGGAAAGAAAGTATTGCAGTGGATTTGTGCAAAGCTGCTCTACCTTGTCCCAGGAGCTGGCAGCCCCTAAGCAAACAGAAAGAGATTGATGCATATTTTGAGAGTCAGTAGTTTTTGTGTTAGGCTCCTTTGGTTATACCAGGTAGGGAGTGGAAGTGTGGTTAAATAAAAACTGACTGCATATGCTGAAGCACATAGTCATTAAGTGGTTTATGTGTGAAACTATGGAAGGAAGAGGCTGGAACAGAGACACTTTATCCTGTTTGATGTGAAATACCTGGTGGTGAGAGATATAATCAAGAGAAATGTGTTCTTAGGGTGGTTGGATATACACTGTACTCTTAATTAAGCCTTGTCTGTTACACTTGGTGATGCCTGCAGTGGCACAAATGTCTGTTTGGCTCCTTTAACATTCAACATGTTTTGTCGAAGCAGAACTAGTGTGGTCAGTCACAAAGTGGAAGCGTAACTGAAGCCCTGGGTCAAGGCTAACTTGTTTCACAGGCTACAGGAGTGGTTTTAATGTAAGACTCTCCTGCTGGGCATACTTCCATTAGCTGAAAATGTTTGCAGATGCTATGATCGTATAGGTCTTTTAATACGAAAACTAATGCCCAAAATTATTTTTCTGGAGCTTCTTCTGATGTTGGCCAGTTAGGTGTCTTGTTGCCTCATGTCTTATTTGTCATAAAAAAATTCAAATTCAGATATCTTTATAATTACAAACTCCTATCTGCCCCTTGAATAAATTGTGCCTTCTTTGAATGTTTCTAGGAGGTTAATGAATAATTGACTACTGAGTAAAAGGGAAGATCCTTTTAACAGGCATTGATTCTGGTGTAATGTATGAAAATTAAAATGGTTAGGCTTAAAGCTTTAAATGTGATATAAATATTTAGACATGAAGATGTCCATATTAGCAACAATTACAAAAAATTGTTATTTATTTTGCATGCCTCTCAATGAATTCAGTTTCCAAAAAAATGAAGCTTAGAGTTTGTATACTGAGAACCTGTACTTGAATGCAAGGACTCTTGTTACATTATTTGTGATTAGGTGAGGGAGAGAAGGTCTGGATTTGGGGTTTTTTCCTTCCTCCTCAACATTTTCCCCTCCTTGTTATGCTTGTGCAGGCATTTGTTCAAATTGAAAAGTCAGCTCTGAGTCTTTGTACCTTCTAGGAAGGAAGAGTGTGCAGTGATTTTTAAAATAGAAAATATGTTATATCTGTTGCTTTTATAGTTGGTTTTATATGTTAGCTACTGATAAGCCAGTAATAAATCGATGCAAGCCCTGCACGCCTACACTTTTCCTTCTTTGAACACAGCTTGGATATTTTTTGCTCCCTGCTCTCCACTGTGTGGTGAACTGCACAGGGAGTTTTCCTGTGTTGCAGAAGGATTTGGAAATGAAGTTGCTGCCACACTTCAGATCTTAATCTTCTTTGCTGTTTGCAGATGACTCTTTCCCAGTCAGCTGGGTCAATATTAAAACCAAGCTGTGCTGCCTAAAACCGGGAGACTCCATCTATATCAGTGTTTCCAATTTCTCATATCTGGAGTACCAAAATTTGCTATAAATTGAGTTCCCTTAAAGGGAGGAAGGCCACAAGTGACAAGGCTCAGCCATATCCAGCCTGCTAGTGAGCTGCACAGCCAGCCTGGGGCAAGGCAGGAGCTGATGATTTGCTTTGTTCCCTTTCTGATTACCAGTGTTTGTGTTCTCCTTTTAGGGGCTTGCACACCACTTTCTGCCAGTCATGAATATATTCATGTGATTAAGTTGTCCCTGGGTGGTTATGGTATTGTTGTTATTATATTTAGGTGTTGTTCTCAATTCCATGCCTCCTAAAAAAATAGTATTTTCTTTTTGCTTTAATTTTTGTTTATGTGATTATGCAGAAACATTGCTGGTGATCCCAGGACAGCAATGGAGATGGCAGCCTGACAGTAACTAGCTCTGCAATTCTCAATCTTTCAAATCCTCAGCCCTTCTGTATCCATTTGTTTCCATTTCAAAGGTGGTCTGCCATTTAGTTGACTTTATTTCAATAAAATGCATGTGAGTACAAGGCTGTGTTGTGGATGTGTTATTTATAGCCCTATGGGGTCAGGTGCAAAGTGATCTGAGGAACAGCTTCTGGTCAGGTTAAAAGGAAAACCACCTCAGGGTTAAGGTTACACCAGTGACTGAACTCTGTGTAGGCAAAGGTGCAGGACTGTGATGTCTGAATTTTGGGGTGAAGGACACTCATTACTGGTAGTGAAACTGTTGGAAGCTGGTTGTCTGTTGTTGCAGTACCCATCCTCTGTATTTACTGGCAATTTACCCTTGGGCAGTGAATGCTGAATAATACAACCAGGGAGGTGAGGGCAGAGGAGTGAGATTTTCTGTATGACAGCACATCTCGGTGCCCTGCGAGCTGCAAGTCTCTTGCTGGAGAGTGAAACAGAGGGCAAAAGCTAATTAGCTGCTTTGCAGTTTTTTCCTTCATGAAAAGGCCATTTTTTATTTCACCACCAGTGCACTTGTTCTGCAGAACGGGTGCAGGAGGCAGGGCGAGCAAAATAACAGGACCCTTCCCCACTTGCTGCTCTGGGACAGGGCGGTGCCTGTGCTCTCTCCCAGCACTGTGCTGAGATTGTATACAAAGCTGGGCAGGTTCTGTGTGGCTTGGGCTGCTCCCACATTTGTGATTTCTGATGCAGATATCTGGCACCTCACTCATCTGGAGCAAGTCAGGGTGTTATGTCACCCAGCCTTTGTGAATGCCTGACATTTCCTCTCCTTTCGGCAAGAGCTGGAAAGGAAGTTGGTTTATTTAGAAAAGGGTTTTTTTGTTTACTTCTGTCTATTCATACTATTGGTAGAAAAGATATTCCTGCTTCTTTGTGAAGCATCTGGCTAAGTTATAAATGTGAGGAAGTAGCTGAAGAAATGACTTAACTGAATTGTTATTTAGTCATTAATTTTGTAGCTCTAATTTCTATATTCTGTATTTCATTGTGGCATAGCCATATTTAGGCTCATATTGCTGTTAAAATAAGCAAATAGTGATAATAACACAAGGCCCCATTCTTAAAAACCTGAGTTTATATTTGGTGTTCTGCATTGAGACAGGCAGTGCTGCAGGAGGGTTCTTCCCTATGCAAAAGCCCTCAGGAGCCACCTGGAGCAGACCAAGTGCTCAATTGTTCCAGCCTGAATTCCAAGTTTTCCAGTTCCTCCAGCTCTGGCCCTGTTTTTAGACAAAAAACCGGTGATTAAACCTTCCCTGTATCTGGGAATGTCATGCAAGTGAACAGGGATGTGTAAAGAGGCCTGCTTACTGTCCGGTGCCAGACAGCCTTGTGCAGCAGCTTTCCTTAGGGGTCTGGAGAAATTCCAGTTTTGATTAGAAACATCACTCAACAAGACAGGGGAGCAGTTTTTGTCTTCTCTGCTTCTGCAAACATACACAAATATAAGTGAACATTAATTTTATTTTTTTCAAATTATGTGTCCACAGTCTTTGTTTCAGCAAAAACAGATCTTCCAGATTTGGTTATGCTTACTTCCCATGAAGCCTGGAATACCTTTTGGATACAGCTCTTTAGCTGGTAACTTGGTAAACTCTGGATATAAGGTACAAGGTGGTTTTCCTAATTGGACTGTGCAACTTGTAAGATAAGTTTGTAGTCAGGAGTCAGTTCCTCCTTGGTCCCCCAAGTGTTTGAGAAATCAGTTTGTAGGTTTGTGGAGTGAATGGTCTGGCAAAGGGCTCTGCCCTCCTTTCCTGGGGATGCTTTGCCCTTGAGCCATGTGCCTGGTGTTGCTCTGGAGTCAGGGAGAGTGTTTCATGTTCTGTTGGATGCATAGTTACCTGACTTGGGAAATAGTCAAGCCCCTAAGACATTCATGTGTTGCTTATGGGGGAACACATACCCACAGTGTGCTCAGGTTTGCTGTGTGCCTGCAGGTACAGGGACCTGCCCTGGGAGGTGGTGGTGTCTGAGCCCTGGATGGGGGAGCTGAGGACCCACTGTCACACCAGGAAAGTCAGGATCAGCTACGGAGGCTTTTTTCCTCCCATCTCTCAGCATTTTTCTCATGGATAGAAATTCTCCTGTAGTTTACCACGTTCCTTTTTGTGGTTGAATACAGTTAAGAAGCAAATACGTGTTTGAGTTGAAAATTGATCTCAGCTCTTGTATTTTTCCAGTTCAGCCCTCTTTTATCCCCTTGCTGGCTCTGCAAGAAGACACAAAGGAAAATTTGGAAACAGTAACTGAATTATTTCTGTTGTGTCAAGCAATGGAATGATTTATTCAAAGCTGAGTGTGGGAAGGAAATCTGATACGATGAGCCAGGGGCAATCCTTCTGTTAATTATCTCTCCCCTCCCATGACCACAATCTTTTTGTCATTCTTTCTCACTCTCCCACTTTCTATACATTTTTCTATTGCTACAAAAGGGTGGTAAATATAGGAGCTTTTTTTGAAGTACCTGAAACTGTTCCCTGAGCAGGGATGATCTAACACCACACACGATGCAACTCATGCATAGGAAACAGCACATAAGATTCATGTTGCCATTTATGTACTGTAAGCAATCTAACTATTGATGCACAAACGAAAATACAATTAATGGAGAAACTGCTTGCAGCGTGCATTTGCCTTCAAAGTCAGTAGCAGAACTTACAGCAGAGAGAACCTTCCTCTGACCTTTAGAGTACAGCTTGTCTGTACCTAGGCAAGGTGAAGTCTATGCCAGGCTCTGCCAGGTGGTCTCCTAGACAGCATTAGCTCTACCCACAGCTCTTATCTTTGACTTTGTACCATCACAGGTACAGTGAAGTGCCACTTAACAGGAGCTTGCATTTGAAACAGAAATCTCTAGAGAAATAGTTAGGTACTGCTAAGAGAGGGTTAACAGTCATTCATTTCTCAAGGTGTGGGTATGGGCACATGTCTTCACAATTTTAGCTGTAGCTGTGATGTGTACAAAGTCTACTACTGTTGTAATCGGAACACGTGAAATCCGCTTTCATGAATTGCAGCTGGATTCTTTCCAAGGAGCTTGGTTTCCTTTTAATATTGTGTTATTAATTAGCTCAGCAATTCATTCTAGTTTTATTTGGAACAAATCAGCAAGTGTTGCCGTATTTGAACTCTTCTGTAAGTGGCAGGAGTTTTCTTGAAAGAGGTCTTTCACTGCAGAAAAGTGAGCATACCCCACGGGAGGATGGCTTTTACTCGGGAAGGCCCATCTATTCCCAGCCTACTTGCCAGCTTCCACAGAAGGAAGATGTGAAGAAACAGGATCTTTCTCTTTCCTAAAGTTATTACAAAGCAATAGGAGGCTTTCCATCCATTCAGCAACATATTTAGCTCTTACCCCTGTTTTAACAGGATATATTAATATTTGAAACTGATGAAGCTACATATCCATCTTGGCTGTGAGAAACTCTTGAACAAACTCATACATTTTTCAGGGTTGATTCTGGATAAACTTTGAATCCCAGTGGATGTTTTTGGGTGGTCTGGTTTGGTATCGCACAGACATCCTTAACACAGCCATTTACATGGAAATATGAATGCTAGAGGCACTGTAATGCCAATTCCCTTTTTATTGCTCTTCACCATCTAGTCAGGTTTTACCAAATCAAAGAATCCTGGTACCTAACCGGAAAAAAGTTTTCACACATGGTATTTGTAAACACAGCAAGGAAGAAATTTAAGGAATATTTAAGCTTTGGCAATTATGAGGTCATTTTAATTATGTATGTGACAGCAGCACGTGAGGGATGTTCCACTGTGTTCACCTCTGTGTGTGTGCAACTACAGGTGTGTTAGCCTGCTGAGTTACCCTTGGCTTGAAACAGAGATGTGCTTGGAGCAGGCTGGAAAGAGAATGCTCTTTCCCTGACAAGTTTTGTGTGCTGTCACTGAGCCCATTTAATTACACTCTTTGCTGCAGAACTGCCCACAATCCAGCCACAAGCAGACCCCACAGAACACGGCACTCTGTGTGCACAGAGTGGTGGAAAGTGTTCTCTGTGTCATAGAGATCATGCATTTAACATAAGGAATAAAAGCCTGTAACCAAAACCTTAAGACTTGGCTTTGAATGAAAAATGAAACTTCATTGCTACAGGAAGCAGGTTTTTATCCAAGGTTGGATGTCATATCTTTCTCACTTTAAAATCAATTGACCAAAAAGAAGTCTTCACTGGTCTTTCCTCTTTTTTTTTCCTAGAATATATTTTTTTCTTCCCTTATGGGAATGTTACTTGGAAGATAAAAGCTCATGGGGAAACAGAAGGGAAAAAGAATATCTGTACTACCTCTAACTGTGCACTGTCTGCTTTTATATCAGGAGGAGTTTTCTCACCACCTATACATTACCACAGCCTCATTTTTCTTTTTTATCCTCATGGGCTTAAAATTAGAGGAGACCTGACCGGGGGCTGTCCTGCCTGTGCTTATTCAGGCACAGTGGTTGTGTGCAGTGGTTGTCATGGTTCTCTCTTGTTGGGTGGGCATCCCCATTCTGTCTGTCTGCCTGTCTTTGCCTTCCCCAGACCTGTGTCAGGGTTAATGCTGAACCCTGGGGACAGGGAATTATTAATGCGAAAGTCACCCCTCACTCTGAGTGGCACCTCCTTCTCCAGTGAATGCATGTGTTGTTTAAAGCACCCAAAATATAGCAGCTCATTGGCTCTGAATCCCTGCAGTTCCCCTTTCACAGTGTTCATTAAATATCTATCCAGAGTGCCTGGCATAAATCTTTAAGAACGAGAGTGCCCTGGGGGCCAAATGTGTGACAGCCTTTCACAAAGAGGCTCACTAATTGCTTCTGATTAAATCGCCTGCACTTCTGCTGGCCCTCAGTGCACGCTTTCAGCCAGCGCTGCGGTGTTCCGGGCTCTCTCTGACGTGGTGAGGTCACCTGAGCAATTCAGGTCCTCTGAGATGGGATGGGTTATTCAGGGCATCACCCTAATTTCCACTGATTGCTTCTGACATCACAGGGGGATCGGGGAGGAAAAGGAACTAGGGGCTTTTGCCTTTACAGTTTTATCTACATGTGTACACCTATCCATGAATACGCGTCTGTGTTTATATATATGCACAATGTGTATGGGGTTACAATTGTATTTATGAGAGGTTAATAAAGAGCACCCAACGTTTGCTTAGACTCTGTGTATGTAAGCACGTGGAGGGCTTGTTATAAAGTTGACACAAGCGTAAAGGAACAAGAGGCTTTCCGGGGCTTGTGCCTCTGGGTGTGCAGTGCTTCAGACAAGCCATCTGCCTGTGATCTGAAGTGGGGGGGGTGCAGGGCAGGCAGAGCTTTATCACGACCTAAAAAGCACCAAGTACATTTCTTGGTCCTCCATTTAGTTTTCTTCCTCACTTGCCTTTTCTGTTTGATAAGCTAGGCTGCAACCAACTCAAGTCTCTTGTGTCAAATTCTTGTTAGCAATATGCAGTTCTGCTGAGAATGTGCTCAAATCCAGGGCTCAGTGCATTTATTCACTCATCCAACAGCATGATGGTAATGGTGAAAAAATCCTCCTTGGAGGAGCACCTCATGTGGGATCAGTGCTTGCAGAAAGACGAACTGCCCTGCTGTCTCAGTGAGCTGGGAAGCGTTTAATAGACCTGAAACAAGGTGTTAGGCTGTTACTTCTTTGTTCCTGCTTCTTTGAGGATCATCATCCATCTGGAGGCTGCAAACTGAGCTTTTGAAACAGCTGCTCTTGAAATATTGTTTGCCAGTTGGTAAATTAAGAGATGTGCAGATTTCCAGCTATTGAATTTCTTCTCTGTTCTTATTTTAAGTAGCTACAATATTGTTAAAAATTCGCTAACAAATACAGATGCAGATCCCTTTCAACTAAAGCATCAAAGAAAATGAGCTCCTCTGATACAGCTCACACCAGTTTTTGTTTCAGCTCCTCTCATACACTGCTGTCAAAAAGATGCCAGTAATGATTTAGATCCTGCTAAGAGAAAAGGCACCAGCTGTTGTGAACAGCAGAGGTGTTAGGTTTGCAAAACATTGCTATGACCAATTGTGCATTTCCTTTAGAGAAAGCCACCTCTTTGGAACAAGAAAGAGTTTTTTGAAAAAATAAACAGATATTTCTATGAGTTTGGAGAACATCTTAAAGGGAGTAGGAAATTCTAGACTGGAGGTGGATGAGAATTTTTTTTATAGAAGGCAATTAACATATATAGAAACGTATGACATGGTAAAGCTTTTTAATCACTTTTTTTAATTGCATTTAAATTAAGTCAGCTTTATACTGAAATTAATCTGTTCTGTTTCTCATGCTCTTTGTCACTGTTGTTTAGGTTTCCAGGGGCATTCTCCTTGTGTTGTTTCATAATGCTGTCATTCACATACGGGAACTGTCACCAAAAGTCAGTGTTGGCTGGGAGCTGCAGAGATGCTGCTGCTGCTGCTTTCCTCTGGAAGTAGGATAAATGGCAACTGCAGTACCTAAAATGTGATTTAACATTTCTTTGGGTTTATTACTTCATGAATGGCAGGCAGCATGGTATGTTAAAGGTTTCTTACACAGTCAGCCGTCTGTTTGGTAAGAGGCTGTTTGTCTTATGCAATGAAAACTTGGCAAATATGGCATGAACGGAGAAGTGACACATGCTTCTTTCTCTGCCACTGATGCTCCTTGGGAGACACCTTACATCCAGGGCATGGTTGCAGACATCTCTACATCCCACACACTGGTCAGGCAGCCTCTGCTCAAGGTCTCCTGTCCCTGGAGGAGCTGAGATCACCCTTGCCCTGCCGTGCTCAGCTGCAGATACATCTTGCCTGGGAAGTCCACAGCTCCTGTAACTGAGCTAATGAGGATTGAGCAAACACCCCGCACTGAACCCAACCTGTCTCCACGTTTGTGGTCCAAACCCTCCAGCTGTGGGTAGCTACAGACTGTCTGCAACTCAGAGGAGAGCTCCTCCTAGAATATCCTGACACAGTTGAGCAGTACCAGGCCTGAAACAGGGATGGTGTGTTACTCATTTGTGCCTTACAGTAGCGAGTCAGGCATGTGGAAAGTAAAGAGAAAGAAGGTTGCACCTTGTGTTTTAGTCGGATTTTGCACGAGAGGTGTAGCTATATTTAAGTTTTTCATGCTACGCCTCTCTGTGAGGCTCCATAGTGTATTTAAAGGGTATTTTGCCTGGCATCAGTTTTAGCACTATACTGGTCCTTGGCTACCAAATGAACAACTAATCTAGTTTTGATAAGATAGAAATCTGTTCTGATTACATATTTCCTGATCAAGATAGCTGCATCCAGTAGATCCAGGCTATCCACTGAGGTCAGAAATTAAGTGTGCCACTGCACATCTGGTGAGGTGTCGTGCTGGCTGCCTGCCCTGGTGCCAGCCTGATGGCTCCATCAGCTCAGCTTATGTCAGTGCACAGGCGACTGATTTGACACATATTAAATGTGTTAATTAAATGGTGGGCTAGCGTGCGTTTAAAAGAACTCTCGCCAAATCAATGATGTGTAGAAAAGTACCTTTGAAGGAGCACCTGTGTCACTTCACAGATGTATTTTAGAGTAACTTCTGTCCTGATGTGCTGTTGGGGGAAAATAATAGTATTTTCTTACTTGGCCATTGGAGGTTCAGTCTATTACTGCTCTCTTTGCTTGGCAGTGGATTGGATTTCTCCAGAGAGGAAATTAGATTTTTCCTTCCCTTTCACTCTGTCTCTGTCCTGTGCTTACATCAATTGGTGATTGTCTGTGCTCTGCAGTGTGTGTGATAACCTTTACTTCCACGAGTTACTTCATTTGCTGTTCCCTAATAAACTGTATTTACACGTGATGCTTCTTTCCTTCTGGTGACAGCAAAGGCAATCAAGATGATGTGTTCCTTGTCTAAACTCAGCCAGGAGTGAGTGCTGGCTTCGCCTGGGCCGTTTCAGCCAGGTCTGAACCACAAGTGTGCTAACTGAGAGATGAGAAGTGTATGTAGCCCATGGGTAGGGCTTGCAGCTCTCAGAAGTTTGGGTCCACTAACCAAGGGGAAATTTGTATATATATGCAGATATGCTGGATTTTATTTCCCTGTCCCCCTAGCAGCCAGCTGCAAACTTGTCTGGGAGTCATTGATAGTTTTTCCTGCAAATTTGTCTGGTCAGCTAGCCAAAAGCTGGCTCTGGGGCCGTGTTATTCTAGGAGTATCCAGCGAGATGATTTGTTTACAGCAGAGGGCAAATCCCACAGAGAGTGTTGGAAGAAGACAGGGTCCCAGAGGTTTGAGAGAGCTTGGTGGGAATTAAGAAACACAGCAGCAGCAGGTCACCTCCCAGCAGTCTTCAAGATCACTGTGACAGAGGTGGCGGAGTTTGTTGTGCCAAAAGGGTGACCTCAGGGAGCGTGGAGGTGGTGGGACGTGCTGGAGGTGCTGAACAGCTTGGGAAACTAAATTCTCTTAGAGGTTTCTTCCTTTCCTTTTGTGCTCTGATGAAAAGCAGAATCCAATGCGAAATTCTTTCTCAGGGTCACATCCTGCACTGAGCAGAGCAGCTGCTGGGGCTGAGGCAAACACAGCCCTGGTGCTATAGGATGTTACTGCCACTGGGAATTTCTGGTGTCCCACATTTTACACCTAAAGCTATATTGCCACAGAATTCTTCTCAAGTTACAAGTGTTTTTCACCTGAGTCTCATTATTTTCCTCCCTTTTGGAGCAGAGGAACATCTTAGAGGGGTGCTTAGATGGAAGGAATTAAGAGTATTGGGTGTGCAGTAATATGGGGAAACTGTCAGAAACTGGGGGATTTTTGTTTTTTGGAGTTTTTTTTAATATAATATGCAACTGTGAATTTGAATTTAGAATCAGACTGTCTCCTTGGGGATTTTTTTCAGTGTGAATGCTGTTGGCCAGACTTCAGGTGCTTTGTCTTGGCCATTTTCTCCAAGGGATACTCCTATATAATTACAGTCTTGGTGGCTTACAGATGGTAACTGGGCAAAGAGGGAAAACTGGAAAGGCACAAAAAGCTGCTACCTTTTGGTTTCAGATGCAGTTAACACTTGGGCTGTAGAACAAGAGCTGCTTTGTGGTTTGGGTCTGGAGATGAGCAAGTGAACGCTAGAGAATTGTTCAGGCAGTGCAGTGTAGCCTCTTTTTCCTCTTGATATGTTATTTGCAAATGATTTAACTTCTTTATTTTTGTCTTTAAATAAAACTATTTGCCTTTCATTCTTGTGCAAATATTCTGAGAATAAATGTCAGCCTTTTAAGAAAAAATGACAGCGTTTCTGAAATCTGAAACAGATCATTACCAGTGTGCAAGTGTAAGATCAAGTAAGAAGGGACAGGATGTGGCTCTTAGTCTCTCCATGACAGCGACAGCTTACCTGGTGGGATTCGGAGGAGGTAGGCTATGCAGGGCCATGCTCTGTGGCAACATGAGCTGATGTTAACCTAGTGATACTGCAGTTCATTCCAGTCTTCTGTCTGTATGTTCATAGACTGCTTCTTCCACAGCTGCAGGTGGAGAGGATGGGACAGAAAAGCCAGCTGGAAAGGAGAGAGGACAGCATTTCAGATGTCAGGCTGTGGCATACTTAAGTGATTTTATCTTCATTTCCCATCTTCTTTACAGAAGAGGTTGCCTGAAAAACTGCTGCAAAGGATATCAGCCCAGTTTGTCTGTCCCAGTGCCAGGGAGAGAAGCTGTTAGCAAAGACAGTTTGCCCTTTCTGATGTAAAGTCCTTGTACCTCTTGTCACCAGCACCGGTTGCATCTGCATTGGTTAACCCGGTGTCTGACCTGTGGTTTTATCGTGCCTCTCTCTGCTAATGCCCAGGGCAGTGACCTCCTGCACAAGGCAGTGGGGCTGAGCCTCCAGGGCACTGCAGAGGTTTCTCATTAGCCTCCTCACTCGCACCTCAGCAAGTCTGAGTGCTCGTGGGCATAACATGTCTGGCTCCAGGACCTGGTTTCCACACTTCCCAGCCAGAGGTATAGGCTGTGCAGTGAGTCTCGTGTGTTCAGTGTCTTGTGCCTGTGATGCCTGTGGGGCCCAGGTCTGGATCACACCTGCGGTAAGACGGCTGCCCTCAGGCTGGGTTGTGTTTGCAGCGTGTGGAGCAGTTTTGCCACAGGGGTTGTCTGGGTCCGGCTTGTTTGTCTGCTGTTGCTGAGTGCCTATTGACTGTGAGAGAGCCTGTCCCATGTGTCCTGAGCATGCCTGATTTCACTGCCCAAGTACTGCAGGACTGCTTTGCATGCAGGTTTCAACTTGCCTGTATGATCATTTGCCTGGAACTTAGGGAAATTAGGCCTCTGAGTTAGATCTGCTGCTTTGACTGAGCTGCATAGAGTAGAATTGCTGGGCAAGGAAGCAGAATCCTTTACGTGCTTGTCTCCATGCCCACACAAAATTTTCCAAGTAGAGCAAATGCATGTATCTGGGAGTTTTTGGTATTGATGATTGTTACGGTGCGGTCTCGGTGCAGAACCCCACTGTGACAAATGATAATTTCCATGATTAGTGTATAGGACAAGGGTTTGCTCCATGCTCCACAAAGTAATTGAGATGGAAACTTTTTTGTTGATTCAGGGAGCTGGAGCTTGCTTGCTCGATTTGCCATGGGTGGGTAAAGCTGATCTCAGTCTCGTAGTGATTTTGTCTGAGTTGGTAGTTTTATCACGTGAACTGGGTGGAAATTGTTGCAGCAGCAGAGGCCTCGTGCCTGGGTGCATCGAGGCCCCAGTGTGAGCACCAGCTGGGTGCCTTTCCTGCTGCTAGGGCACAGCTGCTGCGGAGGGTGGCTTTGCTGCAGAGGTGGGAAAGGGCTGACTGATAGATGCCTGCTAAAAACTGCAGTGCTGAATCTTTTATCATAGAAAATTGAAGCCAGATATGTTGGAAAGTCTGTAGGCTGTCCTAATATGTAGAACATTTCAACAGAGATGTGATAATTCATATGCTGCTGTTGCTTGAAAGTCATGCTCACCCAGCTACAGCAGGGACTATTTTTTGTCATGTCCAGCTTTTTTAGGGGAAAGGGCAGAAATTGATCATATACATGTGATAATCCAGAGAAAAAAATAGATGCTAAACAATCTCTGAAGCTATTTCCTCTCTATAAAATGAATAACTGCTGCATGTGGAGTTTTTTACTGTGCACCAGTGACTTAAAAAATATACTTTCATTATTTGGACACCTCTTCCTGACTTTATATAAAAGTTGATATTTTGGTTATTGTTATTTTTACCTGATCCTAACCTGGGCAATGCAATTGAAATGCCAAAGCCTTACATATCTAATGCAGACTTCCTGTTTCTATAGCAACAAAACTCGACCTTGTACTTAATGAAGGAATATTGGAGTGTGAGTAACTGTGGCTTTAAGGTTTAGAAAAACAAACAGAAGCCCTTTATATTTGGAGATTAGAGAAATAAAACAGAAGTGACCTCTTTGCATAGAACAAAAAACATTTCCTAGGCTTGGGATACTTCATTAGTAAGAATGAAACCATATTAATGTCATAAGGAGCTCTGTGTTTTAATCTTGTTTACCAAATTAAAATGTAAAAGCCTTTTATAGCATGCGAGAGTCTTTGAGGGCTTTTTCTCCCCCTTTCGTTTCCAAAGCTGCTGTGTTTGTGGTTAGGCTAATGAAAATTTGGGCTGCCTGACAACAGATACATTTTCCTTCTGTACTGGCAAAAATCCATTGGTAGTTTTTGTATTGGCTGAAAAGAAAGGGAGCACATGTGGTGTTTAATCCTACATTTGATCTACAAGGTAGTTCCTGGTCAGTTAGTTTAAACCTGTGTTACAGTGATATATGCTGACAAGCTGCAGATTAGAGGGTGAATGAAGGAGGAGCAGTCATCTCTTCCTATTTTCTTACAGCTTTTCAGTTACTATTTTAATAACCATTATATTCTAATTTAAAACAACCATAGGAAACACCCCATAGAAAAGCAACAATGCTGGCAGCAACATATCACGAATGTTTACAAGTCTCTTTCTGTATCAGCATTCCAATAAGTGCTACACAACATTTGTGGCAGGTTTATTGAGCTAAAGTATTCGTCTGTACAAGTGAATGTCGGCAAATGGGAAATATGAAATAGAGGCTTCTGTTGCAATCTTAGTGATGAAAAAGTTTCCACAAGCCAGTCCAATTTTTGTGTTTGCTCTTTCTTCGGTGACTTTTAAAAATTTTGTTGTTAGGCTGTGGTTCTGATAAATTCATCTTCTGACTGAATAAAAGATAGCCAGAATTCAGGGTTTAAAGAAACAATTTATCTACTGAACTGAGTTTTATCTACTCCCTTGTCACAAGAAAGCTGAGGCAACCAAAAATGCCAGTGATGGTGGTAAATCGCCGCACAGCAGAAGGAAGGATGGAGGGCAGGATAAGACAGATGGGAGGGTTGGCTTGTTTGAAAGTTGATCAAGATAAGGTGTTGGGAAAAGCAAACCCAGAAACAACATGCTCAGCAAAATCCAGCTTGGAACTGGCTGAGTTGGAGCATATTAAGCTGTGGGCAGGTGGCATCCCGTATGAGCTGGGAGCCTGCATCCTGCTGAGAGCTGTGCTCTTCTGCCTCCCAGCAAACTGTTTGGAAGGGCAGGTGGTGTCTCTGAGAAGTGTGAAAAGGCATGACCCAAGATCTTTGGCTTGAGTTTAACTCTACATTCCCTTTTAAAAAGAAATACCTTTTTATTTGGTAAAATGCATCTCTAAGCAGAGACTGAAGGAAATCTGGCAATGAGGACACGGCAGGTATATGGAAATTGCAATGTTTGCTCCACAGACACCTGTTAATGGGCTTCTCTAGAGCCTAAATATGGGAGGAAGAAAAATGTATTTGATTCTGCCTAGCTTTGACCAAAGCTCCTGAAGGACATGAACTCCCTTAAAGTTTCCTAGAAAAGTTTTGGGGATGTCTTTGCTGGTGTGGGGCTGATTGTCTGTGTGCTCTGTGTTTCAGGGATAGAGCTCTGTCCTCCCGGGCACCGGTTCATGATCACCATGGTGGCGAGCTTCATCGAGATGGCGGGGCAGTTCCTCATGCCGGGGCTGGCTGCCCTCTGCAGGGACTGGCAGGTGCTGCAGGCCATCATCATCTGCCCCTTCCTGCTGATGCTGTTCTACTGGGTGTAAGTATTTCTTCCTCCTGCCAGGTCAAAGACAGCAAGCTCCTGGTGCTGGACTTGTAGTATGCGCCACTGTCGGGAAGTGTGTGAGCTTCACAATACATATGAGCCTTTTCCTCTGTTCTTCCGTTCACCTTGTGTGAAGGCTTGACTTTGAAATAAGAAAGAATAACTTTATAATCTGCTATAGCATGCACATATGCTACATCCTGCGACACGGTGGGCGCTTGGGAGATAACCCCCTTTCACTGAGGTGAGGTTGTACTTTGTTGTGATTCTGGCTATCACTTCCCCTTTAAAGACTGAAATAGCTCTTGAGAGGATGCATTCCAGCCTAGCTGTTGTCAGATTGTGACTGCATGGCTATATTTTCCCTTAATACCTATGTTGTGGTTCTGGACTGACACTGTTGGTTTCTTTGATCCAAGAAAGTTAGAATTAACATCTGTCAACCCTGGAACAAGCACACTTGGATGTTTTGTGTACGTGAGGTAGTCAGCCCTGAACTAGACTTGTTTGTGCCTGAATTAGCACATGCTATGCTAAAGTCTGGATGGCCGGTCTGTGCCAGGCAGTGGCTCAGGATTGCTCCTACAAGAAATTCCCTACTCCCAACTGGTCCCACTCCTCTCTGCTGTGGCACTGTGGTGTTGGTATGGCTATCCTGAGAGAAGTAGGATGGCTTTCACCTTGGGTATAGTGCCAGGTCCATCCCCACCATGACTTTATAAACATTCAAAAAAATCTTTCTTTGTTGTTCTGTCTTAATAGTGACACGCAGTGGCGGCGTAAGACAACAGAGGCTTATGAGAGCAGTGTTGTAGAAAACCATGAAAATAAGAACATGCTAGATCATTAATTTTAAAAATAACACTAGCAAGTCTAAAATATTTAGCTGTTGTACACTGAGAAAAATGAGGAAAAGAGCCACTGCTCTGTGCAGGACCAAGCTTGTTATGTACCAAGGGTGAGCTAGGCTGCTAGTTGCAGTGCCTGACAAGTTACGACATGTAAAAACTTGTTACAAAATGTAAGAATTTTTAACAGTTATATTTTTGTATTAACTTTTTACAGAGCCCTCCTGTGTTGATGTTGGTAACCCTCAGTGGGGATTTCACTGCTTATTCCCAAGGCAGACATGCCTCAGCATGGGCAAAACGCAGCACTCAGGAGAGTTACAAGTCCCTTGCAAGATAATGGCAGCGGAGGTGGGGGGTTACCCCTGTATTCCAACATGCAACATTTAAATAGCCTCATCTTGACAGTGTTAATCTTGATGAATAATGAAGAGTGTTTTGCTTAATCTGTGATGCTGTTCTCCCCTCCCATACCTGCTGTATATTATACACATGCTGGTCTGCTCCAAAGCCTCCTGTTGTGATGCCCTCCAGCTGAAATGCCTGATGTCCACCACTGGATAAAACCCAATATCAAACATGATGTTTACAGATATTTGTGTCCATAAGGATGGTACAGTAGTATGGAGATGCCTAATGAACACGGGGGATGGCATGGAGAGCAGACATCCCTCAGCAGTCTTCTGGAGGCCACACATTTTTGGGTGGCTTTGGCAGGGCCTTGTGCATTCCTGTGGAGAGATCATTCCTAGGTGACACTGAAAGTTACAGAAAATGCTAAAAATTATTTTGTAATCTGCAAGAGCTCTGTGGCTTTTTAGCTGGGCAGGACAGGCAAACCAAGCAAGCAAGTTCCCATTATATATTGTGGGACATAGCAGCTTGATAAATAGTGGTAACAGCCATAGGGTCAGGATTTGTGTTGCCCAGGGTTTTTACATTTGCAGAAATGAACCTTGGTTGGGATGCCTATTTAATTATATTGTCAGTACAGTATGTGCTTTCTCTTAGGCTTTTGGCTTCCATCTGTTGCGTATTCTCTGGAAAGTATTACCATTTTATTACCTCTTTCTTTCCTTCCAAATGGAATATGGACCCACAGCATGTGTTACAGATAAAGGAAGAAAACTAACTGATTGGTAATAAAAGAACTGGAAAACCGTACTGCTTGTTAATTCCCCATCTTGTACCCAAAGCAGTGAGTCCAATAACAGATGCTGCAAATAGCCCCTGCACTGCCTCCTCATTCCTCTGTTCTCTCTTTGCTTCCATCTCCTACTGTGAGAGTGCTGTTTGCGCCCACAGGCTGGGGCTTAGACCTCTTTCCACCTAAGGTTTTGCTCTTCTGTCAGCCACATGCCCATGGCAGGCTGTACAGTCCCCAGGAGGTGCATGGCTGAGTGGATTGGGAAGCTGGGCGTGGATGGGGGGAAAGGGAGAGGCAGCGGATTGGTCTAGGAGGGATGGGCAGATGGGCTTGGATACAAAGGTATGGAGCAGATGCCACTACTGGGCTCTTAGGTCATTCTGGAAGGCCAGAAAGGCTGCCATGTAAGCCAGACATGGGCACAGGGTTTGTGACAAGTGTGTAAAATAAATTAATAGAAGTTAGACTCCTTTCAAGTGTGTGTGTGTATCTTAGAGCCATAAGGGAAAGGGAGATCCAGTTATACAGAGACCTTATTTCCTCTCCCTTGGACAAAGGAGCCTCCAGACAGGATGATGCCATGAATGTCAGCAAAGGTATCAATAATTTGAAATAAACTCCTCCTTCACCACACTAACCACAACTGAAGAAATGGGAATGGGTGGCTGGTTCTTTTCTGGTGCTTTTATACAGGATTTACCCACACCAAGACAGGAACTTGCAATAACTGGGCTTGTTGTCTTGCAGCAGACCCCTAATTGACAACACATTACAATCTTTCCCTGGGCATCCATTTTCCATCCATCTGCACAGAATCACAGTTCTCCTTCCAGCTACATGTAGTACCTTCCTGGTCTTTGTCTGTCAAGGATTCTTCTTTCCTCTTAGGATTTCTCAAACTTAAGATCTTTTTTCCCCAGTGTGCCTTCCACTCATCCCTCTCTCCTCTCCCAAGGAATGGCAACTGTGGAACAAGAGATGAATGTATAACCCTACCCACCCCCTGTTCTTTTCCTTGACAGTAAAAGCATAGCCTTTTCCTTGCTGATGGAGGAGGTAGCAGACCATCAACCAGCTATGTGGGGAAAATACTGAAAACCAAAGGTCAGCAGGAAGGAGTGCATACATTGGCTGTGGTTCACCAGGGACAAACTGTCTGCACACCTTGGAGCAGGAACGCTGAGGGAACTTGATGTACTGCTCCAAGGGAGATAGGAAACAAAGGATGGAGGGGCACAGAGGAGTTGTGGCCATGCTCTGTTTAAAACAAAGTAGCTGATGGGAACAGTAAACCAAAGGAATGACCCAAAAGGTGACCAAAAGCTGAACTTTGCCACATTAGCTCAATAATATACATTCCTTTTCACACTCCCACAAATGCTAATAATTGAAGTCACCCAAATTCCGACCTAAACATGAAGTTACATCAACTGTAACTTTACCTTTTCCCTTCCCTCAAAGAAAACATTATAAATGTAGCTTATTTGAGGAAGGAGGTTAGAGAAGACTTCACCACTGTATCCTGGGACAGTCAATGGGCTGTACCTATCTCCTCTCTCACCGCCTGTTGTGTAAGACTCGAACACTCAGCAGTACCAAGTGCTTCTTCAGGAAATTCAAAGAGCAAGCTTGTGTTTGTGATCATACTTCTAGTGCTACTTAGTCATCTCACAATTTAATGCATCTGTCAGTGGCTGTGTTATTCATACTTTAAGTACTGGTGTGTGCTTCCGCAGACAGTGTATTTATCACCAGCAACCCAAGAACCTGCATTCCTGTTGCTTGATAAGCGACACTTTTGCATCTGGCCATGAGAGCTATTGAATGTGACCAGACTTCTGCTCTGGCCATGAGACTCCACTGGATGCAACCAGACTTAGTGTGTCACACTGTTTGAGAATTTGGGACCATGGTAGTTCTTATTGAATGCAACTGGACTGATGACCTGGACTCAAGGCGTCCCACGGGTTTTTAAGGATCCCTTAGGAACCTCTCACTGTTCATGCTGAGTGATGGAGCACCTGAAAGATCCTAGGGTTCAGCACTTCCAGTTTGAGAAAACTGCAGGAGCCAGTAGATATGAGACATATTTGTCCCCACCCTGCGATGCCCATCCTTGTGGCTCCTTTCCTTTCCCTAGGTGTGAGTGGCCATCATAGGACTTGTTGCTTGGAACCTGTAAGCACTCTGCTCAAAATCTAAAACTTTTAGGCTACTGACTGAGGCTGTACCCTCTTCAGGGCCAAGCATGCAGAGATATTTGCATTCAAAAGGTCCTTAGTACTTAAAAAAAAAAAAAGCTTTTGCTCTACAAGACTTCCTGCTGGAGAATATGCCAAAGCATCTGTGCAGCACAATGGGTAGTAAATAATCTGTCAAGCTGAATGGCTGTCATCATCGTTGTTATATATTTTTATTGGCTGATATAATTCAGATTGCAGTCTCCCTGATTTCTCTCCTTTTTATTTCTTCTTCCAAAAATACTTCCTCTGTCTCAGTTGGAGGTTTTGCTAAGGTGTCTTCCAAATTGTATCAGCCCTAAGAGATAGTACAGTAATGGTGCAATTGACTGCTTAGAAGTATAAGAACTGGGCAGCATCCACAGCAAAGATCAATGCTTCGTGAAGGAAATTTGAGGTTTTATTACATATATGAAGCTAAAAGTAATTGTTAAATTTGTTTTTAGCAAGGTCTTTTGGAAGAGTAGTAAAAATGAGGTCTTAACATGAAAAAAAATATTCTTAGAGTGAGATCTGAGAGTTTTCATGTCTTTAGAAGTATGGAACGTTTTGGGGTTTTGTTCTAAGAGCTGTGTATTTCTTTTGGTTTCGTATTAAAATAAATTCATTTGGAAAAAAAGGAAGAGTGGCCGGTTAAGCTCATGAATCTGGTTAATATCAGCACTTGAAAGAAACAACTGGATGGGAAACGAACTTCTTAAACTGTGTGCATTGTATATATTTTTAAGGCAACTCGACTAACATAATATTATCTTTAGCAGGGGAAGCTTATCATCCTAAGACGTAATTCTTCTCTTTCATCTGTCTTTAAAAGAGAACCCAAATTACTTCTGTCAGCTGTTTCCTTTCTTTGGTCTGAATTACCATGTGTGAACTGCACATCTCATTCTCTCCCGTCCTGGCAGCCAATGTCTATTGCAGGCAGCGCTGCCTCTTCCTCTCACTTCTTTCAAGTTATATTAATGGACAGAGCACCCGTCATATGTTATAAAATTCCAGTGTGCCGTATTTCCATGTGATAGGATAGTTCCTCTATCATTTGTGAAGCAGGACAAAAGAAAATGTCATTAATTTGCACATTTTGGATCAGTTTTCCCTCTTTTGTGTTTCATAAGTTATTCTTCTGAATTTTGAAATAATTACATAGCTTCTGAGTGGTTAAATGAGCAGCTAAATTCTACCAATTCATCCTCTGACAGAAACCTGGAAACAACCCTAACCTGTTTTCCCTCTTTAAAGTATTTTCCCAGAGTCCCTTCGGTGGTTGATGGCTACACAACAGTTTGAGGCATCCAAGGAACTGATCCTTCAGTTCACGCACAAGAATAGGATGAACACAGAAAGCGACATCAAAGGAGTGCTGCCTGGTGAGTAGGACTGACAACTGCAAATCCCCCAGTTTTTTTCTAAAGGCTGCACGTGGCATTACTGCCCAGAATTAAATTATCTATTTATTGCCTGCAAATCATCTCATTCATTCATTCATTCATTCTGCTTTTCTTGAAAGTCCATTCCGAACTCCAGCACTGTGTTAAAAACTACATGGCCTGTTGAACAGTCCTAGTAATTATAGTCTTGTCTTGCAGTGCCGTGTGTCTTTAGAGACATCTCTTGAAGAATTTTACCACGGCTACAAGAGTGCGCCTTCAGCTCTGTGTGCCTCTGGAAACTGTGTTTTAAGGAAGCTGCTTGCTGGGATCCTGCCCATCACCCAACACTTATTCTGTTGGTTTG
Organism: Dryoscopus gambensis; assembly: GCA_013389985.1. Lineage (NCBI taxonomy): Eukaryota > Metazoa > Chordata > Aves > Passeriformes > Malaconotidae > Dryoscopus > Dryoscopus gambensis. Next base: position 295,285 of record WEIT01025403.1, read on the forward strand.
GAGGAGCAGCAGCACTCAAACCCCCTATTCTAAAGCGCCAGCCACATGGGAAACTTAAACCACATTACAGTTTCTCTTTAAAGCTTTGTTCCAAGAGCTGTTTTGCTTTCCTCTTCTGCATCATCTGAGTTATGCTGCTTTAGGGATGGGGGGTTGCTGCAAGAGGCAGTGGTAGGGTGCAGTTTTTGTTTGAGAGTCTAAATTATCGATTCCTTGGTTTACTGATGCTTCTAGAAAGAGCTGGCTCCCCTCATCACCAGAATTGCCACTGAAATAGCCAAGATCCTGTCATGCAGGTTGCTTTGCAGAAGAGACTCTGTGTGTGTGTGTGTGTGTGTGTGTGTGTGTGTGTGTGTGTCTAATTACAACAAAGGCAAAGAGTTTCTGGATCCTTATCTCACCAGTGCACCTGTCAGATTTGGTTCGGGCTCCCCTTTTCCTTCTCACAGTTGACTCTGCCCGTAAACACCCATTTTGCACTGTCACTTGCAATCTGTGTCAAACTACCCACTTGTCAGAAAATGGTGGAAACATTACTTTTTCCCCCCCACTTTTCCAACCCTACCTGCTCTGACCCCGGGGGCTGCAGGGAAGCCTCAGCTGGTAGCTCTGCCAGTGGGTGGAAGTGATGCTTCTGCACTTGTCTGATCCTTCTCGAAGGTCTCTGGGGTAACTGTAGTTTCCATCAGTTGGTGTTAAAGGCATCAGTCAGCACTGGAACAGGCTTCATCCAGGATAGAAAACCAGTGCCTAATGAATTAAACAGTCTCCATCAGTGAGGGATGAAAAGCCTTGTTCAGGATCTTTGGTATACATACCCAGGTCACTGGTGTGATTTTTGGTGCAGCTGGCACACTGGTGTTAATTAGCTGGCTTGCATGTAATTGTGTGTCTGGGGTTACGGTTCCTGGATCTGCATCACACAACATGGTTTTGCAATGTAAATGCTATTTTTCTGGTAAAGTTCTGAAAAGCATTAGGGGTATGTGAGCAGTCATTAACCTGTTGATCTGCATCTCCCCCCACCTCCTTTTTGCAGGTCTTCCTCAGAATAAAGAATGGATCTTGAGAATTGATGGATCTCTGAGGCAACAACTGGCCTTGGAGTTTCCCAACCAATTCCTAAATTTGGCTTTTGTCAGTCAGCTTCTTGAATTTGCAGATGAAATAAAATGTCTTTTAGGGGAAAGAAAAAACAAATTACCTGAGTCTCTTCTAAGGAAAATAATAAGGACACAACTGTGTGCAGGAGGGATTTATTTAAGCCATGTATAATGATATTGCCCGTGGAGGAATGCTAAATGTCGAAATGGCTTTATGAATATTATTTGCGACTGATTACTTTTCCCAGCAGTTTCATGGTAGGTGTATACTCCTGTTAAAGGAGGAGACTCCCTTTCATGTGAAAAAACAGAGCATTTTTTCATGTCTTGATACTATGGATTCTCTGACTGCAAATATATTTAGATATAGCAGTTGTCAGTACAACACTTTTTCAATTTATCAGTTATTCAAAACATGGTTATTTCTGACTCCTTGTTGATGATGAGATGTTGGGGATAATGTTGGGGGTTTTTATTTTTTCCCTTGCTTTTTCTCTTTAAACTCTTTCTGCAGCCCCATACTATAAGGCTTTTCTGATGCAGCCCTGGAGGGAAGCTGCATTTCTGTAGGGAGAGTAAGAGAGGGGCAGTATCAAAAGGATGAAATAAGATTAACTACAAACTATTGAAGGAAGGACCACCTCTCTCATTCTGGATGCACGGGGGTGTTGATGGTCTGAGTGAGGACAGGAGAACACTAGGATTCTTGAACTAAGAATGTGATCAAGCTGCAGGCCTTGCAGTGCCTTGCAGTGGGTCAGGAAAGAGGAGGAACCATTTCTCTGCTCTTGTGTGCTAAAATAACATGCCCATAGTTGCTCTAGCATGGAATGGGTAAAAAGCTGGTACTTGTCTGCGAGAAAGGACGCCGTTGAGCCTGATGCAGATATCCCTTGTTTTCTCTTGACTCCATTGTTGAGCTTTCCTATCTGTGTGGAGGGATTTTTGTTTGTGGTTTGTTTTATTCTTTGTTTTCCATCTGAAAGGGCTGGAAACTGTTTTGCTCTAGTTAGGACCCATTGTGTTGCTGTTTATTATTCCTCACTGCATTGTTGTAACAGCCTCCTGTGATTGAATTACTCCCAATGCATTTAAATGATAAACTGCTCACTTGCAGTCCCTTCCAGCTGAAAATCCCACTGTAATTTTATTTATACATACCAGTCAAATTAGTGTATCCAATGTATCAGATCGTTACAGGAGGTACAGGAGTTTCATATATACCTATTTTGGTACTTGATATGAGTTCCATATTGAAAGAAGCAGCATTCAAGAGGGTGAAGTGTTTCTGGGATGCAAGAAAATTTAATTTTTAATTGCTCTCCAAGCAATGAGCAGGCTGATTCTCCTTTCTGAAGGATCACACCATTTCCACTGCCTGCTGAAATCTTTTGCTCTACACTGCCCATAGCGGAGAGCGCCACTATCCATCTGCAAGGCCTGTTTGCTCCATGGAGAGGTGGCCCATGTGTTAGGTCGGGGGGGGGGAAAAATAGGAAGCAAAATTTATCTGCTGTTTTTGACAGTCCTTTGGGTTGGAGTGGTTTGCCAATGCTCTCTTGGGAGATGTCTCTAAAGACAACAGCTAAAAGTCCAGACAGTGATCCAGCTGCAGATGAAAGGTCCCGCAGCTGCCTTAACAACCCCTGCCAGGAGAAAATGAGGGTGGGCAGCTGATGGGCAATGCCCAGCCAGCAAGATGGAATGGGAGTGTGCTTACATGGGAAACAAAGTGAGACAAGGGATGTTGATAGGAGTCTAGAGTGTTGTAAATTAACATTGCCCTTATCTTCAGCAGCCTGTCCCAGGACTGATACTGGTTGCATAAAGGGACCCTTTTCCTCAGCAGCTTTAGGTGGCTTTATTTTTGAGTGCTGGTATACCTTGTGATTTTGGGCAGGAATAATTTGCCTTTGTAATGAGATCTTTGGGTTTATGTGGTTGCATTTGCTTCTTTAATGCTTTAGAAACATAGGTGTATTAATTAGACCTGGTTAAATTATCCCTAGTATGTTTTGACTCAAATTTTCACCAGCTGGCTTTAAATGCTGCCCTCTTTTAGAAATAAAAATTTAAATCTGTTTTTGCATCAAGGAAATTATTTTTATTCAACTGTGTATTGAAATGTCATTTTTAAAACAGGCTTGCTGGATTTTGTTGACAAATATTTAAAAGCATTACCCAAAAAAGTTAGCTTCAATCATGAGCAAATTAAATATTTTGATAATATTAATTCCGTACAGGTTTTTCACTACCAGTTTCTCCAGAAACTTCACCAATTCTTCCTTGTTTCCCTGTGAAACAAGAAACAAACGGACATTTCAGTCCAGCTGCAGGAGAGTAATTTTGACCTTCGTGACATAAGTGCTAAGGAAGTATGAAGATTGTTTAACAAATAGGAGAAAAGAGTGTTTAGCAGCATTGGAAATCCCGAAGCACCAACTGTCCTTACACCTTTTAAAGGTGTGTTACACTTTAGGTGGCTTTCATTATTTTTGTAGAATGCATCCTTTTTTCTTTGTGTGGAGGGTGAAGGGTCTGTTTGTTACCTGGAACAGATTGTCTGCTGCAAGCTGACCTTGGCTGCACCAGCACCCAGCCCTGCTGTGTTTGGGTGTCCTGGGAAATGCTCTGCTTGGAAATGTTCCTCTTGGGACGCCGCTGTATCAGCAGTTATCCAAGTGTCACACCTGATGCTTCCATGGAAACCCACCCCTGTGCAGTTCTCTTTGGCTTCCCCGGTGTGGGAAGACATTCCAGGTGTTCCTTAACATAAAAATAACTGCTTGACCCGGCTGAAAAACAAAGCTCCCTTCTGCTCATGTCTCGATGGGAACACAAACCAGAGGTACTCCTGTGTGCAGGGAGGTTATAGCTGTTCCTTCCCAAGGTTCCCTTCTAAGCTTAGAGAAATAATATTGATGTAATCACGACAGGTGGACAGCAAAGGTAAAGCACCCAAATAGATGCCGGTACTTAAGCACGCAGGACACAACACAGAGAGGATGAAGGGGTACTGTGGTGAACAGTACTCTATGTGTGTATGTGTGTGGATTGCAGTTAGGAAAGCCGTGTTTTTCTAGGAGTTTCCCTCTGAAGAAAAAAACTTAATTACCTTTCACCTTTCTTGCTGTTGAACAACATGCTGCCATGACTTTTCTTTAAACATAAGCTATTATTCTGTTTTGTTTTTTTCATAAGCATGAGGCTTGGATCTATGTAATTATATGCTTTTTCCTTTTCCACTGGGTAAATAGCAGAGGGAAGGGTGAAAACCCCTTATGTCTGAAAGTCAGTCTCTTTCCCTGTAAAGCTTTACTTGTATCCTTAGACCATCACACCTATCACTACACTACTGGTTTAAAACTCATGATAGATAGAGAGTGTATTAGCTGGAGGAGGAAAGCAAGTTTCCTGGCACCATAATACAGGTGATTCCGTGTGATTGTGATGTACAAACCCGCAGATGTCCTCTTTTGCCAGGTCCTGTTTCTTGGGTGTTTAGTGGTGCCAAACTTAAATGTTCCATGCAGCTCCTAGAGGATGGTCAGGTGAATGTGGGAAATGCAGTTAAAACAGTTCGAGGTGCTGTTTGAAGGCTGTGTGTCGGCCATAAAGATTTCTATTTCAAAATTAAAAAAGAAACCCAACCAGCGCCTTCTGTTGCCCTCTTGTATGTTAAAGCTCCTTTCAGGAGGGTCTGGGTTTCTCCTGCTGGGCTCCTGCTGTCCAGTAGCAGGAACTGATGGAGTCTGTGCAACTCTTTCAGGATGTGCTGTATATGGTAGTGATTAACAAGAATGAAACTGATCAGTTAGGTCCTCTTCTCCTGGCTAAGTCTACGGGAATGGAAGAGGAGAGTCCATGCGTGCCCTGGCTGTATCCCTAGCAAGACTGATAGTGATATCTGACAGTATCAGGTCTGGGAGGGAACAGGACAAAAAGGGTGCACTCTACTGAGAACGTGCCTTTTGATGCTACTGGAAAAAGCCAAGTATGCTAGAAAATTTAAAGAGGAAAAAAAAAAAAGAAGGGGGTCTGTCAGCCTCTATTTCAATTTGAATAACTCTTTCTCACTAGCTGAGTCGTCTGCAGACTCTCACTGGCTGCACTCCAGCCTGTTGATTTGTGCCCCACTGACACACTGGCTCTTTGTCCACAGTGCTACCTATCCTCCCAGACGAGCCAGCTTTACAGGGCAGGAACCATGTGCATGGGGCTGGCAGCAAGCCCTGGTGCTGCTGGCATTTCCCTGGCCCATGGGCGCCAGAGGGGAGAGGACAGGTGAGTCCAGATGTGGACATGAACGGTAGGAGGGGACACCTCAGGAATCAAGTGGTAGTGGAGAGCAGTAAGAGGGGACCAGTGGGCAGAGAAGAGAGGAAATAAGAGACTTTAAAAAGTTGTAGGAGCAAAGAATAAAGATAGGTGGAGGGGACTTAGAGAGACAAGGGCAACAAGAGCTGGAGGGAAGTAATGGTGGAAGAACATCATGTAGAGGAAGAACAGAGGAGACCTAGAGCATGGAGACCAAAGAGGCTGCAATCATTTGCGTCCCCTTCCTCCCAGAGCAAGTTGTCAAGTCCCAGGATTCAGTCTCAGAACTCCTCTTTTGCAAAATCCGCTCCTAAAATGTGTGCTTCACACCTCCCTGCTGCCCAGTTTGCTTGCTCAGCCTGCTGAGGTTCCCTCCACAGCTCCCGCAACAGAGAGCAGCAATGCATGTGTGGGTACCTGCAACCTCCTGATGGCCACAGCTCCACACAAGGACATTGGAGGTGCTCTTCGTGTTGTTGGTTTGGGTTTTTTTAATGTTGATGATGTTAGAAGAGTGTAAGCATTGACAAGTCACGCTCTGGGAAGTGCAAGAGGTCAGGTTGCCTGGGCAACCCCTGCTTGGCCTCCTGGCATGAAGGCATGATGATACAGCCTTTAATAACATGATTACGACCTATTTTTTCCACAGGGCATAGGATGGACGAATCAGTGCATAGGATGGACGATGATGTGGGAATGAAGCTGTTGTCTGTTCCTCATTTGTTGCAGAATTTGGAAGGTGTGTAGTGAATGAGGCAGAGGGTTGCAGAAGGAAAGAGGACAGTGTTGGGGAAATGAAGCTGAATACCTCCTGAAGAGCTGTACTCATTCTCTGGGTCTGTCAGGGATGTTCTTGTACAATGATGGCGATTTCCTTGGAATTTTCCTTTCAGTGCTGTCACTGATCACAGTTTCTTCAGTGTCTGTCTCTACCGTGTAATGCTGGGGTTTGATTTGCAGAAAGCTGGGAGCATTTATATTGGCACCTACAAGGGGTATTGCTACATGATTTTTTCTCATTCTGGACACAAATCCTCCCTGTTTTATCTCCCTGCCTGCAAAACAGAAGTAATCTTTGCCCTTAGTCTTACAAGAAGGTGGTAGAAATGATTTCATTAGCATTTATGAAATACGTGTATATTCTGACAGCGCTGTAGGAATGTCTCTAAGGAAATCTGTGATTTTTTGTACTCACTGGGAAGTTTGGATAATGAGGCTGAGGGGCACATGTTGAATGGGAAAGGCAGAGATGTCATTAACACCTGCCCCTTGGCTGACTGCAGTGAACATTCTGGGGGAAAAACTAATGTGTGATCATCTAAATGCTGTATCATAATGCACATGAGCAACTGAAGATTGCAACAGCAACCTTATGGCTGACTTTTGATCTTTTTTGAATGAAATTACAAATACAGGATTGAAATAAATCATTGCAGTCCGTCGTTAGCTGTTACAGTCATAGAGCTACAGAGTTGCTCTCATGAAATGAGATTCACTTTAAATGCTGTTAGTGTTTATGTCCAGTGCTTTTGTCAGAAGTTCATTCCAGTCTCCATATTCGTCTTGTACTGGGGGTACATTTTAGCATTCAATTCAAATACACTACAGCTGCCTGGATTTGTTCTTTTTTCCCTTTCCCATTTGCTCGTGTCTGTGCCTATCTTAAATCTCTTTTCCTCTTTTCTCATGCTTTGTGAGAAGAGAGCAGCCCCATTCCTGTGCTGGGATGAAGTTCTCCTCTATCTGCTCTCCTTTTATAAAGGGGCTTGCCAGAGCTTTACTTTCTCAAATATTGATGACCTGAATTGTAAAAGAATTCCAGTATTTCATTGTCTGAGTTGCAAATACCTCATGGCTGCAATACACTGGTGCCATATAGTCACTTGTGTTCAAGTAGTATATAACCAAGTCCAACACGAGTTTTGCTCCTCTTCCACCAGAAACATTACCCCTTCATCACTGAGAATTTTTCCTTGTATTTCACATTTTCTCTGGCTTTTGCCACACACTGGATCTCAAGCTCACCTAGTTCCCTCTAATAAGCCATTTATATTGTACTTACCTTTGATAGTAAGGTAATGCCTCACTTTGTCACTAGCAGACCTTATTGGTACATTTCTGAGGTTTTTGCCAAGCTCCCTACTCAGGTTATTAAATGAGATTTTTTTTTTTAATAATAGGAGTCATCCCACTACTAATGTCCTGCCATCTGCTTATGATTTCCATTTTTCTATCCCTTACTGCTCTCTGCCCATCAGTCAGTATTTTACCTACCTCATGATTTCTGTGTATGACTTGAGAGCTGGACAAAAGTCCTGGGAGGTGTAAACAAGCCTGTGTACCAGTAACTCTGTCTTGCCTGAGAGTAGGTTGCTGCAGCTCTGTGTTTTGGACTGGTCCACCTCCTGCTGCAGAGTTGTCATGCTCCAGAGATTGATTGAGCCTCTGTGCTAGGTTTCCGTAGCTCTTTTCATGTTCAAAGAGCTACTGACAGTATGGTTTAGCAGCCAGAAAAATCCAGCAGAAGTCCATCACCACAGGACACTTATCGTTTTGGACATCATTTTTCAGTGACTTGATTTGGGCTTTTGTCTGTTCTGTCTGTGCCAAGTGATGCGGAGATGGGTAGCTTCATCTAAAGGCTTTAAAGATACTTTCTGATTTTGAAAGGCATGCTTCTAAAATGCAGAGGGTCCCATGAGAATTCAGCAGTGTTGCAAGTTGGAAGCCTGTAGGGTTCCCCTTCCCATGAGACTTTAAAAGTCTGCCAATGAATAATTTTAATTTCCACTGAGATATAGAGTTAGCTTATTGACAGTTTTCCTACCGAGTCCCTGAATAGGAAGCCTAGAGTGTGTGTGGGCTCTGGAGTATGGGAAAACTTATTAGGGGCCTCTGAATAAATGGATAGAAACATTTTTATATTCCACACTCTCCCTTTCGGTAAATCAAAACTGAAACATTTATATGCAAATTTCTTCTGTACTGGTGACTTCAGTGTGAAATCAAAGAGTAAGCTGGGGGTACAGGGAGTTTTTCTGGTGTTAGTCCTGAGAGTTCGCTTCCATGAGGTTTTAACAGGCTTTGGCTTGACTTTTAATACCTTAACTTTGACTTATGAAGTGAGCCTGGGAGCTGTCACTCTCCTGATGCTCATCACAATCAGAGCAGGTCCTTTCATGCAGGCAGGCTCCCTCCAAAGACAGCAGGTCACTTACATGAGAGCCAGTTCTGTAGCTGATGACTTTTTTGCAAGTCACATAGCTTATTTGTTCCTTTTGGAATGGTATTTTGATTATTGCAAGTCACTGATTTTACAGTGTGGTGGGGATTTTTGGTGAATATCTCACTAGTATTTATGGAAACAAAGGACTGAGAAAGTCAGCAGAAAGATGGATGGTATTGGAGACTTGGAGACATTCATCTGAAGCAGGTGACTTAGATTTGGAGTTTTAACAACATCAGAGAGGGATAGAGGCATAAATAGCTGGTAGAGCCAGAAGGCACTCATTAAAAAGCCGGGTTTGTTTGCATTTTTTGTTGTAAAGTTTGAGGCCAGATTCTTTTTTCCCTCGTTTTTTTTTCTTTGGTTTTCTCCCCCCGCCGCCTTTTAATTCTTCTAGTGCTGTTACATCTGGAATTTTTGTACAACGTTGCAATGTATCCATGGAGTATAACCCCCATGAGAGCAGAAGCAAGGGTCCACTGAAGAAAGGCTGCTGGATGAGGCAGGGTAGAGAAAGGATGAACCCCCCCTCACGTGTGATCCTCACTGCAGCTGGAATAGAGGAGGTGTTTGTCAGTTCACATAACCAAGTGAGCCCTTACTTGAGGGCAGAACAGCAGTTCGGTGAAAAACACTGATGGGAACTAGTTCAGAAGCACTGATTCAAGAGAAAGGTTAAAAGGGGGGGCCTGAGTGCACGTGAGAAGGATGTATGACAATAAATAAAGAACATATGGATTATAGGAACCTCTGATGTATGAACAAAGCAGGAGTGGAGGGCAAAATATAGTTTGGTTCCAAAGAAAAGTGTAGCCGAGTTAAGTGTTGCTTCTCTTAATTTTATTAGGTTGTGGCTCAATAAAGCATGTATTTACAATGATGTCTACTCTCTCTCCTCAAAGAGAGAAGTAAAAATTTCTCTGAGAAACAAACAGAAAACCCCAACAGATTGAAAAAATCCAAAGAATATGATATACGTACCTTCTGCTGACAGAGGATGAGGTGTTTTACTTTATAGGCCAGATCTGGTCATTCTTAGACAGTTTGAGAATGAGCCCTTTGTCCACATGAAATCTGTACACTAGGTGTTGTTTGGGTGGTGATTTTCATTGTTGCCCTTCAGCTGAAATAGTAAACACCCACCAACAGCCTTTCAAAACCCTTATGCTTCTTCTACTGCTTGCTTTGACTTGTTTTGCTGTAGAAGGTTTGGCCTGGGCTCAACTATGGGCTTTACAATTATGTTTTATCTAACTGCTTCAATTGTTCTGAATTATTTTGTTCCCACTTATTCCTTCCTAGAATCTTGCTACAAAAATTATTTTGACCTTGTTCTTTGAGATTAGGTTCCATTTTTTTATTGCTTTTATTTTAATATGGCCATTGCTGAGCCTGCAGAGGGCTTCTGTAACACAAATATTAATTTAACCAATTTCTTCTTTTGCTCCACCTCAGTTTTTCGGCTTTTGTGAGATTCATGCTGCATAGATTCTGGGGAGAAATGGCCATTATCAGGTTGTTAGGAAAGTAGTATTGCAGTCTTCTGCTTAAGTACAATCACCGATGTAAAATACTCTTTGCTGCTTTTGTCGGAAGCCTTCCCACTCTAGAGAGAAGACCAGCAGTGACCTGTGAGCAGTGAATAGCTCGAGTATTTGCATGTAAATAGTATTTGTTTGATTTATTATTTTTATGATGCATTTTTGAAATAATAGCTGGCAAATATGAGTTTTGTTTAGTTTGTAAATTCAGGAGTTTGTTGGTTTTTTTTACCCCCCCACAGCTTGCTTTTATTTTCTCCTGTCTTGCATCTCTTTAGGAAACTGCTATTCAGCAGAGTAAGGCAGAGGTCAGGGCAGGCCAGTGTGGGTGACTGAGGACACCCAAGCTCATTGCGTATGCATGAAGGGAACACATGCGCCCTTCACAACAGGGCCACGCTGCTGCCTTTAAACACAGTCAGGCTAGAAAGCAGCACTGCAAGCCTTTACCCCAGAAAACAGTCCTAGTCTGTACTCTTGGAGTGCCTTATTTTTGTGATGCTTCTTTATAGCTACAGCTCTCCCGCATTTATTGGACTTGTTGCTCACTGATCTGGTAGCTTGGAAACAGTGGCTGCTTTGGCACACTTAGGTAGGTGTTCAAGCTCTAACTTAATGATAATTGGGAAATAAGCAGTGCTCTTCACTGTTGTCCTGTGCCAAAAAGGGTATCAGATCCAGCATTTGTAAGGCTTGTGTGTTATTTCAGCATTGCAACAAAAAGTTAACTTAAAGCTACCCAGCGCTTGAAGGACATGGTGGGGCTTTAGTTCTGAAACACAAAGACACCATAGCTGCTGATGCCCAGCGATTTTTCTTTAAGGAAATATCTTAATGGTTAGGACATCCATCAGAAAAATTTTAAATATTTGAAAAGGGAATGGAGTGGAAGATGGATGGACTGACATAATGTCCTAGCCACTTCACCCTGAAACCTGCATTTGAACAAACTTCAAAAGAGTCCTCATGAAAAATGAGTCTGAGCTCCAGTCCTTTCCATTAGGTGTTTTAGGTATGCATTGCACAAAGGCAGCAGAGCTTGTAGCTGCATGAGTGCAGTCCTTCCTGTGGAGGGGTTTAAAAATTAACAGAATCCTGAAGTTCTTCCAGAAATTTGCTGTCATGCTTGTTGGGGTCAAGCTCCATACTGCTCCCATTTTACATACACATTTTTAACTGGGAGAAGGTTTGGAGTGTGAAGGAGTTCTTAGGTAGTTCTTTTGCCCCAGGAAGGTGAAGGGAAGCCTGGAGGAAAAGGAGGAACCTATGCTGGACTTTAGGCAGGCAGTTCAGCTTTTTTATAGTTCCTGTTAGTGTAATCAATAGTGTTCTGCCCTCCAGAACATCCCTCAGAATATCTTAGTTCACAAGTAAATCTCCTTCTCATTCTCCTCAGTGAAATGATAATTCTGGTTTACTTTTTTTCAGAGCTGGAAAAGGAAATCACCAGGAGACCGAAGAAAGTCTGCATTGTTAAAGTGGTGGGAACAAGGAACCTGTGGAAAAACATCGTAGTGTTGTGTGTGAACTCGTAAGTCCAATCTCTTTGTTTAAGTAGTTGTGTGGTCAGTGAACTGGAGCAGCAATGGGAAGGGATGAGGGAACTCCACTGTTTCCTAGTGTGGGACCCTTCACTAATGTCTCTGATAAATGATCCTGCAAAAACACCAGCTGTTGCAGGGAACTATATTTTTTATGGCAGACGTGGAGGAGCTCATTGGCTGTTTCAGGCAGCAGAACCACATCTTCTCAGGTGCCGTGCTGCAAGTGCTTTTCTGTCACCAGTGGTCTCGTGTGGCCACATGCTGGTGGGTGCTCATGCATGCAGACATCTGCTTGGCATCCCAGGTGGGAGTTTTGAAAGCATTTATGCCCCAGGAGTGCAGGTTCAAGTTGTTTACCTCTGATAGGGCTGTGATGCAGAGGAAGATGTTGCTTGCCAGTAAATACAAGCCTGCTCCCTCGTGTAACAGCTGTGCTTGGTGGGTCTTCAAAGGCAGATTACAAAGTGCTTCAGACCCCCAGATCTTGTACAGGGGGTCACAGGGAAAACATGCAGTCTCACACAGAACAATGTGATGCTTGCTTCCTAAGGCTTCGGTTTAGACACGTTCATGTGGGCAAAAACAAGCGTCAGCCTGAGGGTTTTGCAGGTTACAGGCCCTGAGACCTTCTGTCCAGAACTTAACACCTTGTAAAGAGGAAATGCAAATTCTGGGAGGGCCCCAGCAGTGCATTTCCTAATTTTTTCATCTTATAAATCGCCCATTTGAATTTTTCATGATTTTTTTTTCAAATGAGAGGTGGGGATGGAGAAGGCTGGGAATCCCTTTTCTCTGATAGGTTTCAAAGTATGTAGCTCTCTTGTGGCTTTTTCTTCCTCACTTCAGGACTCTATCGTGCAGCCCTCACTCCTGTTAACAGGCTTATGGATCAGTCATCACGCAGAGGGGACAGCCCCCATGCTGGGCAAATAGTCACCCAGAAGCACATAGACTTCAGGGGTCAGTCTCCAGTGCTGTTGGTTGTAGAACCAACTCTGGTTTTATGAATTTTGTGTCTCTCTTCCACCAATGAGGGACCCCCTCTGTTCTGAAACAGTGCTTTCTCCTTGGGCTCACCAGGCACATTTAATAGACAATGTTAAATGTATTTGTGAAAACTGTTTACATGGGGAATTCTCCCTTTCTTCTCCCACATTAACTTGCGTATTTGGAAATTCCCTGAACCAGAACTAGGCAGCCCAAAGAATAACTTCAGGCATTATCACACAGAGGCTGTTTGCTATCCAAGCAGAGCATGAAGTAGATGTATGTCTGAGGAAATAGATTTCATGTTTGTTTTTAGGGGGTGAAAAAAAAAATTTAATTTTACTTCTGTTATTCCTGTTAGGGCTCTGCTGAATTTTTAGTACATGGAGAAGGAACCTTTTGCAGGGAACAGAAAGAAATTAAGGGAGACAAGGACTTAGTTTTAAAAGTAAGTATTCAGAGCTGCTCACCAAGTTAAGAGAATAGGGTAATTCTTAGGGAACAGGCTGGAAAGCAAAGTCCAAATGATACAATAATTTTGTTTATAGGTCATGGCCTCAATAGGAACTTCCACAACTGTGTTCGCATGCATAGAAGAGAAAGACAGAAGAAACACTGGTTAACTCTGCACTTTTATTACTATTGCTTTGCTGATCAATATTTCTCTTATGGGAGGAGTCAGCTGTAATCTAATTATCCAAAGCAAATGTCATTTTTGTGTAACAGCAAGCACTTGTACTAGGGTTTTATTGGGGGAAGGGGTTTGGTGTTGTGGTTGGGGTTTTGAACTAGAGCATCTATTCACAAGTTTGCAAAAGAAGCTCCTCAGGCCCTGGGTTGTCGTGCACTCAGTGACTGCATATTCCCCCAGCTGCATCTATGCTTATTTTGATATCCAGTTTACACTGACAGCGCTTCAAATTCCTGATCTTCAGGAGGATAGAAGTGTATCAGTGTAATATACCTGCATTTTTTTTTATTTTTTATTTTTTGGAGACCTGGATCTGTCTCCCACTTTCTCAGGCACTGTTAATTTGTGCCATGAGGTTTGTCTTGTGTCAGTGCCAGGGACAGGAGACTCCTCCTGGCAGAGGTACTTGAGCTGTGATGGATGCAGTTGAGAGCACTGACCTCTCCTGTTGCACCCCTGCTGCTATTTTGTACCACATCAGAGGTGATGCTGGGGCTTCTCATTTGCTTTTTGTACCTCCAGCCTCCTGCTCTTTCTTCCTGTTTTTTTCTTTTCTATTTTTTTGGAGGCACAGAGTGAAACAGGAGAAAGAGGAGTGAAATGCAATGGTAAGATGTCGATCAGTGGCATCTCAAAGAAGTTTTTTAAAGAGGAGGAGACACATTACTATGAAGGGTGGTGTAAATGTGTGGACTGAATTAAAGCTTATTGTTTCATAATTCTAATAATCATTGCAGCACTTATGACTTCAAACACTCCTTTCTCAGGGGTTTTCAGTTTTAACCGGCTAGCTTGAGAAGTGAGATGTAATGCTGGTACTTAGTATGACCAGATGCCACAGACAGGTGGAGGTTGCTGGTGTTTTGCTGTCCAAGCACACAGGTTACTTCATCACAGCAGTGCTGGCTCAGTGGCTGTCAGCAGATGCACTGGGAACAGAGGAATGTCCTTCTCTGGGAATGGGATCTCTCAAATACAATGGGAAAACCTATCACACACCTTGGAGTTCTTCTAAAGTTCCCCGTGCCCCGGTCATACCATGAGCAGCAGCTATGTGAATAAAGCCAGCAAATATTTGGTTGAATGGAGATTTTTTATTTTGCTTCTTTTCATCATTGCTTATTTTTACAGTAGCACTTAGAGATAAGTTTCTTAACTTAAGGTGTTTTATTCCTGCGTTAATATCTCCCTACACTGAATTACACTGCAGTGTGCGTTCTGCCCTCTCAGCAATGGTCTCTCTTTCCCTCCCCTGTTTCCCCCAGGCTGACTGGTTATGGTATACACCACTGTTTTGCAAAAAGTATGATGGGGCATGAAGCGAAGATGGCAATTACCCACAACTTCTATGCGGACTACTACACCATGGCTGGGATTGCGCTGGCATCCTGCCTGGCCATGTGCCCTGTGGTCGGGTTTCTGGGGAGGAGAGGAGGACTCCTGCTTTTCATGATACTTACCGCTCTGGCATCACTTCTGCAGCTGGGCCTTCTCAACTGTAAGTTGGAGATGAGAGCTTTTCAGGACCATGCAAGCTTGATATGCAAATAAGGCACCAGGAAATACTAGCATTTCCTTTGCCTTTCCCAGATTTGTCATGTCAAACGCCTGCCTAGTTTGAGAAGCTGAATTTGTTTGATGGTTTCCCCAAACACTTGTTTCTCAGGCTCATTAAAAAAAGGCATTTTATTCTGGATGATTCCACGGTGAAGCTTATTGAGCATTGATGCTGTATGTGGGGTTGTTGCTGAGAAAACAAACAAGGAAACAAGAAATGCTTTTGATTTTATTTTCGTGAAATAGCCCCCAGGGAAAGAGCTGGATAGGGACTGGAAAGTGAAAACTTTCCCACTCAAGTCTACTTCTCAAGTAGCCTCTAAATCATGCAGAAGTTAGAGCAATAGGTGTATGTCCTCTGCCAGCTTTTAGCATCTTGCTATGAATAAGTAATACACAGGTAGCATGCAACTGCGCAGCTGAAAGACCCTACTTTTAACACAGCATGTATGTATAGTCCGTGTGAATGTATACACGTGATTTTGGGAGGTGACACAGCGTTTCAAATGGGCTGTTCCTGCCAAAAGTGGGAGTGTCCCACCTCTCCCTTTACAGGCAGTAACTTTTCTCTGGCCCTTTTGAGCTGCTTCAGCTATTAAAACTGCTATAGAAATATTCCCTTTCCTTTTTCAATTTTTATTTCATTGTTGTCATTTTTTATTGGTTGAGGAGGTTGAACTTGATGAATCAGAGAGGTGTTGAAGCAGAGGGAAGGTGGGATGTGCTTTGCCACTCTCACCGTTGCCAATCGTGAGACCTCTGTCCCATGAAACCCCACCCCAAGGAAGGGGGAAGAGGGTGAAGACATACTTGGGACAAACTGGGTGTGAGATGAACACCAGAACACTGGTTATTGCTGGTTTTAATTTCTAAGTTTAGAAATAATTGAGGGCTTTAATAAGAAAGAGCTTTTTTGCATTGAAAATGGAAAGTTTTCGCATTCCTGCATGCTGAAGGCAGCTCCGAGCCAACAGGAACTGTCCATATTTACAGATTCTGTTTCCCAGAGGCATTTACTAAGTTAACCTTTAGCAAACACACTATTTGTGGGAGTGTAGGAGGCAAACAGGGAACCTCTTTCATGACATGGAGGAAACTCCAGCATAGTGTGTGTTTGCTCCCAGCTTGGCACAGATGTTTACATTCCCTTTGAGCACATATTTACCATGCCCAGCAATCCCAGCTGAGAGTGAGAGAAGTCCCGCGGCCCCACCTCATGCCCAGTCTGTTGATGGACTGAGCACATTCACATGCAGATTCGTGCTGTGCATGTGTTCAACCTCCCAAAACTCCACGTTCTTCTGGTGGTGTCCATCAGGGTCTCTCTACACTACATTTGCCCAATTTAATTTTTTTTAAGGATGAGAGATGTTTGTTGGGGCTGTTGAGGTGATAAACACACACTTGCTTAGTTGAGAGAAGATGTGTCAGAGCCCTTAGTCTGCTCCAGAGCCAAAAAAATCTGATTGCAGTCTTTCAACAAAAAAATTGATGAGGGAGGTGGGAAGGAACACCCTGTAGGACTCATTACAACCTTTTCCATAGCAGGTTTAGGTGGTTTTGTGAGCCAAGTTGCTAAAACTAAGATCAGGCGTGGCTTTATGTGCTTGGTGCTACACTGGCACTCTCAATGCAGTGCCCTGGTCAGACTTTATGACTCTACTCTTCGTGAGAAGAGAGAAAGGCACCTTGAACTTCAGAGCAGCTCAGCTTCCCCCAGTCTCCCCCCACCTCTTCCTCAGAAGAGCTAGACAGTGTTTGGAGAGAAGCACTCACCCTGCTTATTATGAAATCTGCCACAGCACCCTGCATGGGTGTACAGGGTGTACACCTGTAACTGGCAAATGAAATCAGAATTTGAGAATGGTGTGAGAGAGACAAACGTGCGGCAGACCTTGAAGCTCACCACGTTTAACTGTTCCTCTGAACTCCAGGGTGTCACCTTGGGGAACTCACAGAATCCCGGTGGGAGATGACCAGCAGAGCTGTGCCCAGCTTGCGCTGCTGCCCTTCCCCTTACTGCCCAGTGCTGCCGTGTGCTCCTGTGTGGTTTGGATTGGTGGCTAGTGTGACACCTGGACCATCAGCTCATGGTTTTGGAGAGGAATAGGTCTCCCAACAGTGTGACAGCACTAATGCCCAGATTTTGCTCTCTAACCAAAGCTTCTGTTGGCCATTCACTCAGGGCTGCAGCAGGAGGGCATTTTCTCTTCTCCCACTTCATTAACAACAAAGAGGCCTTTGTGTTAATCCCAGTGGTAATTCTGGGGCTTTAAAATATGCTTTACTGCTGGTTTGTTATCACTATCTCATTAGCATGCTGTCCTCCAGCTGAGATGTGCCTGGAAACAGCATGTCCTCTCTGATGGCTGGGGAAAGATGTGACAGTTTTGGCATGGGAAAGAATTGGGAGTCAAGGGGTGGGGCTAGGGTGCCATGTGGGATTTACCTTTCTTCTTTTCTTTTGGATAAATAAACATATAAAAACAGTATGTTCTTGTTTTCTCTCCCTTTCTCTTTTTTATCTTTCTCTGACTTCTGTGGTCTTGGATCCAGTGATTGGAAAATACAGTCAACTTCCAGACTCAGGTATGGTTTACAGACAAATCTGCATCACGTGGGAATTTACTCCCCCAGCAATGGGTAGATACAAAAAGGCCTGGGCCAAAGCACCCAGAGCAGAGCTGCTGCCACAGAGGGGTGCAGGGGGAAAGCAGTGCCTTGAGACCCCACTCATAGGCAGGCCTGCTCATTCATGTGCAGCCTCTTGGTGCAGCATCCCTTCCACATAGGCTCACCTCTGCATGTCCAGAGAGGGTGCAGAGGTCCCCCAAGGTTTGAGGTACAGGGTAAGGCTTTCTCAGAAAGTCTCCTCCTGAGAAGCAGCATTCTCAGTTTAGGAATCTCAGGTTTGGGGTTTTTTTCCAGAAAAGAAAAGGGGATTAAAACACCTTAAGGACGCTTTTGATAAGGGGACTTAAACACCTCAAAAAATACTTTCCCAAGCTGAAGTACTGTACGAGCAATGCAGTGACAAACTACAGGGGAGCAAAATTTACCTTCGTATATCAGATTTGATGGACCTGTCTTGTCCAGCTTTTCCAAGGTCTGTTCTGCTGAGCAGGCCTGACTCCCTGAGGGGATCAATAGTGTAGCCTCACCCGCTATGCGAGAGTCATCAGAGACACATGGTTTGCAGGGTGCTGTGCTCATGTCCTCATCAGCTGGCAGAATTTGCTCCCTCCTCCAGACTTGGGGTGAATTGCAGAAAGGGCTTAGCCCTGAGCAGGCTGTAGCATGTTTCAGAATATGTAACCAAAGAGCTCCCAAACACCTTTTGCTATCCTGACAGCTTATATATTCAGCAAGAACAAAAGCAGGTGTTAATTTTCATTGGATCTAACCCAGACAGTATGCCTGCTTGGGACTGCACTCTTATGAGCAGCTCTTTCTTCAGGCAGGCCTTGGAGCTTGGCTGTAGAAAGGTGAGGGAGCGCTGGCTGCAAAGTTCCAGTCCTTTCCCCAGTGCTCCTGTCAGACATGATGTCTTCCCCTTGTATGGTGCAATAGTCTCTGTGAGTGATGTGGCCTCCTTGCTGGCCAGGACAGGCCACATGAGCTTGTACAGCCCTGATCAGATATCCCACCCCTGCCCACAGAAGGTGGCAAATGGGGATCAAGTGAGAGATGTACAGTCATCATGGCCAGAGAGAGTTTCTTTGAGCTTTGTTAAGATTTACTGGGGTTTCTCCAAGTGCTTGATAGACACTGTTTGCTCCCGGAAACCTTGCTGCCATCCAGCTGTGAAATGATTGAGCAAACAGCCCTGACTTATGGGAGTGCTTCACCGTCCTTGGCATCAGCTGTTCTCGCCCAGAGTCATTAGGCAAAGGCTGTCAGGCTGATAGTTGCAACAGAGTTTGCAGACTGATCACATGCAGGTGCTTAGCACAGAGATGGGAACACTTCTAGCTCTTTCCCCTCTTGTCCTGGAAGCCTGTCCAGTGCCCAAGCCTCACTGTACAAGACGTTTGGCAGCTTGAGGAACGCTGCCTGCCTCCACTTGTCTGTCAAACATGAGAGGGAGGAGGCTGGTGCATAAAAGACTGCCCATAGATCTGTTTTTTCGTGGGTTTTACCTTTTCTGTGGTGGCTGAGCATAAAAAATTCAGAGATCGCTGCCATTTTTTGGCATGACATTATGATTTTTTTTCATGTGTGTTTGTACCTCAGGTGCTTGGGGAATGGATTTTATAAATACCAGTTTTAAATTAATATTACAAAATTACTCAAATTCTTGTCAAGGGAGAAGAGTAATATAAACTTCTTTACTTCCTTGGAAATTTGACCTCATTCTTACTTTTTATGAACACACTTCTCTTGCCAGGTATGAGTGACAGCGTCAAAGACAAATTCTCTGTAGCATTTTCCATCGTGGGTATGTTTTCTTCGCATGCTGTTGGAAGCCTCAGCGTGTTCTTCTGTGCTGAAATCACACCCACAGTAATCAGGTGAGACACTGGAGCCCCCCTCAGAAGACGGGGACAAAATTATCCTCATTTAATTGCTAGTGGGCTGTGTAACTTAACACATTGCATGGGAAGGGAAGCCCCACATAATTGGAGACCTCACAGCAACTTGGGGGCTGCTTTTTACAGTTGCTGCAGTCATTCTGCCGAAGTAAATGCGTGTCTGTGTTTAGAGAGGCTTTGTTTTCCACGACTCCACCTTGTGTCCCATCGTGGTGATGATCAGCAGGCCTGGCAGCATATGAATTGCAATGTGGTAGGGTTTGAAATACTCAGCTGTACCAGTTTGTGTGGCTGAACACTGCCATTGCTTCACTAACTCTGTGGCATTTGTTCAAGCAGCAATCTGGTGAATCTGCAGCTTGATATTAAAGGAGAAATTACATGAGTGGGCAGAGGAGGACATAGGTGCCAGCAATCCCTGCTTCCATAGGGCAGGTTAACCAGGACAGCTGCAGGGATGCTTCGGTTGAAGGGAGGTGTTGAAACATGTGGTGTAAATGCTTTTGGTGCACAGAGGCTCTGCAAGCCTGCATCTCTGCCTTGATTCCAGATAAAGTTGTCTTTCTCTTCACATACAGATCTATCTTAGCAGAAACACAAAGTTTTTCTAAAGAGGAGCACTTTCACCCTGGGAAATAGGAGAAATCAGACAAATGATCTTTGCTGGAGAGTTTCCCATAACACATCTTTGTATGGTCAGGGGTTTGTGTCATTTTATACATGCACTGTTGCCTTTCACAGCACACCGATTGTGCTTCTGTGTTCTGGATTATGCTTTCAGCATAAATGCCACAGCAATTCAGGAGTCCGCTCTGACTCCACTGAATTTCCCAGGAATGTAGGTCATATGGGTGGGAGGGAGAGAGAGTGGAGGAAAGAGGATACTTTATTTTGTCCCCTCCAAATTATATGCCTTTTCAATAACTTTGCGAAAGTATTATTGCAAAACTCATTTGAGCAGCCAGTGTCTCCTTGCTTCATGGCCTTTTTTTTCAGCCTATCTAAATTCGTGAATGTATTTTACGGATAACGTTATTTCCACAGGAAAAAGCAGTGTGAGCAGCACAGGAAAAGGCAGTGTGAGCAGTGACATTATCCAGCAGCCTGCAACACTAACAGCTATTTATTTATGTGTGTGTCAATCAGTTTAGTGTTTGTAGGCCTCTTTAATTTTCTCCTTTCTCTGTTTGAAAGACACGCAGATAAGGAATTGACCATGTCAGCCAGAAGAGAATCTGCCAAATAGGGTCAGATGTGCAGTCTGAACTTAGCAAGCTTTTTTCCCCTAAATCACTTATATTGCTAAAGGGAGGGGGAAAAAATCCTGGGTGGGAGCCAAAATTCTGCTTGCCCTGACTCTGCTGGGTGATACCAGGCAAGTGACAACAGCTAGATATGCCTCAGGGTCCCTGCTTATTTATAGAAATGATGACACTCTGCACTGCTTTGCAATCCTACCACTACGATAAGATCCACTCAGGGTTGTAATTAGGAAGTGTAGCTCAGGACAGTGCATAAATCTCTCTCAGGCAGAGGTGTGATTAAGCTGCCTTCTGTCTTGTCTTTTGGTGGGATCTGGCTACTCCCTCATAACCTGCTCTCCAAAATGCCACCCTGGATGCCCTTTGGGTGTTGGAACTAGGTGATCTTTAAGGTCCCTTCCAACCCAAACCCTTCAATGACACTAATATGCTTTTGGTTGGATTTTGAGGAACCTTAAGGAAGAGGGAGGCAAAGAGAGCCCTGGGGTTGTCTCTGGGGTTTCCCCGATCAAATCCATTATTTACAATCCCCCATCCCTGAGGCCGGAAAACAACACTGCCATTACCTGGGGTAGCAGTGGCATGATAGCAAACCCACAGCACCCATCCATCTCTGCTGCTCTGCTGTTGAGATGAACAGTTCCAGGTGGAGAACAGGCAGGTCTTCATCACCAAGAGGTGCCACCTGCTCCAGCAACATGAACGTTCCACACAGTCATGTGTCACAGAGGGGTCCTTCAGATCTGTGCACTGCACCCCAGTCTCCTGGCAGTAGACAGGGGGGCTTCACCAGGAGCTACTCTTCTTTATACCAGGGACTTCAGTACAGATCTTTGTCCAAATGCTGAATTAAAGCACCAAGTGTCACTGATAATTCATATGGAATGATTTTCCCACCACTACAGCCTGCATGTCTACTAAATGGGAATAGGCTGAACAAAATACAGCATGTCTTCTCCTCATCCTCCACGTACTCAGTTACTATAAACTGGAAGATGGTTCTGGCTTTTTCTCTCAATGTTCTGCTTTTGTGCCCACACAGCCAAAGGAATTAAGTGTGGGCAGTGATGGTTGAATTAGGGTATTTTCCCATCAGTAACTGCCTCAAGCCAAATTTCCAGTTGCTGAGGAAATTTTCCTGTCTGACCCCCCAGGAGCCACTCAGCAGTCACATTCACACAGAGGGTCTGTACCAGTTCACAGCCTCTTGCCTTGGGGTCGTTCCCCCAGAGTTCAATCTGCAGCTGACCCAGCATCTTGCACACCCAGCTACCTGCACTGAATGTACTCCTCAGCACAGTGGGATGCAGAGCTGTTTACTGGGACCTGAACAAGGCCTGGCTTCTCAAAGTGGTGCCTTGTTCCATGAGGCCAAGGGTATCCTGGTGTGTTACTGAATCTCTGGCCTAGGGACTGAGAGCACAAAATGTCACTTATGTACAGGCAGGGAAAAATCTGTGGAGATTTTCAGGGACTGATTTCAAGAAGTGGCTGAGCTAGAAAACCTAGTCGGATTTCAGTGCTGGCCCTCCTTTTTTAAGGAGGCTGGAGCAGGTGCTCTCTTTAGCCCAGGCATCTCTCTGGCTCACTTCTACTCTGAGCCATGCCATGTGTTGATGCCTCTGCTCAGTGCAAACATGGCCATCCAAAGACGGGATTAACAATTCCCTATTCTCCTGAGGAGTGCTGAGAAGACCCTTCCCTTAGGATGTCAGTGAGGATATCTTGCTTCTCTCTGGAAAAACACTGAGGTAGCAAGCAAGGAAATTCTACCCCATGAACAAGCAGAACCTTTCTAAGGAAAAAATATTGAACCAAGGTCCCTTTGCAATTTGCCCGTGTTGGGACCATATGCAAACCATCCCTCCCTACTGTCAGTAGGTGAGCAGCGGGTGGGGAAGTGGCCCTGATCGATCATCCCTGGGGCCATGCCATGGGAAAGCCCCCCACAGCAGCCCTGGTAGGCAGAGGGGTGAGGGAGAAAGCTGGGACTCTCTGTGGGTGCCAGCAGCCCTTGCACTCCCTCTCCAGGCTCCACTCTGCATCTGGAGAGTGTTTGAAGTACAGATGCTGGCCCCTGCCATGGGGGATCTCGTGCTGAGGAGGACCAATGCCCCAAAGCACTCAGAATGTTCTTCTTTTCCACCTGTTGTCCCTTGTCACCTGCAAAAACAGCGTGAATCATGAGGGTGCTGACTCTCTTGCCCTGTAGCTGTTTTCCTGATGTGCACGGAAACAACAAAAAATTCCTGACAGTATTTTCAGTTTTCTCTCTTTTTTTCCCCTTTCACATTTTCACATCTGCAGTGTAGTTAGGACACTAACCAAAATGTACTTTCAAGCCTTCTTCTGCCAGGTTTTGATGGCACTGGAAAAAGTAATGCCTAGTCTAATTACTGATGTCATGTGGAAAAACTTCTTTTTCCCCCCTGCAAATCTGAAGCCACTTGACCCATAAATGACAGAGCTGTCTTTGTTGTTGCCTTTTCCCATTTTCTTTCAGCTTGCTTGATGTCCTTCTGCAGCAGCATTTAAAACTCACCTCAGGTCCTTCTCAGGGGGATTGAGACACAATTTAGCCATAGCAATGACTGATGTAAATGAGCTAGGCTTTTGTTGCTCCAGATCCAGCTTGGAGAGAGATTTGCCATGCATTTGGGACTGGTTGTGTCGATTACTCATGTGAGTGTATTAATGAAGTTGCAGGGAGGCCAGTTGCACAATAGTTACATTCAGCTGTGTTTCTAAATTGCCATCGGAAAGCTGGCAAGTTTTTAATAAGGGCTTTTGCAGCATTTGGGGAAGTCAGTGTTGTCTGTGAAAGATGCTCTGCTGGATCTGAAGAAGTGGAACATACATACGTGAATTTTTGATCCAGTCAGTGTCCCAAGAGTATCTTTTGAAACCTATGTTTTCTGTCCTTTGGCTGTCAAGTAAGCAGCAGTGGATTTTGGAAAGGATTGAGTGAAGATTAGCTTTACCACGGTGGTTGGCTGAGTGAATTTGGCATTTGTAGGTTTATGGTACAGTGATTTCTAGTATGCTCAATAGTCAGTGAAACTGTTTTTTCCTAAGTATTTGATGTAAAGCAGTCCATTTGCCTTCTGCAAGTCATCTTCTGTAAGAGCCAGTTTTTGTTGGTAATAACAGCTCTGCATTGGGCCAGGAACTGAACACCTGAGCCCCTCTGATCTCCAGAGGGTTTGGGAACAAATGGCATCTCCCAGAGGAGTGTAGGAAGCGTGATGCCCGCATAGGCTTGGTAGGGAAGCAGAGTGCCAGTGATTTAACTTTCAGGGAGGTCTCCCTCTGCAGGCAGCAGGGTCTTTGGAAAATAAAGGTCAAGCTGCCACTCTCACAGATTTTGTTTAAAATGAGTCATTTAAGGGTGACATTCTGCTGGCAGGAGACCTCAGTTGTGCCACAGCAGGAGGGAATGGCCTGCCCCAGAGAAACACCTGCAATATCTCTTCTTTGTGGCGTCACCCAGCAGAAACAGACCCAGGACTGCAAGGTGTGCCGGGCCTGCCTGCACTGGGGCCTGGAGAGATATACTGATGAGCAGGACAAGGAATTGCAAGAGAGTTTTCTTGCATAGCCAAGCATCAGGAGAGAGCACTGGATTGGTCTTTCACAAGCAGTTTCTGTGCCTCTAGCCGGAGGAGGATGAGCCTATTTTCACAAATTTTTTTTCCTGAAAATTATGCATTTTATTACATCATCAGTGTGTTGAGAAGTTCCAGCCACAACATGATTTTGTGCAGAAAATATTTCAGCACTCAGTGTTTTGTATAATGGATCGAGGCAGTGGCTTGGAAAGTCTAATCTCCTGCTTCCACTGCTGAATGGTGCCAGATACTTTAGAGGCAGCCAAAATTGACTTCTGCACTTACTGCTCATTGGTGTGTCTTGTCTAAGTGGAGAAGGGTGGCATGCTAAGCAAAATCTGGTTTTCCTTCACGCAATGTGGGAATACTTGGAACTGGGAGTACTTTAGAGTGCTGTGTACACACTCACATGGTAAAGCTTCTCATCTTCTTATGTGGGGGCAGTTAAATGGGTGTGAAATGATACTTGAGTGTAATTGTTTCCCCCTCTGCTTCTATTTGCAGGGGAGGTGGGCTGGGGCTGGTCCTGGCCAGTGCAGGCTTTGGCCGCCTGACTGCCCCCATCATGGAGCTCCACAACCAGAAAGGCTACTTCCTCCACCACGTCATCTTCGCCTGCTGCACACTCATCTGCATCATCTGCATCCTGCTGCTGCCAGAGAGCAAGAACCAGAACCTGCCTGAGAACATCCCGGATGGGGAACATTACACCCGGCAGCCCCTCCTGCCGCACAAGAAGGGGGAGCAGCCCCTGCTCCTGACAAACTCTGAACTCAAGGATTACTCTGGCCTCCATGACTCAGCAGGTGTGAGTGACGGGATCTCGGAGAACACCACTGCCAACGGGATGAAGTCAATGTAACTGGGTGGATTTTTTTCCTTCTCCTTTTATTTTTAATTATTTTATTTCCTCTTCATATATTTCTTCTCTTCCTTTTGTATTTTATTTGAGGCTGAGTGCAGGAGGAGTAGCACTTTGGGCAAAGGTGTTTTGCACAGATTTTACAAACCAGTGATGGAGCAGACACAAACTTAGAGGAATTCAACTCTGCTACTAAAGCAAATTTTGGCATCTTCAACAGTTGTGCAGATTACTCTTGAAAAATTTTGGGGGAAAAGACTCATTTGAGAAAAGACCTGGTTGGCGGTAGCCCTTCAGAACTCTTTTTTTTTTCCTGCCATTAAATATGTATATTTATTTTGATTTATTCTCAAGAAGCACTTTATTTCCTTTTCCTTTCATAGATCACAAAAATGAAGCCATCTTATAAGAGGTGCAGCCATTCCAAGAAAGAAACCATGGGGGGAGGGGGAGTGTTGTTTTCTGTTTTGTTTTTGTGTTTCTTTAAAGGAAAGAGGCATCCACTGCAAAGTTGAATTGACTTAAACTTAGACTTGTGCAACATTCTTCTGCCTGTCTAGAAAGTCCAAGTGCCCAGATTGCCTGCTGTGTTTGTATACACTAAAAAAAAAGAAAAAAAAAAAGAAAAAAAAAGCAAAGAAAACCTGTTGTGACTCAAACTCTGACTGCATTTTAGGCAGCTTATATTTGTCTTTATAGCCCATGTGCACTTAAAAGTTACTTTCTAAATTAGTCCTGTTTTGTTTTCACCGAATGCATTGAAGAAAATCCTACCCAAACAAGCTGATTTTGCAATGAGATTCAGCTTTCTGCATTTTAAGAGTATATTAATCTATTTTAGGTGGTTGCCACTGGTCTTTAATAGTAACATAGATGATGCAAATGATTTGACTAATGATGCAAAAATGAATTTTGCCAAGAATGGCTATAATTATCAGGAGGCCCAGGATCTCTGAAAAGAGCACAGACCAGCAGGGATAAAGAGTAAGGAGCATGGGCAATGATCTGTACCTTTATTCCAAAAGGCAGCACAGCTGGGATTTCTGGTCCTGGGAAATGAGTGTTCTGGTATTATCTTAAGTGTTTTTAGAACCAGGGTTTGGGTTTTCAATTTAAGTGGACAAACTGCTTAAATGACTGTTGGAAAGGAATGAATTTATAGCCTGTGAATAATGACTTACTGAGCTGTCTTGGGCTCTTAGAGATGTGCTCTGGTTCTAACCCAAGAATACACAATGAACTCACCCTTATTTCCCCACTTTCCCAACTGTTCTTGTAAGATTTTAGTTCAGGAAAAAAGTTTACTTAAATTGGATCAATCCTACACGAAGTGAACATCCAGTTTACCTCCTGCTGTGCAGATTGCACTTTGATAGTGGCCACTTGACTTCTGTCCTCCAGCCCCCAAACCAACTATTTCCTTCGGCCATTGGCTTTTGGTTCTCACTCAAGAGAATACCGTGAGGATCTAGTTCAGTGCAAGGACTCTAAACAAACAACTTTCTTGCATTGTAGTTAACACCCACCCCCCATTCTCCCTCCCTCTTCTCCCTTCTCACTCAGGCCATCCATTAGTGATTGCTTGGTAGTGCAGATGTTCAAACAGAGCAGCAGGATGTCAATGTTGTACTGACTGTCCAAATGATTGCCACTTTGTTTGATGTACATCTTGCGTTCATATGCAGGGGAAGTGCTCATTTGCACTTTCCTCCTCTACCTTCCCTTCCCTTTCCTCCCTTGCTGTATATACTGTCAATTAACTACTGTACCTAACGATTTCCATCCTCCATTAGGCTGCTGATGTCCTCTTACAGTCCCCAATAAATCAGAGATCCATGCTCCCCGGCGGGCCATGCAGTAAAGTAGCACAGGCTCAGATGCTGACGGATGCAAGGGGACAGGCAGACCTGCAGAAGCGACAGAGGTGGTTGTGTTCAGCATAACAATGTTGTCCTAAAGCTGCTAATTTTTACAGAGGATGATGTGGACGTTTGGGTTCTTCTTGAGCCTGGTAAGAAACACTGGACCAGCGGATGGTAGTTTCGCTCAGAGTTACACTACTGGTTTTTTTCGCCTTTGCTAGACTTGCTGTGACAGCAAGGGTCTGATCTTCCTTACACTCAAGTTTTATTGTCAGACTTGAGTGCAGCTTCTTCTTTTTGTTCTGTGCTGAGACCTTTGGTGTCTGTGTTCACCTGAGGAAAGAACCCAGGCCTTCCCCACTCGTGCAGTATTCACGTGCCAAATTTGTGCAATACCTTTTGCCTTCGATGCGAGATGCTTGTTGCAAGCCACACACATTCGGGGATGAAAAAAATGGGTTCACGACAAAAAGTGGAAGAAGCAAAACAGGGCTTCAGGGAAGAGAAAAAGGGCCTGAGAGCACAGAAGATGCGAGCTCAGAGGCAGAAAGCAACGTCCTGCCATCCATCGTGCCGTGGAGCAAGTGGCTCCTTCCGTTGTGGTCTTCTTCGTGGCCCGTGTGCTCAAGCTGCGGTACAGCTCTTGTAGACCATCCACAAGCCTATAAACCCGGCTGCTTCCAGCACTGCCAGTGGTCCTGGTGAGCTCACCGCTGTTGTCCACAGCGCTTTATCGTTTCCTATTCTGGTGGTTGCTCTCCGATGACAGACAGGCACAGGGAAAAGAAGAGTTGTTTAAACATATCATTGTTTAGATAGTAAATAACTAGGTGACAGGAACATGCAGCATTTTTTTTTTTTTAAGAAAAAGTCTTACGGAGTTGATTTGATTTGCTGCTTTTTTTGTTTTTTGCTTGAAACCAGGTAGTTGGTACTGATCTGCAATGAAGGGAGCCCCAGCTTCTCTAGTCGGTCTGGCCCTCTGCCTCTGTCACGACAATAAAGCAAAAACTAATTTCCTGCCTTGGCAGTTCCAGTTTTGCTCCTTTTCCTGAAAACATGAACACTTCTGTGATGATTATGTTCTTCCACACATGCTCATGGAGTTGGAAAGCTTTCACTAAACCTATCTTGTGTGGAGGAGTCAGGTACCAGGTGATGCAGCAGGGCAGAAAGGAAGCATGGGGATGCTTGCCCTGCCTTGTCTAGTCCTGCAGCAGGACAGGGCTCTCTGCTGGGGTCCCAGCCTGCTGCACCACTGGCTCCTTGGCCATGTCTCCTCTGCAGCCATCACCAAGAAAGGCTTTTCTCAGGTGGCTCTTTCTGGCCACCACAACAGGGGAAGCAGTCCAAGCTGTCTTGTCCGTTTTTGGCCTTTTTCTGTGAACCTTCAGTAACCTCTAAGCCCATCAGTAGATTTTAATTTGGGTTTACCATTTAAGGGCTTTCTCCATCTTTGTAAGTTCAAACAAAAATGTGAAGTGACATTATGCTTGATCTTGGGGGTTTTGTCCCCCTTTTAGGGTTTCAGTACTGCTTTTGTTGCCAGACACACTGCAAACGGATAACGACAGTCGCCTGTTTGCGAGTGTTTCGTGGCCACTCTGAAAGGGGGTTGTGTGATTTACTTCTGAGTTTCACTGAGCAGGCTTTTTTTGTTGTCATTCTTTTTAGTGGAAGTATTTTACTCAACTGTTGCCACTTCCTGGAGCCAAACACTTTATTGGTCACCAAATTGGAAGCAGAAGTGCCATTAACTGAACTCTGTGAATGTCAAGTCAAGTTGCGCCTGTAGCTGGCACATAAGACAACACTATTGAGTGGGTGGATGATCTCCCCCACTGCAACTTTTTTTTATTTTATTTTATTTTTTAAGGAAAAAAAATGAAATTACAAACCTCATTTTAAATGTCTTGTGTAAAATGTTTCGGGAAAGGAGTACAGTGTGTTTTGTCTAGTGGGCGAGATCTCCCTCCCCATTTCAGTTTTTGATGAAGTTTTAAAGAATCGTGTTACTGTATGTTTTGATCATGAATAGTCTGGTGGTGCTTCCTCATAGCACAAGCTTAAATCAAGTACTGAAAACAGTCTTACAAGCTAAATGTCTGCATGATGTTACATCTGTTGTACCTACTGAGAAGAACTTTGTATGTAAATGTACAGAATAAAATGACGTTGTCCCATCAGTTTACTCTCCCTGGTCTGGCTCCCTTGCAGTGACCTCTCACCCAGCAGCTGCTGATGCCTCAGCAAACAGCCCTACCCTGCTCTACCAACAGAATGAGCTGTTTGTAAATCAGGCTAATGAAAACAGCACATTGATTTGCAGCTAATTATCCTTTATAGTCAATTACAGAAGCATAGTTGACTCTGTTTCCTGGGTGGTGTAAATTAAAAAGAAAATACCCTTCAACAGTTGCTTTTTGCTATTCTGATCTTGAACTGCGGCCAAGGACAGGCAGCTGTTCCCACCAGGTAAGGAGGGGCCCTCTGCACCCACACCAAATCTGAGACGTTGAAGCCACTGGGGGTTCGAACCCATTTGGACAAGAGAATCAGCAGCAGTTGTGCCTTCCACAGCAGCAGCCTCCTAGCTAGTTTTTAATTGCTGGTTGTGGCACCACAGCAAGGTAAATTCATCACTGTTCTGCAGGTGCTTAGGAGAGTTGTCTAGCAGCAGCACGAGCAGTTTTGGTTTGTATCAGAAGCTGATGCTTGAGCTCAAGGCAGGGCTCAACTAGAAATGAAAAAAAAGAAACCCCAAAAAACCTGGATAGTTAATTCCTAGCTGCCATCTCATCAAATAAAATAGCCCATGGATCTGCCTTTGAAAGGATACCCATCCTACCTGAAAGCAAGTGCAGAGATGTAGCAGCAGGATGTTTTTCACTGGTGGTCACAGTAGTAGATCTCTTTGATTTTATGTATATGCTCAATTTACATGTGATGCTCTTATAGCAGCTCTTATAGCCTGACAGATTTATCTATTGCTCCAGAACTCAGCTGGTGCTTTTTCCTTCTATGTAGTCCTCAGAGATGCAAAAATAAACCTTTGTGAAGCCCTTCTAGTGTTCTTAGTGCCCAAGGGATGGAAGCAAATCCAGTGTTTAGCACCAGTACTACAACCAAGAGGGGCTAAAAGGAGAAAAGTAACACTCATGTCACAGCTTTACCATACAAAAATGTGGGGTTTCTTTATTTGAACACTAAAAGCTGCTATACTCTGTTCAGTGCTAGTACACAGTAGATTAATTCTACAGATAGCGTTTGGAACTGATTTCCCATCAGATCCCAGTCCTGCATGGAGGCCAGACACCACATGCACTTTTACAATGATGGTCATCCATTGCAGCATCCATTTGCTATCCTACTTAGCAGGGTAGCGAAAAAGAAAATTGCTTTGTTTGAAAAAAAAAATCCAAGCCAAGTGTATCTATATTTAGTAACAACCACAAATTCAATCAAAATAATACAAAAGAAATTTACTAACTCAATGTCAGTGTGAAAATTGCAATCAGTTTTTCTGAAACAAAACCTTCTTCTTTTACAATGACGCGCAGTCAGAACTTCTCTGGAAAAGCTGTCATTTCTTCTTTGATTCTGTTTTCTATGAGTAAGGTGAAGTTGCTGTCTGTGTTTTGAAGATTGTAGCTGACAAATATCTGCTTTTTGGTCTTGCTGGCTAAAACACAAAACAGAGTAGTAAGCCATACTTTATTCTTATATAAAAGTGATGATAGTATTTGAGCAAGCCTGTTAAAAAGCTGCATCACGCAGATTTCTAAGATGATGTTCTCCACTCCTGCTGTGCTGAGTGCAGTTATAAGGAATAGCAGAACAAGTCCCTGACCACTGGGGTGTTGGGCCAGACTTTGCACATCACAGAAGTGAACAATGTAAGAGTGGTGACTGTCAACTAGTTTTTGACCTGATGCATGACACCATTAGTCACTGGAAAGCCTTGCTTGCAGTGCTTTTAGTGGATTTTTGGACACTTTTAAAATATCCTACATTGTAGAGTGAAACCACAGACTGTACTGGACTCTTAGCACTGAAATTCAGAGCTGGTAAATCTGTGTTGTGTAAAACATGAGAGGGAAGGCACACAAGAAAGTGACCTGGCCCCAATTAACTAAGTTCTGTTTTCTTATGAACCCCTTAAAAGGCCCCAAAAACCTATGCACCAGTTCTGTCTAAGCTTGCTGTCAATTTTGTTTCATTTAACCTTTATTCATACAGTGTCCATGAATGCTCCAAGAGTCTGGAGAGCCTTGGTTGAGCAGGATGAAG
Organism: Dryoscopus gambensis; assembly: GCA_013389985.1. Taxonomy (NCBI): domain Eukaryota; kingdom Metazoa; phylum Chordata; class Aves; order Passeriformes; family Malaconotidae; genus Dryoscopus; species Dryoscopus gambensis. The sequence goes on from WEIT01025403.1 coordinate 326,667, forward strand.
CCAATCACAAGTTCTAGGCTACTGTAATGACAAGTACCTAGAGAGGGGTGCTACAAAATCAAGAGCTGCCTTCCATGACAGAGCTAATTAACACTGACAAAAAAACCTGTCCAGTGAGACAAGAAGACTTAATTATCAGATTAGAAGAGATAACTTGTTGTTTTATAAATAGAATGCCATCCTACTTAGATTTTACTGCAGTAATATAGCAAATTTGTGACTCTGTTTATATATTACTGAAGCTAAACTTTGTGAAAAATGTAAGCACCATATAGGAAAAACAGGCATTAAATTTAAATTGAGTTGTGTAAAATAGAAGACAATAAAATATTATTTGGGTCATGAGATATTCTTGTCAGGGAATGAGCTGGGAGCTAACGATCCCAGACACAAATCAGATTGTTCTGCTGAATATTCAAAAATATCATCTGAATTTTTAGAACTTCAAAATAGAGACACCAGGACTTCTAAGATCTCAGTCCTTTCTAAATAGGAAACTAAATAGTTAACTACAGAAACCCCATATATACGTATGTATAAAATGTAGTTAAACGACTCCTTTGAGGCATTTTCATTATGCAAATGAATTTATTATTGTTTTCCATTCTAACAGGTGACCAGTTTCCTGACTCAGAAAGTAGAGCTGCTTCTGAAATGCAAGGACTCATTTGCCTTTTAAGACTTGGCACTACAAAATGCTGATATAATGCAGTGTGGTGCTCTGATTGCAAAAATTAGCACCTGGCACTAGATTTTTGTGGTAGAAAGCAGCATGTTTTATAAGCACTAGTGCTTCATCATCATGCCCTAAATGAATGCAGTGCTAATTCTGAACTAATTAATATCATTATCCTAGCTAACAAAACTATACAGTGCACTGCAGTGCCAAAACTCAGCTCCTTAATTATGTTTGCCTATAGAGTCTCTGGGATGCTGTTCCAGTTCCCAGGAACAGTGTGAATCTGTGAATCCCTCTGGGCTGCCTGTGCCAAGGACCTCTGCTTCCAGGGCTGTGCCCCAGCTCTGAGGGGCAGCGGGACCTTTTCTGTCCCTGCTTCCTGTGGATTCAGTTGGACATGTGCACTCTTGTGGAAAGGACAAAAGAGGGCAGATCTTATGCCTCCATGGAAGACCATCTGCAACTTCAGAGTAAAGCAGAAAACTGCAAAGGACAAGCCTTACCTAAAAAGCCCTCCAGCAGGTCTGCTTCCCATGCAGCCTGGTTAATAACTCCTGTTCCACTGGCTCTTCAAAGTGGAGGAAAAACTTCCTTGACAGCCTTTGTCCGCGATGTGCTGTGTGCCAGGAGAAAACTACAGCAGCACAGATTGTTCCTACAACTTCATGTACAGGGCAAAAGCCCAAATCAAAGCTTGAAGAGGAGCCCAGTGGGAGCAGAAGAGGCAGAACAAGTGTTAGGTGTAAGTTTGTAGACTACTCATGCTGCAAAAGAGGTGGTGGAAATGAACAGTGCCCAGCTGAGAAATACTCGAGGTTGAGGTGATCTTCACCACGACTCTGCCAGTCCCTACAGAAGGAAGATTGAAGTCATGGCAATAATCAGTACTGCAGCCCAAAGCACTGTGATTTCAGGATATGCAGGTGAGGGAGGCACTAATGGACAAGGACTTCCTCAAGAACTGGCCTCCAGCATCCTACAGGAAACCATCTTGGAATTTGGGTTTATTGACTAGTGAGACACATCTTGTGCCAAAGCAATCAGGCAGGGTGGTGGGAAACAGTCCCTGCACCTCATACAAGCAGATATAGATAGATATATGTAGCAAGAAGAATAGGAATGAGGCGTATGTGTCTTCAGCAACAGAAAAGAAAATAAATCGGAAATGAGGAAGGAGATAGAGCCAATACACGAAATGCAGCTGTTGTGGCTAGGACCTCTACCAAGCTTTAAAGAAAACAAAAGGAGAAACCCCTGCTCCAGGGCAGGAAACCTGATATTGCAGGAACACATGGCAGATGATTGAATGCAACTGGCAAGTATAAGAAATGAAAATAGTTATGTGCGAATGGCATCGCATGCTACTGTTAGTGCCTGTGAAGACAAGAAACTGCATGGAAAAAAATGGTGACAAGCATCAGGAAGGGGAGGGGAGGGGAGAAAAACTGCTTGCCTGAAGGTTACCACATACCAGGATGGTTAAAAAGGCTACCTTGAAAGTACAACTACAAGTCAGGCTTGGCTGTGAACAGCATCTCTGCTATTATAGATTTTGTGGGAGTAACAAGGTTTTAAATTCCCAAAGGAAAACTAAACACCAATAACAGCAAAGCTGGGTGTTTTAGCTGAGGTGGAACACAGATTTCCTTACCAAGCACTTTGCGAAACCAAGATACAGGGATGCTTGCTGATGATCTTGCAGATCCACTGGTCTCAGGATAAATAAACAAATAAATAAATTTGGACTAAGTGACCATGAGTTGACCTAAATTGCTGGGCTGACAAAAGCCAACCTAAATGCTAAGGTGTGGGATTTCAGAAAGATGTATTTCTTCTCTCAGAAGCTCAGGTGAGGAGCAAGCACAAAATTATTCAAAGCCAGAAGTGTATTCTTGACTTTTCCCTTTGAACCAAAGGTGGAAAAGGTCTATAGGCTTTCCTCAGAATAATATACCTTAAGCAGGATCACACAAGCAAGAACAGTATATATAAATAATATTAAAGGGGTTTACTAGCAAGGAAACCTGCAACCCACTGGATAGATGGCATGGATACAGAGGAACATGGACCAAAAGGCTAGCTGGGCCACAGCTGGCTTAGAAGTTTAAGCCGAAACAACAAAAGACACCTGAAGACAAAAAGATAGAGAAAATAGGAAGATGCATTATACTCCAAGGATAAAGAGTAACTTATAGACCAGTGCCAAGCAACAGTATCAGTTCTCAGTAACAAAGCATGGGAAATTAGTAATGGAAATAATGAAAGCACCTTAAGGGAAAAATCATAAAAGATAAGGAAAAAAGACAGCAAAACTGAGACAGCTCACTAGAAGAAAAGTCAGGTGACTCAGGCAGCCTCTGTCCTAGGGCACTGAGAGAACTAATGGAAGAAATGGCAAGTTATTTTGAACTTCAGCTACGAAACATGTAACAAATCTTTAAAGAGTGAAGATAGCAAGCACATGTACAAAAAATCCCAAAAGGTGTGTGGGAATCGCTAAGATTACTTAGAGCTGTCAGCTGGGCCCCAATGCTACACAGAAGATTAGGGCAAGATTCAGAGGAAATGAGTGACAAGGAGACCAAATGGAAAGTGGAATAAACTATTACACTTTATGCAAAGTAAGTCCTCTCTGACTACATTTTTACTAACTGACTTCCTAAGGATAAGGCACTAACTACATATAAAGAAATCATATTATACAGTACCCCATAAAATTATTGCTTAAAGTGGAAAGGATTGAACTCAGGGCATAGAGAAAATGGTGCCACCAGGGTTGACTAAAACAGTGTTTATTAAAAGAGAAGTTATCATGAAGAAGAAAAGATGCTAGCACTGTTTTTCAAAGATCAGTCTTGTGAGCAACCCTTTTTTATATGTGGCCATGGAGGAGAAGTAGGTGTAGACTCATGGAAGTGCCTGACAATACAAACTCAGGACATACAGCCTGAAATGGAGATCAGCACACAGATCATTAATAATTCTGTGGCCTTTCCAACTGAAACAGAAGACGTAAGGTGAGCTTGAGCAGCTCAGCATGCTGCTTTTAAAACCTGGTAACAAGCACATCAGCAGTTCCCCAGTCGGAGCTGCATCAGCCACTGGTGGGTGATGATGAGTAACCAGCATGACACAGCTGTCAGGCCCGTGAAGGTGCTAGGCTGCATTAGGCTGTGTATTTTTAATCTTTTTAGTAGGGACATGGGAGTTTGCAAGCTGTCATTAAGATTTAGGATTTCAGCTATTGCAGTAGGTGTAGCATGCCACACATGATGGAAAAGGAGGCATCCCGAGTGGTGCCCTTTAGGGTCAGTCAGATCAAGCACAGCCATCTGTGAGACAATCCTGGACTTCACAGGCCAGAACTTCTTGGAATGTGAGGGCTAAAAGGTGCCAGATGTGATGAGGATTGGCTTCATCTTCAGGCAAAACGCACTTGCCTGGCATGACGGACACCTCACCCACAGCACAGCAGTGTCTCAGGTTTACAGAGAGGAGATCACTCAAAACCCCACTCGACAGGTGCAGCGTGTGCTGCCCCTGCCTCGCACCCACAGCCAGGATAAGGATATTAAATAATTCACTCTTGTTAGTGCACAGCGTACCAAGGCCGCTGACTCTGGTGCCGCAGACTCGTACACGGATGGAAAAAAAAAAGGGAATCGGTGGACTGGATGGAAGCTGCCGCAACCTGCAGCAGTGGAGGCTCTGCGGCCGGGGCAGCGCGCACCGCGTCCCTCTGCGCCCACCTAGCCCGGGCCGGTAGCTCAGGACCACCAGACAGGCACGGCCC
>WEIT01025405.1:0-17221 GCA_013389985.1 Dryoscopus gambensis
ACGCTAATACTCCAATTATGTATTTCTTAGTTGTGATTTGCATCATTTCTGTTTGTTATTACTGGAAAAAAAATTTTTTTGGAAGACTTGTAAACAAAGTGGCTTACTTATGCTGCATTTACTTATTATCAGCCACTGAACGTATGTTTGGAAAAACTGGAAGTGAAGGCTTTTGCTGTAGTCTGGCCCTACTTAAATGCATTTTACAACATTAGCACAAACTCCAGTGGCAACAGTTGTTTTCACTGGAAATGCCCTTTATATCAGTCAGGAATTGCAATTAATAGAAATATTGCTGTACAAAAATATACTAAAACACTTCAAACTTGTAAACAATTTTGGTTTTGACTTGACATAAATTGAAATTTATTTAGATGGTAGTTAAAATACTTAGTTTGTGAGATTTAAAACTTGTCATGTTAATTTAGCGATTCTTTTTGTCTGAAAGTGTATTATCAATGTGGATGCCTAAATTGTCAAATGCCCAGTTGGTTTAAATGATGTTAGAAGGAAGAAAGTGTTTAAAATATGTGTCAGACATGGTTCTGGCTTCTCTAGGAAGGCTGATACATCTTCAAACTAAAAACTAAGAAGGGTTTATTCAGTTGTATTTGTACAGTGATATTCATGGATCATGGAAATAGCATCCTTCTAGGAAATTAGAATTTTGAGGGGGGGTTTTAAACTGGAAGACTTAAAAGTTTGTATGAAAAATGCTGAGTAGTCCCATGTAATGAACAGCACATGTATAGAAGGATACGTGAATAGAGCCAAGAGCACAGAAACACTCAACCATGAATTGAAAGCCTCAAGGCTGAAAATTTATATTAAAAATGCAGTGAATGGGATAAATTCAGGATTCCAGATAGCCATTTTGTTATGGCCTTCTTGTTTGGGCTCTACCATTTTTTTTGTCACAGCCATGACTTACTTGACTGTTAACGCTGTTACACTTTTTCTTTAAATGTTTGAGAAAAACCGTTACAAAAGGTGGAAGAAAGGTTACAGAGATATTTGTGTCTGGTTTTATAGTCTTAGGTAGCAGGTTAACTTTCAAAGAACTATTAAGACAGCCTTGAAGTTCAGATGTCTTGCAAAAACAGTAAGCAGTGTTTTCCTCTCATTTGAAAACTGTATAAAACTCATGCTGTCAAATCTTAGACTGCTTACTTCAATTGAAAGACAGAGAAGCAAGTGATAAGCCTCAGGAGTGGAATGGAAATCTTGATTTTGAGGGTCAGTAATTCATCCCATTGGAAAATATTCAGTGTTTTTCATTATTATTTCCATTATTTTCATTCAGTGATACCTTAATTAGTAGCTACAACATATAGACTGTTGATGGGACCACAATTGATTCAAACGTGACAGTAGTTTGTAGACTTTAAAGGTATTTTGTGTTAGTTTCCATCTGCCTGGGTATCTGAATCTACCAAGTGAAGTAACTGAAGTGTGATTTGCCTGCTCTCTGTGTCAATTCTGTTGTTGGGGGCTGTTCACAGTTGCATGTGTCTTATGAACAAACTTAAAGCAAGTTTACAAAAGGAAATATTAAGGCCATGGATACATATACTAAGTTGGATTCCATTTAGAAGCATAGCTTTGAATTTGGTAGTCCTGGAATACGAAAAGTAATAACAAAGAGCTTCCTTATTCTATGAGTAATTGCTAACGTAAAAGCAGGACTTCAAAAAGCCTGGAATTTTTATGTCAGCATTAATTAGCTATTGGAGAAGCCTCTGATAGTATAAGAATAGATCCAAATATTGGTGACTTATGTCTCTTGAGTGTAGAATAGACTATATTAATCTTATATGCTCTATAGAAATAATGTGAACTGCATTTACTAAAGTTGAAAAGCTAAGCAAAATACAGCGAAACTTTAACTTAAATATGTTAATAAACAGTATTAGGAACAAATCAGTTGCAAAATATCAATGCCATTTTCATTTTAAGTAACTACTAAATATGGATGGATTCAGTGTGTCATCTAAATATAGAATTTTGTACATAAGCTGAGTTGCATTTTAAAATAATAGCTGCCTTAAAAAGTTTCCACAGGAATATCTTCTGATGTCTTGATTAATTACATCAGCTCTGCTTACACACTAAAATCACTTTTCATATCTTTCTATGATTAGGCTTGTGTTACCAATTACAGCATTAATGGATTTTGTAAGTCTTGGAGACATTTTATTTCACTGTTTAAAAGAAAAAAAGCTTTAACTTGCATTTTTTGTAGCCAGGTTGCTATTTCTTTCTGGTTTACATAAAGCTTGATGTTAACACTTCATTGATTTGGATTTGATTTTAAACTGCTTAGATCTTTGGTCCTATAAACCAGAGCAGATCCATTCTTCCACCCTACTGTTCCTCTTCTCCCTCCTCCCCCAGACATTTAGGTTTGTCTTGTGGTATTAATTGAACCATAAAATGCCTGAATATGAGAATAACTCATGAGAACAGGAGCATCTTCCTAAACCTTTTGATGAGCAGATTTAAAATTCAGCTGACACAAAAGCAGGCATAGCACTTCCTATCAAAAACCAGAGGCATTGCATCCATGCTGACTCTCCTGCAGCTACAAAATCAAGGTGCAGCCAAACTGCACAATTCCTGAGGTACCTCAACAATTTGAGCAGTCAGAACCATGTCTAATGAAAAAGGTGTGTTTCAAATATACATTGATAAAGGATTTTCTCATCTGCAGGTAATGTTAATACTTCATTATTTGCCCCAGTTTGAGATGAAATTTGAATTTAATAGGCTTTTCAGTACTTCGACTGTGCCTTGTTTTATTCTGACTGAAGGTAAAATAAACTGAAGAAATAATATTTTGATAACCTGCTACTTGTTCTTTTTGTCTTGGAACTAGTTTTTTGTTGATTTTTTTGTTTGGGGGTGGTTTTTTTTGTGGGTTGATTGGTTGTTTGGAGTTTGGTGGGTTTTTTTACCCTTCCAAATAAAAGTGCATTGTGCATTTAAAACAAAGACTTTTTTTTGTTTGTAGGGCAAACAACTCCTTTAGAATGCCTGCATTGTACTTCAAAGTGAAATAATAGAGTGGGAAGTCTAATACTTCAGACTTGATAGTTTTTTTTTTTTTAATATGTGCAAGTGCTACTTGTGGAGTATTTTTGAGATCTCAGCAATTACAAACCAAATTATTTATTCAATGATATCTGCAAGTCCTGTGAAACAAAGATAGTTTGAAGCTTCTCTGCTTTATATGCTCTGTAAGAGAGAATTTTGACACCAGTTATGTTTGGGTATCCCTAAATAAAAGTTGTTCTTTGGTTGTATTCTTTAAATTCTTTTTAGCTAATACATGCATATACAGAGGAGGGTTTTCATAATGTGCTTAAAATCAGATTTTATTTCCGTCAATTGCTGCTTTGTGCATTTAGCGTGGTTTTCTTTGATTTTTGTTTATTACCTTGATGAGTTTTGTGTGTATGCTAGATAGAATGTGGTTGCTCTGGTAATTCACAGTATGGACTAGCACACCTCAACTTGCAGGTGGTTTTGTAGCTTTCTGTTGAAAGGTGACAAGTCAGTCAGTGGCAACTTTAAGCTGCATGGAGATGACCTGTTTGTGTAGTATGCCTTATTTATACGAAATTGGCTCTATTTGGGGCTTCCCGTGAGTGTTGCAAATGACTTGGGGGTAGTGATGCTGGTTTGGGAAACATGGAACAGAACAGCTGACTGCAGCAGACTGATCTAACAACAAACTGAAGAACCATTCGGTCAAACTGAAAGGTGGTGGCAGTCGCAAATGAAAATGTGTCAGCTGATGGACAAGATGTGAGCCTGGAAAGTCGAGGTGTCCAGAACAGCAGCATTAGGAATGGAAGCAAGCAAGGCTAGAGCATCAGCAGCTGGGTTAGGAACAGGGCTGGGCAGTGGGGTGGGTGTGACAGATCTGAGGATCGAAGTGCAGGAGGAGAAACTTAAGCCAAGGGGTGAACTGCCCTCTGTAAAACAGGGAATGAGGCAGCTTCACCTGCCTGAGGGGCTGGGAATGCCTCCGAGGTTGATTCTGACCAGCAGCATGGGATGACCTCCAGCTTGCTGCCAGCAGGGCCAGGCAGGAGAAAAGAGCATACAGAGTTGAAGTTTAGAGAGGAAAATACAGCTCGGTGTTTATAATAGCTCTGCTGAGAGGGTTCAAGCTTGTTGCTAGCAGCTTTGTGTGTAGGTATATATGGCACTAAATATTTTTCCATATCAAAGCTACCATGTAATGACAACGTGAATTAAACAGGGTAATTACTAAGAGAAACTTCACTGAGATTTGTCATGACTGCAGCATTTTTCTATGCACTAAATGGGAGGTGTTGCTAAGGGGCATGATGTGCTTTGTCTATGATCTGCAGCTTAATTGAGCATCTTGTTATGTTTTTGTTTGATTACTAACAGCACAGAAAATGTGCTACATTACTTCTAATATAAATAAAATATATTATCCTTCCTTCAGCTTGCAAGATACAGTGTAGGGCAGAAGTAAGGTGATGAAAAGAAGCCAGGGAAGGGAGCATGGTGAGGTGGTATTCACTGGGAGCTGAAGGTGTTGCTATAAAAACTCTTGATTTGATGCTAAAGAAATAAATAAGTGAAAATCCTTGAGGTTTTTTTGATTTCAGAATCTACCCATCTTCCAGAAGACAGATGTTAACCTGGACTCTGGGTTAGCTCAGGAAAGGCAGCAGAACAATAAATCTGCCACGGAATACCTTGAAGTTGCTGCTTGTTCTTGCAGATAAATTCTAGTCTAGTTTGTACTATTTATCAGGATGGAAAGAAAACTGCTGATTAATGAAGTTGCCAGAGGGCCTCTCTGACTACCTAGATGCTCCTTTCCACGATGCTCATACTTTTTTTGCAGTGGAGACGGGTCCAAAGCCAAACTGTCTGGTAGGACTGTGCTAGTTAGGTGTCTGTTCAGTGACAGTGGCTTGTGAGCGAGCCCATGTCTCACATTCCTCACTCCAGGCTCCTTCTGTTCTGTTTTAGCTTTCATCTAGTAAAGCCCATTTTATGCCTTCTCAACTGCCTTCCATGCCTTAAATAATATATGCAGTATTTAGTTGGTGTTTTTTGGTTGTTTTTGAGTTGTTTTTTTTTTAAAGGAGCGGAGCATAAATTCATCTCTTCTGCAAAGAATGAGAAAAGACTGACTTTGTTTATTTCTCTCCAGAAGTTTCTGTCAGTCTCCTCTCTTTTTGTATAGTTAAAAACGTGTGAGGCCACATAGGAAGGTGGATCAGATAAACAGTAGTTTCCGTATTTGCACTGTGTGTGGAAACTTTGAGACAAATAGAATTTTTTAGAAAGTGCCAGGTGCTTCGACAGGGAATAGTCAGCAGTTCCAGGAAACCTGTGTGCATGTGGAGACCGGAGATTTCAGTGCTCTTCCTTGTCTCTCAGAAGAGAAGCTTGGTTTTCCTAAAGATGAAGATCATGAGCAATGTGCTGTTAATGCTGGTGTGAAGTGGCATTTGTCTGCTTTTGGGCAGAGGTTGACCAAATCTAGTTTGAGTTTGGAGAAGTATTTTTCAAACTGTTATGCTTTTATAATAAAAGCAGTAAAAATTATTAAACTTCAATAAATTGTATTTTTTATTCTCAATGTGTTTTTTTCTGAAAAATTCATGCTTGGTTCAACTCTCATGTTCCAACAACTCTAGTAAAATCCTGCATGGAGTTTATCTTCCTAACCCACTATACTATACAGTATGTGCAGTATTGTCTATCTCTTAGTTTTTTAGTATTGGAACAGTCCTTAAATATTTTTTACTCTAAAAGTATTTTAGACTTTCCCATAATATTTGCACCTGCTTACATTGGATTTATTTTTTTGCAGACTTGCAACTATGAGCTAAAAGTAGAAGAATATAAGCAACGTAATTTTGCATCATCCGGGTCCCTGATTTCTAACACATAATCTCCTCTAAAAGGCAGTTAGATATTGTCTTATTCTGAATATCTGAAGCATGTCCAGCAAGCATGAGTGTAAAACCATAGTCAATGAGATGAGCTTTAATTTATAGTTAAATCAATGACGTATTTGTGTTATGTAAGTTACTGTTTATGTCTATGGAACTTCCAGGAAAAGAGAAGAATGAACATTTAAAAGAAAGAGACATGTGCTTTTTACTTATGTGCAGCAGACTTGTTTAAGGTCGGGGTTTTTTTCTCTGATACAGGTCTTCTTGGGTTTTGTTGGTGTTTTTTTTGCTTCTTTTGTTTGTTTGTTTGTATTTCTATGTGCCAGGTGGCTTTACTGACTCCTTTCATCCCTACTGAATAACCTGGGTGACTGGCATCATTTCACTTACTACTATTTTAGGGAAGTAATAACAGGTATCAGATATGAATGTGGTCTCTGGAGTACAGTCCATTAAACAGAATGAAAACCAGGGCCCTTTTTGATAATATTATGTATGGTTTATTAATAAAATGTCATCCCCTTATTGTGGATGTATTCAGGAAAATGATCTTGAACTCGGTCTCGTTGAATAAAAGCACTGACATACCTTCAGATGCATTTGCTGAACTGGATTCAGCAAAAGGAATTCCTGAGGTTTTTATGGGACAGATAGGCCAAACCCCAAGTGACTCCGTGTAGATCCAGTTTGTAATTAATTTGTGCTATTATACTTCATATACTTATAATGCTTATGGGTTGGAGGAGGTTCTTTTTGAAGTGAATTATTATAGCTCCTCCTTGTAAGGTAAATTATTCTAGACATTTCCTTACTCTTCATTTAGACATTCACTATTTCATTTTTGTCTTTAAAATGAAATGACTGCACTTGATGAAGTGTTATAAATTTATATGTTGCAATTATATTTTCTTGTGACATGTTGTAGCTTCTTAATCCAGTGCCTATATTCTATTTTCTCTGTAGAAATTCTGACACGTACTTCCCTAGCTTTCTGAGTTCCTTCTTTTATGCCTTGTAACAATGCTCTTTCTACTATTTATTCATCATTGCTCCCACAGCAAATTTTCATTTTCTTTTCTCCTCTTCTATACACGGTGGCTTTGTTTTTCTAGACTGCTTTGTAACTTCAGCAGACAGTGAGAAAAAGTAATTGAGACTTTGATCCTACAGTAAGCAATTCTCTCATTCTTTGAGGGGAAAAGTGACTCAGTACAGAATAAAGCCATATAATATTACACTTATTTCATGGATTAAGTAGTGCTAAAATGTTAACTGTGATAACACTAAATACTTAAGAATTTAAAAGTGGTCTTAACTTGCTTGGTCCAATGTCAGCTGCTATCGTACTTTTTTTTATTATTTAAGATGCAACTATAATATTGGTACAGTTGGTAAGTCAAGTCTGTCTTGAAATATTTCTCATTATATGTTTGAGTCAGGTGATAATTTTCTGGTTTCGATTGTTCTATAACGTAAGACAAGTCTAGCTTTTGAAGGTCTTTTGGGTGGAAAAAGTTAGTCACAATGAGCTTAAAACTTTTTTCTGATCAGTGATTGTTTCTTTGAAAGTAGAACAGGACAAATCCATAAAAAATTAGAACTGGAAGATATACTTTTTATTTATGCAGTCACCTATTGATAGATTTGCAAGGCTAGCCAAGGCTTAACACATGGTTTTTACTATGCACTAGAAGCCAAGGCACACAGTTGGCAAGCTCAGTCCATTTTAGGGTGCAGACTGATTATTTCTCTGGAAGTTAAATGTAGTTCTTTAAAATGTCTGCCACCTCACTGGTGATTAGCACCTTTGCAACTGAATTAACAGGTTGTCTGAATTTTGTTCTTCAAATCAGAGTACGGCTCCTGGCAAGTCCCCATAACTTTGTGCTGAAGTGACCAGACTCAGTAATGAGCATCTGGTGCAGTAAGTTTTCAATCATCCCAGCTCACTGTGCCAGAATTCATCTTTCTATGCCCTTAGTCATCGATTTCGCTGGGCTTTTTGCTCATTGACACATGGCAGTGTTGCAATAGAAAGTCTTGACTAGCTAAATCAAAACCCTTTTCAGAAAGGTAGTCATGGAATGAAAAGATGAAGAAAAGCAAAAAAAAAAAGAAAAGAGATAAATCAAGGGGAATCTGCAAGAGGGCAAAAATGCTGGTGTCAAACTTCGAATCAGTTTCAGAAAGGAGCAGAAATCAATAGGAGCTTCAAGTGCTTTGAAAACCTCTGCATCCCCCTCTGGTTTGTTTGATCTGGACTAGCTCAAAAGTGCCAAAGACAGAACAACTGTTCCTCGAATCCCAAAACGTGGCTGAGTGGCAAGAAGGGTCCTCTTTCTTCCTCATTTTACATATGTTTTCATCAGTGCCAGCCTGGAGTAATTTTTTTGTTTACATCTAGGACAAAATTCCAGATTCCCAGTATGCAAAACCCAACCTACTCTTTCATCCCTTGACTCACTATTTATTTTTTGCACACTTGGATCATGGATTTTTGCTACTATGCTGTTTTTTGTTACAGTCACTTTTCTATTAACTCAAATTCAATGGTTTCCATAGAAAAAATCAATCTCGTTATTTTTTTCTGACTGTTAATGGAGAATTTTGAGAAATGCAGAACTAAATAGCACAGGTTAAGAGTAGCCATGCAAGATCTCTGTAAAGTGCGTTCTCTACCAGCTTTGACAAGATTGTGTTGTGCATTCACTTCATGTGACATCCCAGAGATAAATGATACCTCTCTCTTGCCTTCCTTTTCTTTTAAATGAAGATTTACTCCATCAATAAAGTCAAAGGAGGCTGATACTTTCCATGCCATAGTGAAATCTTTAAGAAGATTATTCTTTTATGCTGCAATAATCTGTTTTGGATTAGATATTCAGTAAATAGTCTCTAATGCATCATACAGTTGATAATGTCAAGTGGTTTTTCAGCAATTTGGGTTTTCTGGTGGTGATGGTGGTTTGTTTTTTTTTTTTTTCAATTGGGATGTTTTTCTAATAAGAATGGACTGGTTGTAAGGCACTGAACATGCTTTGTATAATCAAGACATGATTCACTCTTAAATTTTGTATAAATACCTGCAATAACTTTGCATGTTCCCATGCTCCTGTATTCTGTTCTGAACGCACTGTCTGCTCTCAGTGGGAAAATCTCAACTTTCTGGGACATTCTTACTTAGGAATTCCACTAGATTTGGAAATGTGAGGGAAACTAATATTCTTAATTCAGGCAATTAATCAGACTTCACCTGCGTCACTGATAGAAAACTCTTCAGTTGTGGATTTTTTGCATGTGTTTTTACTTTTGAACATGTGTCCCTGGTACATACGTATGCATAATGAATTATACAAAGCATATTTTTTTTAAGGGGGCTCTTTAGTCTCTTTTTTCACTGCTAATTTGGTGTTCTAAACTTATACTAGCAGCTACTAAAACACCTCTTTTGTTCTTTGAGGTTGGTTTTGTTTTTAGTAAACGAGAGAGAGAAGGAAGTTGGATGGTTTTGAAAAGATTGAAGAAAAAGAAAGTTCTAATTTTTGTGGCTTAAACATTGCAAGAATCACGGTTGTACTTCCACTCCGTTGCATTAAAGAAGTGCTGTCCACTGCGTGAATGGACTTCTCAGCTTCTTAAAAAGCTGAGAAAACAATTACTGAGTGGCTTCCTCCTGTAAGCACTTCCATGGCTACACCCAGGGAGATTGTTCAGCACACAATGAATGCTGCAGTTCCTTGCAGGTGTCTTCATTTAACATCCAGCACAAAAAATTTAAGCAGTTTGACACATCCATCTGGACTTTTAACTTTTTATATACAATAATATGGCTGAGACCTCTAAGTGACTTCAGAATACATTTAGTTTTGGATGAGTTGGTGCTGTTACAATCCAAAAGTTGCATTATTTGCTATGTCTGAGAGGACTTATATGTTGATGGTTACACACTGAACCAGTTTTTCACTATTTATCTGGAGGAGACTTACTTCAAATGCAGGTGATCCCTCTGATTCACAGATTCTAAATGCCTGGGGAGTCCTTAAGTCTCATGGTCATCTATACCTTAGTGGCCTATGGTTCAGCCAATGAAACTAAAGGGGATGTTAGGATGGCCTAAAGTCTGCTGACTCTCTCTCCTGAATAGGTTTTGTTGAAGTATTTGGGAGACAAAATTGTCTGGAAAAATGCCTCGTAGAATGTCGGAGATGCAATGAAAGGACTCATCCAAAAATTGGTCTGGCCCCAAGACTTGCTTGTCCTCCCAAGGCGGGAAAAAGCCAAATTATATTGTTCTTGCAGAGTAACGCATTAAAGAACAGCAGAGCTTGGGTATGTAGGAAAATTAATTTTCAAGTGAGAAATTTCTCAAGAAATATTTACCTCTCATGGCTACTGAATGGTAGTTTTAAGCTCCTAAAATGTACTGTATTATAAATGTACATAGGGAAGAGAGTATAAGAGCATGACTAAGAATTTCCAATACTAAAATGGCTGAGAGCCCTCTTTCTAAATAATAATATTTTTATGGAGCAATGAAAATTATTTTTGTATGCAGAGAATATGCAGGACTTAATCTGCTCTTTTTATCGTTGTTGGAGAGCCACGTGTTCTTGGTGGTCTTTTTTCTTTTTTTTTTTTTTTTTTTCAGCAGTCCACATTTCCATTAAGGAAAGCAAAGGAAAACCCCCAATCACCCTATGCCCATGGTCAGTACTTAAAGGCATACAAGGCTTTTACAAGCAGTAGAAATTTTGGCTGAGGGGAATTCACCTGTGGGAATTCAGGGCTGCTCCAGGGTGGATTGACAGGGAGCAGTAGTTGGAGCTGTACAGGGATGTAGCTTGAAGACCACTCACCCTCTTGCTCAGCCAAGGTGTTTCTGCAGTTATTCCAGGTGAAGGAGTTTTACTTGGAAAAGTCCCTGGAATACTTGCGATTCCTGAATCATCTAACATCGGCCTCACTCTGATAACCCCTTGGGAAATCTAATTGCTAGCAGCTTCTCAGAGGTCAATATTATAGATTGCTTTTTACAGAAAGATCAAGGAAAAGATCAAGCTGTACTTCTTGTTTGAAGATGGGAGGGAGGAAGGACAGGTAGGAAAGGGCAGGGAGCTCAATAAGAGAATGTGATCTGTGCACTGGGGCACTGAAACAGCTTTTCATTGTAGCCTTGTATTTGATTACGGTGCTTCAGAAGTAAAGCCCAGGGGTGAAAACAGGATGGAATGATTAAGCACCAGCCCTGTTAAACAAATAATTTCCCATGGAGAAGGAGTTTAATTGTGAAACTTTTGTGTTTTGTTATGCAAACAATTTTATTTTTGTTTATTTTCTGAGTCCAAGCTGTATTTTCAAGCTCAGTTTGTGTAATTTTAATTAAAAGCAATTTAGATCTTGTTAGCTTTTGAGGAAAGGATTCTGTTTGAGGTGGCAAAGATAGGTCATATATAGATGTACTAAACACTTTGATTGAAAATGACGATAGCAAAAATGAACTTAATCTTCTTCTTTTTATAAAATTATGAGAAGTACCTTATTCCGTAAGTCAGACATGGAGTTTGTCTCTTATTTTCCTGTGGATTTTTTCATCTCTTCTGCATTTTTCAGTCCAGTTATTGTGGGAGTGCTTTAAGTAACCATATGAATTGACTCAGTATTGAGCATTACTGACAAACAGATAAATTGAGTATGCAGCATAGATAAATAAGACCACAGGATAGTGTTTTTTGAAGTTAATTTCTTAATGAATGCCTTCACTTCCCCGTATCTGAGGCTGTATTAAGGGAAAACCAAGTTGCAAACTGAAGCTATGAAAATGGTTTGCTTTGGCTGATTAAGTATTTCAAGAATAAAAGATTAGTAGATAAATATTTCAAGTTATGTAACCAAAACGCCAAAATAATCTTCTGCTCAATAAAACAAAAAAGCAGTTGTGATACCTAAAGCACAGGCTCTTTGAGTTCTGCAGCATGACCAGGCAAGCTTTCAGTTGGATTTTAGTAGACTACATCTCAAGAATACTAGAAAAACTGAGTTTTTAAATTGTGTTGTCCAAAAAAGAGTACTTGTAGAATGGCTTGATAAGAACATAGAGGAAGAGGCTTTTGCAACATTTTTGCCTTTTAGCTTCTATGGTGAGATAAGAGAAGTTGATATAGATTTTGTTCACATTTAGGGGGACAGTTTAATATAAAGAGGCCTGTTTTATTGTCCATATAAGAAAGCACTGGGCAACACAGCAATAGCACTGCAGCATCAGAATTCTATGAGTATGCTTTATAATCACTAATAGTTTTGATGATCACTGCAGTTTTGAGATAACTGCAGTGCTAATCCTGGGCTTAAATTGCCACTGTCTGGCAATATCTGGTCTTTTATGCCTGGTTCCTTTTTTTCCCCCCACACAGTCCAACTTGGAGTAATTACTGCAGCATCTTCTCATTTGCAGTGAGGAGGGGAGTGAGAGGCTGGGAACAGAGTCACCCTGCTCTGGCATCGCTGCCTGCCGGGGGCGCTGGTTTTTCCTCAGAGCCATGTCCTTCTGCAGCTGTTGTGTGTTTGGGACTGAGCTCCTGAGGTGGGAAAGACGAAAGGAGAGGAGGTGGGATGTGATGAATGGGGGAATGTGGTGTTGGAGAGGTGAGTGGTATTAAAGATTTTCAGTTCTACTTCTCAGTACAATATTTGGTCAAGACCTCACCTTCATCCTTCTTTTTATGTGCCAAGGGAGATTAGAGTGATACCCCATGCTCCTCCAGAAGTTCTTCAGGATTTTTCTTAATATTGAGGTGTACCATTCAAATTTGTGATCTACAATGAATTAAAGAACGTAAAGAAGTATAGTTTTTCAGTTTGCCCTTCCTTTGATTTGGGAAACTTAAGTCCTCAAGGAACTCACAATGAGCAGACATGTAAAAGGTGATGGGTTGAAAAGGGTTCACAGAACACATCACGAGACAATACCACAGATCCTTAACGCTCTACAATCAACGTAACAAAGTCTCAAAACCAGAAATGTAGTGGGACAGCAAGCAGAAAAAGTACAAAAGACCATAATTGGTATCTTAGGTCCCTGCAGAACCAGGACCCCATTAGGCAAATCAGAGCTTATTTTAGTAAGGACCAAACGCAACTGCAGGGGTGAATCCATTCTGCCAGAACCATGGGGCTATGAAGGCAGGAGGCCCCTGGTTTTGTACTGTTGTAATTTCAAGGGCTTCCCTGGATGTTTGCTATGCTTTTCTTTTAGCCGTGTGCTGTCTCACCATCCCAGGCTTGATAAAATCTTTACTTGAGTGGACGTTTTTCTGTTTGCCATTTTGTTCCAATTATCTTTGAACAGTGCATCTTAAATAATGCTTCTCTGTAAGACAAATATTTTTCAGGTACAATGATCTGTCAAAAAACGTTAGGATATCATGGTGTAAATTTTATCACAGGTGTCTTGCATCCTGACTTAACTAGTTTAGCATTTATTGTGTTGTAATGATTTCCATTTTCTGCTTGTTCAAATCAGCTTTTGTATTTCATGCACCTAAGTTTTGACTGACACTGGATATTTACTCTAATATGCATTTTGATAAAGTATAGAGCAATTAGAAGGAAGATGACACTTATGAGGGAAGACAAGTAGTTTTCACTAGACAATATCATTTATCATCTTTTTATTAGAAAAAGATAGAAAAGCTGTGTACAGTTCTGGAGTGAGGGCAGTGGAGTGTAGAACCGTGTGCCCCTGTCAAATTGATAGAGTAAAGATGTTCAGGGGGATAATGGAAACTTTCTATTCAGTGAGGAGTGGAATAAAGAAACCATTTCTAGTCATTCTTCAGCACTGATTGCCGTCGAGCTTTAGGCTTAGTTCAGAATGTGCACATAATACAGGGAAAGTTGAACAAATAGGGAGATACACTTTGAAAAATGTAGTTAGGTGAAGCTGATCCTTTGGTGCAGCAACATCAGGAAAATATTTAACATGGAAATTTAATGCAGGTGATAACTGCAGTGGTGATAATACAAAGGAGTGAGCTCCAGGCAGTAGCACTGATAAAATGTAAAACATTTAGTGTGTAGTGTAATAAACAGTCCAGTGCAAAACGTATGGTTCCATATTTCTGGTTTGACCTTATTGCAAGGAAACAAAGCCACAAAATAACCCTAAATTTCAGCTGTAGCAGTTCAGTGTTCTTTATTTGGGTGTGTCAGGATTCACTTCAGTGTTCTTCACATCTGCCTGTACCAGTCAGACAAACTCTTGCATATTCTACACCTGCTCGTATCTTGCCTCTGCAATCATCGTGGCAGCGATGGGTATATTAAATTAATCACTTAGCAATTTTATTATGGAACCTTCTGAAGCTTTAATGTACTATAATTTTAAAGCAGTGTCATTATGGTTACCTGCTGTGGAATTTTATGTTCAGATTCTATGATGCCTTGGTATTTGTTACTTGTAGTTAAGGGTTGTCCAGAAGACTGGATTTTGCAAGGCTTAATTTTTACAAGAACATAGGAGCACAAAGACTTGGAGTCGGAACATCTGAGAGCAAATGACAGAAAACTAAGCAATCAGAACAGCTGCTGCTGTAACATGTACAAGAATTTGGTGTTCCTGCATTGAGCTTACATTATTTGCAAAATATTAAGTTGCTATTAATTGACGCTGGTTTTATTACCCTGGGGTCAGGAATGTTCATTACAATAAAAGTGATGATTACTGTAGCTGAGAATAAATTAGAATTTCTGTGAGTCACAGTTTGCAGATACTCATCAGTTTGGGATGCATTCTTCAACAGAAAAAAACTTGTGTGAGTTGGCATGTAAATAGAACGTAAAAATACCTTATTATTATGAAAAAAAATTATCTTTTTTCACTAAAGGGTGAAGCAAGATTAGAAGACAAAACTGCAGATAGTGGGAAGAGAGTTTTTCACCAAAACCTGTCTCTAAATGGAGAAGGTTGTAAACTATAAAAAGAAAAAAAAATTTTAAAAGGGAAATTTTCATCAGCAAGTGATATTAATCTAAGGGTGAAATAAAAATTGAATTTGAGTTTTGTAGTTTCTTCTGAACTATTGCTTTTATTAGTGGGAACAGCTCAGCCATTTGTTATGGTCTGTCTTTTCCTTTTCTGTCATTGTCCTCCTCATACAGATGAAAAGATTTTTAAAGAATTGTAGGAGATGACAAAATTATCCCTAATTCAGTTTTCTAGGATGTTCAGTAACGGACCTATTTTTATGTTGTCTATTTCAGTGTGACATTGGAGGGAGTAAGGTAGAGAGGTGGATGGTCAGAGGAGTTTCATGAATGTCTTCTCTTCTTTGGCCTACTCTTTAATGAGAAAACACATTGTTTGCATCAATCTGATTTTGACAGCACATTTCAAATGGTTGTTACCCATCAAAAGTTGCAATTGTGTCTATTTCCCTCATTTTAGGACCAGCTGTTTTTAATCCTGGCTTCAGGTCAGAATTGGGCCCTTTCTCACTAGTATACTGTTACTGGATTTTTTTCTGAATTATTTTCAATAGTTGCTCCTCAGCTCTGCAACATTTTTTTTCACGTTTTCACGTTTTGACTTTTAGGGTTTCTTATCTTAATTTTAACTGAAAATTATAATGTTTCTGATAAGATTCAGGCTACTGCAAACAAGCAGTAGTTACGGTATAGCTTGTAAATGCAAACATCAGAAGGAAGGAACTTTCTATTAAAATCTCTCATTTTAACAGGACTAGTTGTATTGTGGTAAAAACCCACCTGTTTCCTAGCATGCTTTTCATTGTCTTGGTATGTGTTCCCAGTAGTTAGTATTTTGTCATATACTAGTGTATCTCTGTATATATGTTTGTGGAATGAAAGAAATTAGTAGCATACATCTAATCATTTCCTGTATCTGACATCATCTTGAGAAGAAATTATTTGTAAGTGTAAAACAAGCACTGAGAATCAGAAGCCATTTTAGCATTATTATGAATCATGGCAATGGGACAAGATACTTGTTGAAGATGTGATACAAATACTAAAGACATGGCAATATAGTAATGGGATCCAGCATATTATCCAGGAGTATCCACTGTTTTTGCTTTATAAAATTATTTTTCTTAAATACCTTCTTGCATTTCTGCCCCTTTTTTTAACCTGTTGTTCTAGTAGAATGTGCCTTCTACACTAAAGGCTACTCATAAGGTTCACCTTTATTTAAACCTGATTTGTAGAAAAAGTATTACTCTCCCATTAAAATAACCAAAATGTATTAAGGAAGAATACTTCCTATTTCAGGGGGTTTTTTACTGAATAATTTCCTTGGAATGTTTCATGAAGTTTCCATCAGAGATGGCAGTTGGTATTGTTGGAGTACTAATATCTATTGAAGAGTAAAGTGTAATAGAAAAGATGATGTTTTATGAGATATTTGACCTAATTTTGATCAACTTGAGATATTAAAAAATCAATTACCTGGAATTTTTCAGTGTGCAAGAAGGGAGGACTTTAAGTGTGCAAGTGGGAGGACTCGTTACTTTTAATAGCTGCTCAAGAATTAATTCAGTTCCTAACAGTAAGAAAAACAGCCAGAAGCAGAAAAACAGAGGGAGAATTGGGGGGAAGAAGTAAGAAAATTTTGTTCTTATAGTAATATTAGCTTTTTCATCAATTAATTGACTTTTATTGGCAGGCATAATGTGTTGTGATAGTCTGCGTACGGTGTGTCTGTTGTTTGTAATGACCATTACACCTATCACAGTCCTAAATCTGAGTTGGTAAACTAAATTAAATATGCTTTGCATAGGTATAAAGGGAAGTTCAATGGGTGTAAAGGAATTTGAAACACAGGAAAAGGAAGACAGACTTACTGCATTCTGCTTTTAGTTTTGCCCAGAGGAGGGGAGTACTGAGTTATTAACAATAGGTTGTGTAAGAGTTTTAACAACTTAATACTAGCAGTGTTTGTTTCTCACTGCTAAAACATCTCTTGCTTGGTTTGAGGGAAGGTCACTCTGACAAGCATTTTATTCTCTAAGATTTTTGAACTTTATCTGTTTGTAAGAAATTGGGTGTAAAATATATTTGCTGACCTCCACTAACTAAGATGTCATTTGGCTTTTTCTTTGTGATTGTTTGACTTATTTTGATGTGTTTCTGAGCTACCAATTTTATTTTATTGGACTCTCACCTTCTACTTACCCTATCTTTTATTGGAGTTCTACTAGCCTGCCGTGATCCTTATTGGGTTATCTGATCTTTTTAGCCTGGATGTTTGCTCTTAT